>CM040619.1:58443643-58478983 GCA_022817965.1 Solanum lycopersicoides
AAACAATTTTCCCACAAAAAATCAGTTGTTTGAATTTAATATGAAAACACATAGACTAATTTATATTGTGGGTGAATGAAGAGTGCGCTGTGTCTTTTGGGAATTATGTATTGTGGGGTAAATGAACGTGTTGCCTTTTGGGAAATTTATTGAAGCCAAAATTCTGTTACATGGGATTATTGTGAAAAGTAAATAATATATGCAGTAGTACACGCTATTTGAAAAACAATATTAAATTATAATATATTTGGTAAAATTTCACTAGTTTAAATCTAAAAAAATGATGTGTAATCGTTGTATAAATTTATTTCATGAGCGTTTGATCATGTTCTATTGTGAAATTTTTAAGAAATATTTTTTTTAAAAGTAAAAAAACTTATATTTGGTTATGAAATTTTTTAAATTCAACTTGAAGTTGTATTTCAAATTTGAAAACAGAAATATTTCCAAATTGAATAGTAAATTTTAAACAAATTGAATAGTAAATTTTAAACTAAGATATTGTGCTATGTCCAAATAATAGATGGAAATTCCGAGTGAAAAAAAAAGGAGAAGAAGAAATATTCGGAAGTCAAGTAAAGCGGCCGAGATTTGTACTCAATACTGATTGAATGACACAAAAGATAACGCAATCCAACTGTAACTGAGTCCTAATATCTTTGATTTGTACTCAATACTTGTTAATTTCTAAAACAAAAATGGAGTATTTCCTTCTCGTTCCTCTGTTTGCCTTCATTTACTTTCTTTATCAGTGCTTCTTTAGCCCTTCAAACACCAAAAAGAAGTTATCACCACCATCTCCAACAAAGCTTCCAATAATTGGCAATCTCCATCAACTTGGATCGCTTCCTCATTGTTCTCTCCATAAACTATCCAAAAAAATATGGTCCACTCATGCTACTTCACTTAGGCAGTAAGCCAGTGCTTATTGCTTCCTCTGTCGATGCTGCTCGTGATATCATGAAAACTCACGATCTCGTTTCGTCAAATAGACCTAAATCTAGCATGGCTGATGGACTCTTTTATGGCTCCAAACTTCCAAAGACGTGGCCTTTAGTCCCTATGGTGAATACTGGAGACAAATTAGAAGTGTCATGGTGCTTCACCTTCTCAGTAACAAAAGAGTACAATCGTATCGTCATGTGAGAGAAGAAGATTGATAAAATTAGGCAATACCGTGATTCTGTGATAGACTTGAGAGATGTTTTAAGTTGTATGACTAATAACATAATCAGCAGAGTGAAAATATGAAGGACATATAATGAATATACAACACATTTCAGTAAATGTTCTGTGTTCAGGTTATAAGAACCTACCTACACAAAGCCGCAAAGAAAGGGAAGAAAACACATAGAATTGCAATTTCAAACCAATCAAGACAACAGAAGGATATACATGTAACTAAAACACTATTCATGAGCAAATTGACTAATTAATATCAACGTTGAATATTCTAACACTACTCACAAAGATACAAAAAAGAAAAAAAAAGTTTTATTCCACTTATGTGGTCTCGATCATGACTTGAATTAACTTCATCATTAAACTTGTAAACGCTATCGTTCTGGGGTCCAATGAGGAGCAGCTGGACTATAGTGCACTGAAATTACCCTGGAGTCTAATAATTCCACTATAGGTGTAAAATTAACACACCTAGGAGCATTATATTGATTTATAGATGCACCTCTAGAAATTGCATAGTCCATTAGCTCTTCAAATGTACCATTTTCCACTACTCTAATTTCAAGTGGTCCAATTGAGTTATCTGCAACTCGGCACTGTCGATAAACCGAATTCAAACATTCTACCATAGCCAAACAACATTGATTCAAAACCTCGTGACTCGGCGAATTGGTTGGGTCCTTAATAAGTAATTCACAATAAATAACATAATGTCCTGGAATGGTCTTGGTGTCGGCATAACTAGTGTACTCGACCACACTAGTATTGTACAGACGCAAAATTGCAGCAGCGCTATCAACCGCATTTTGCAACTCTGCCTCATCAGTTTTGTCCGAATCAATGCTCAATAGCACATTTTTCCTTCTTATGAATTTAAACTGAGGGGCAGAGTTGTGAAACCCTGTGACCTGGAGTATGTCACCGACTCTGTAACGACATAATCCAGCGTAGGTTGTGATCACGAGCTCATACTCTTTTCCCACTTCCACGTTGGCTAGGTCTACGAGACGGGGTGGTGAGTCAGGAGGATTGGCTGAGTCATGAGGGATAAACTCATAGTAGCACATATTGGGCATTATAGTGTAACATACTTCAGATGGCTTGCACATTGGGTTTAAATTAAGGCCAAAATAACACTCGGACGATGCATACATGGTACATGCCTTTGGTAAACCACCACTGTAATAATCGAGCGTAGGGATGTACTGAGCCATTGCACCTGGTGCAATCACATCCACAATAACTAGTACAATTAGAAATCTGAAAAAATTAATAAGGCTATAACATGTTAACGCGTATGTGAAGTAATTAAATCTTGCTAAGCGGATTTATTTACATACCTGTCACAATCACATCTAAGTACTTTGTATTTGGCCAAATTCTAGTAATAATCCCTTCCCAGTTCTGTTTTTCGCATTCCTTAATAATGATGTCCGCGAGTTCATGATTTGGTTTGAGTATTTTGGAGATACATTCCCTGATTGAAGGGTAAGAAACTCTGGGATTTAATATCCCAGATGTGATATCTTTAGCAAGTTGCTGCCAATTGAGTTGAAGAAAATGAATAGCTCGAAGTAAACCAGAGGCGAAAACAGCCCCTAACCGGAGGACTTGTTCTCTCATAAGAAGGCCACAAAGCATTTGTGAGTACATGCTCTGGAAAGAGTCGACACAGAGAACAGCCTCGTTAGGGCTAGTATACACATTGTAAGGATCGTATGGCCTCGTCTTGAAGTGATCACTTTTGTAGTAACTTGTCAAGACAGGTCTTGCTAGTAGCCCACCGGGTGTCTTGGTTTCCGCTTTTATAAATAGAAAGTACAAGCCCTTGCCTTTGTCTAGATCAGGAACATACCAGTGCACAATCCCATAATCAGAAATTCTCATAAATAAATACTTGAAAGCATATTTACAACAGCACTTACAGATTCATCACGGGCATGAGAAGGCTGTACAATAGTTGTTTTCGGTCTAACTCATCTTGAGTTGTGGGCATCAGTTTTCTCTCACCAGCAGATGTACCCGAGCTACGTACAAAACAAATTCAATTCACTATGATAATTCATATCAGTCATTGATAAGCTAATTTGAAAGATTAGGTAATTAAATCTCACCTAGTGAGGAACTCAGAGATGGGATGAGATGAGAAAATTGGAGAACGATCTCCGTTAGCAATACGTTGAATATCAGGTTGAATTTCCTCATACGTGACAACTGGTACTTTAAACTTGAATGTATCCCGGTCCGTAGCACCACCAAGTTTAAATCTTTGAAGATACTCAGTGTTGGCATTTTGGCTTAGTATTTCAGCCAAAACTTTCTCTTGAACCGAATCGACATTTCTAGTCATCTCTTCGATGAATTTAAGGGCCTTAGCATCCTTCTCACATGCTGGCGGCCCAAGACGAGACGATGAAACACTAGTATGCATAGTCATTATGAGAGAAAATTGAAAATACAAAGAAAGATTGTTATTTTTTTGAGTGTGAGTTTTTGAAGCTTGGAATGACTAGCTTTTTATAATGACATGTTTTTTTAATTTCCACATCATTGTTGACGTAAGTATGCACACGTTGAAGGTGGACTAAAAAAAATTTGGAAAATTTCTGGTATGGATTATGACTGATCGTATTGCCTATAGACATTGTAGTATTTTGTTTGAATTTTGGTCTTAAGAGAAGGGTGCAAATGGGACCCAATATACGCCACCGTGTCTGCTTCAACCAGGACCTGGTGGGTCCAGTGTGTATGCCACGTCAGCAAAGTCAAGAAGTTGACCGGACAATTCATCCATTTTTAAGTGAGTTTGTTGGTCATGGACAAACATATAGAGCTGATTATCCTAACACTTATAAGTTATAACTATTTAGAGTTTATATAAAATGGAAAAAGGTGGATAACTAATAGTTTGGTCTAAAAATATTTCAAACGTATGATTATTTCCCCATGGTCTTTGAGTGTATATTTACAAACAATTATTAAAACATGTGTAAGTACTTTGTTCTCTTCTCGGCTATATCATCATAAATCCGGTACGGGTGTGTATTGATTGGTTTTGTTCATTTTTTGATTTTCAATTTTTAAATACACTAAATTAATAATATTTTTTTGATTTGATTTATTTGACGGTTCGATTTTCGTACACCCTTAATATGCGATTATTCCAGGTGATTAAGTTATTAGTACATTTTAGCATAATTGGTACTCTCTGTGTGTTCGGATTTACTTGTCAAATTTTAAATTATCATACCTATTAAGAATATAATGGTTAATATAGTAAAGTTCTATAAAATTATTAAACGATAGAGTCCCAGACATATTTGTTAATACATTTTTTAAAGACATTAACTCAGTGTAAATAAAATGATGATATAATAGAAAGAAAAAAAATTTGTACTTTCTTGATATTTCAAAAATGACAAATAAAAGTAAAAATTTTATTAAAAAACATTTGACAAGTAAAAGTGAACGAATAAAATATTTCGAAGATTAGAATAGATTCTCGAAACTAAACTATCCTACAAATATTTATTCATACTTTCCTGTTCAAACAAAGCAAATTTTATATATACATGATCAATACATCATTGTTAGAATTGTTATTCGGTGTACAATATTCTTATACAACCATTTTTTATGAATCAAACATGTGTAAATTCATTTTAATATGAGTAACAGTGAAATTAAATCTCATAACCTTTATCTGCTCTGATAACCATGTTGTTTTGTGGATGGGACGGATGTTTACGTTTCTCCACTTATGGCCGCGGCACTATAACGGACCTTGACTGTGCAATTAGTTAAATAGTATTAGGGGAAGTTCAATTTTTTATGGCAACTGATTGATAATCAATGTGTCCAAAGGGGACCTAAAACAGTTTCTGCCTAACTGGATGTCTTTTTGCCTGCTTATATTAAAAGTAAGTATATATATGTCTACTTCAATTTTGACTTCAAAAAAAGTTCTACACGTTTGATGTGCACATGCATGTTGACGTACACTAGTTGTCTTCAACATGCATCGAGACGTATACGTCTGGTATAAATCTGTGTTCAATAGTTTTATCAAGTCATTAATAACCTTTAAAATTTTACTAATTGGTAATTTCCCGCATGATCAGCTGAGTATTATGATTAGTTTATCCTTTCATATGTATATATTCAATCAAGTCGCAAACGAGAATATGACATTAGATAGGAAAATATGAAGGTCGAGAATTAGAGTAGAAGGTTAATAGATAATCGAAGATAGACGACAACTCTCTTATTCGTGTTGCTATTATTACGCTCTTATACTATCTTTTTTTCTTCAATTATAGTACATATTGTCTCTTTTGTTTTATTTATCATTTTATTTATTGTTCCTAGCTACTTGTTCTCTTTTTAATTGTTTACGACATGGCTTCTTTGCTAATATATTGGATTTTATATACTTAATTTTTTATATGTTTTACTTAAACGGATAATCTATTAGAAATAATTTTTTTACCTTTACAAGATAGGATGAGGTTGCATACACGTGATTCTCCACAAATCTCACTCATGAAACTACTTGTTGGTTTTGTTGCATATTCCATACAATTAATTTATTAAAAAAGACAAGCTGGCCCCTTCCCCAAACAAATAATATGATTTTGTACACTTCATTGGATATTCTTTGATTTGGCTTTAAATAACTAGAGGTTTACCTTAATTTTTAACTTAAAAATATGCAATTATGATTGTTTTTACATATATTATTTTGATGAAAACTGATTATTACAAGATACAACACTTCTTTTGATTAATTTCTCAGAAGCTTCACGTTTTTGCTCTGGGTGACTCAACCTTATTGGCGCGGCAATTGAACACCCTTCGTCGAAAGATTATATCATGAAATATTATACAAATTATATAAGTCAAAAATTATTTTTATTCATATATATTAAATTTTAAACACTCATAACAAAATTTCTAACTACACCGTCGCTTAACCGGTAGTGAACCATCTAAGCAACACCACCTCGTTCAAGATTTAACACTTCATTATTGTTACTCTCTCTGTTTTAATGTATATGGTTTATGTCATGGTTATGATTGAACATGGATTTTTCTTAAAACCTTTAAATATACTATTGGTTTTGATTGTATGGCCTTAAATATGCATATAAGTAATATTTTTGTGATTATAAAAAACAGTGAAGTAAGAATTTAAATTTTGAGCTAAATAATTACCATTATAAGTAATATTTTTGTGATTATAATAAACAGTGAAGTAAGAATTTAAATTTTGAGCTAAATAATTACCATTATAAGTAATATTTTTGTGATTATAAAAAACAGTGAAGTAAGAATTTAAATTTTGAGGTAAATAATTACCAAATTTAAACGAGCACGTTTAACGTGTTGGGACAATGAGAGATTCCTTATATATGAGTATAGTCAGATGTTGTTTTCTTGTTGACCATTATCCTTGTTTTCTTGTGTCTGTCGATAAAATAGGCCTATATTTTGGTAATTTGCTTAATTTGTTTATATTTTAATAGATTGATTGAGTGATTTTTAAATTCATATATTTAATTTATAATAATATGGGTAAAATATAAATTAGTTAAATGAGTTAAAACTTTTAATTTATACTAACTTAAAATTTATGATATCATTAAAAGTGTTATAATTCTCTTCCTCATTATGTTCTTTTGTAAAATTGATTATTCCTTTCTATAATTGAAAAAGTGAAGTCTTTGACCAATAATATATAGGGATAATTGTATATAATAACAAACTAATAATATAAAATAAATATAATAGCTACCCTTTGATTTAATTGTGCTCCATAGCAAATTATACAATTGCAGCGAATTATACAATTGCAGCGAATTATGCAATTTAGGCCAGTGAATTATACAATTGTATATGTATGGTGATGCCAGCGAATTATACAATTTAGGCCAGAGAATCATATAATTGTATATGTATAGCGAATTATACAGTTATATGCTTGCTATGGAGCGCAATTATGCAAACTTTGCTATAACATACAAATATGAATTTTTTATTTGCTATATGTGAAAGTTGCCCTAATATATATACATCTCCTATCCAATAATACTTGTCCATTATTGACTTTGCACACTTCTTAAAAAGTTATAAATAGAAGAGTAATTTACTGTATTTCCCTTTGACTATAATAAATATAATGTCTTGAAAAATTAATAGGGAAATGACTATAGTTAATGACAAGGACAAATGAGTACGGAAGAGTAAAATTATCCATTGATTTCATAAAGTGGACAAATATTGTTGGACATCCTAATACTCCCTTCATCCCATTTTATATGTCACATCTTTTCTTTGCATTTGCATTAAGAAATGATGTAACTTTATGTTTCTGCCCTTATTTGATGTTATTTTAAGTCAACTTTATAATAAACGGAAAAGGGCCTAAAATACCCTCGAAGTATTGAAAATGGTACACAATTACCCCCCATCCACCTATTGGCCCTTAAATACCCTTCACATCCACCTTTGGGTCCAAATTTACCCCTTCATTAACGGACCAAAATTAAAAATAATTAAATAATATTTTTTAATTACGTGGCACTTAACCATTGGTTGTAATTTAATTATTTAAAATAATTTTAAACCCACCCATTACCCACCCATTTTAACTAAACCCGCCCCAAATATTATTAAACCCGCCCCACTTGATCCAACTTTTTTTTTAAAAAACCCATCTAATTAAAAAACAAATATTTATTGGATTGATGGAGAGAACGGTGATGAAGAGATCCAAGTTGATGGAGATTGTCAATTATTGGAAGCTTTGTTGGAGATGGTGGTGATAACTTCTTTTTGGTGTTTGAAGGGCTAAAGAAGCACTGATGAAGAAAGTAAATGAAGGCAAGCAGAGGAACAAGAAGGAATACTCCATTTTTGTTTTACAAATTAACAAAGTTTTGAGTACATAAAGTAATAGTACTTGTTTTTCCAGAATATCAATTACTTCAAAACAAATATAGTTTTGCCAGAAAATGCACACACCAATGTATCATTAGTAGACATAACAATATTGCATAATTCTTCATTAATAGACACAACAACCACCAACATCATCTTCACAAATAATCAAAATAAAATGCAGCTTATCAAGCTGCAAAATACCATCATTATAATAATAAAAAATCACAAAACTAACGTAATCTAATAATACAAACTTAACACAAACAATAGCACCACACTAAATCATCTTGGCAGCTGCAAAACCAACAATAATAGCCCAAGAAACTGCAAGCAAACTTATCAATTTATGAACTTTCAACTCTAACTTCGAAACTTTATCATCCAAGCTAGATACTTTCTTCATCTTTGAACTCTCAATTTTATCCATCAACTCCAAATTTGACATTTTCCCCTTCAAGGCAGAAACTTTCATCAAATCAGAAATTTCATTTCCATTCATATCATTCAACTCAGACATTTCATCGGCAGTCAAATCTTTCAAATAAGAATCTCCATGCCACCCATATCCTCCACAATCTTCTTCAAATGATTTTTCTTTTCGAATTGAATCCAATTCAACTTTTTGATTATGAATCATGGTTGACACATGAAGTGAAAGTTTGTCATCAATCCAATTCCAATAACCACAAGAATTTGACCCAACACGACCACATCTGTAGAATCGACGCCCACCATTTTCAAGATTGTAGCAGTATAATATCTTGCCAAAAATCTACACTTACATGTATGAATTGAAGTTCTTCAGGGGAAGAAATCGAAGAAGAAGCTGACATTTTCTTCAGGATGAAGAAGATGAAGATGATAGAGTTGCACGATCTGTAGATTGTGAAAATTGGAGGAATAAGGTTTTAGATTTTTTTTAATTAGATGGGTTTTTTTTAAATTGGGTCAAGTGGGGGTGGGTTTAATAATATTTGGGTCGGGTTTAGTTAAAATGGGTGGGTTTTAAATTATTTTAAATAATTAAATTACAACCAATGGTTGAGTGCCACGTAATTAAAAAATTATTTAATTATTTTTAATTTTGGTCCGTTAATGAAGGGGTAAATTTGAACCCAAAGGTGGATGTGAAGGGTATTTGGGGGCCAATAGGTGGATGGGGGGTAATTGTGTACCATTTTCAATACTTCGAGGGTATTTTAGGCCCTTTTCCGTATAATAAATGATGAATACATTTCAAGATTAATTGACTACCCCATCAAGGGTATAATAGACAAAATATGATAATTTATGCATAAATTTTATAAAATGACAAGTATTGTGGTTCAACTATTTATAAAAAGGAATGACATATAAAATGAAACGGGGGGAATATAGTGCACGATTATTGTTGGACAGAGAGTATATTAAATGTACATTTCTTTTGTTAATTATAACTATTTTTTTTAATTTGTTTAATTTTATATTGGGTAACAAATAATTAAGTAAAATAAACAAATTGTGTATTAGTATTGAAGTTGCTTAAAGTCCATTAAGGTGCATTTTACTCCTAAAATATAAATATTCATTTACTTTAAAATTTTAAAAAAATTCCCCTTGTTATAACATCAATTTCTTTTATATTGAAAAGTTATAATTTTTTTTTTTACTTTTATGATACAATAAAACTAAATAAGTATTTTCAATATTTTTTATGTAAAAAAAAGACAAATACTTTTTCCATGTTGAATTCTAATTCTAAAGTGGAGTAGTATTACTCATAAAAATATGAATAAATTTAGGTAAACTTGTATAATATCCAACCCATTTGCTACCCAATCTATTTTTATTCATATAAAATGTGAACGAACTAAATTATTACCCATATTTTGTCGATCCATTTTCAATCCATCTAAATTTAACCTAACCTGTCTATTTATCACCCCTACTCGTAGCGAACATTTGAAGATACGTGTACGTATGGTTTAATTTATGTTTTCAATTTCAATTATTCAGCAATGAGTTTGTTTTTATGTAAACCTAAAAAAAAAAAAAGCTTCAGTTGTTGACCAAAAAGTCTGATGAATAGCAGCCAAGATTTTTATAGCATTTGTTGCCAATATCCAAGCAATTCGTATTTTTGACCAGAAATCTTGATAATAATTATAACTTGTGTAGGACTTGTAGGCTCTAGCAACTTTGATATCAAATCTTCCAATTAAGTCCGTCCAAATAATTTTTAATTGTTAATTTCAACTTAAAGATTCAAATATTAGTAAATTGATTTTTCTTGAGATAAGTTTAATTGTTTAAAATATAATGTAAAGAGCAAAATTAATCATTAATCATCGATTATTCAAAAACAAGAAGAGAAAGCGAAAAAGTTCCTTTAAAAGCCTTTTAACAAGGATAACTTTCACATATAGCAAATAAAAAATTCATATTTGTATGCTATAACAAAGTTTGCATAATTGCGCTCCATAGCAAACATAGAAACTGTATAATTCGCTATACATATACAGTTGAAGCAAATTGTATAAAACGAAGTGTATAAAACGAGAAAGAGAAAGACACTTGGGCAGAGACTTGTATAAAAACGAAGTGTATAAAACGAATTGTATGATTATAAGTGTATAGAACGATTATATACAATTTGAATTTGTATAAAATGAGAAAGAGAGAAAGACAAAAGAGACTTGGCAGGGAATATACAATTGAATCCAATTGTATAAAATGAGAAAGAGAGAAATTAGATACAATTTGAAATTTGTATAAAACGAGAAAGAGAGAAAGGCAAAAGAAATCGGGCAGGGGAGTATTTTTATTGTATAATTATAAGTGTATAGGACGAAAATATATGTACTTGCATGTGTATATATAATTTTCTCATGCTTTATACAAACAGAAACGCAATTTATACATTTCGTTTCTGTTTGTATAAGTGAGAAAGGCGAGGGTGGCGAGCGAGATTTGGGAGAGTGGCGAGCGAGATCTGGAAGAGGGGAGAGAGGGGAACAAAAATATATGTATTTATACAATTTCCTCTGCTTTATACAATTCGAAACAATTTTTATACACTTGTGTTTGCATAAAAAGTGAGGAAGCGAGGGAGAGATTGGAGGAGAGTGGCAAGCGAGATATTGGGAGAGAGGCGCCTGGCAATTTTTTGCAAACGTTTGCTATGGAGCACAATTAAATCAAAACGTAGCTACTCCATTTATTTTAGATTATTAGTTTGCTATTATATATAATTATCCCTTTTAACAATCAGCTAAGTTAAACGGTCAAATGGGCTGATTAGCTTGGACCAAACCCAAACCATTTTAATTCTCAACTGTGGGTGATGGGCCTGTCTTCTAGTCATTAAAGTTGTTAAGGGGTTGGGTGTTCGGTCCGACAATCTGATCAAAACTTTGGGTAACTTACAAAAATCTTACTTATCTTTGTACTATGAAGCTTCATATATTCTCGAACATTTCTCTATTGAGATGTGATGGCAATGTATTGGCCATGCAATGACATACTTGTTTTAATTAAGCAATTTTGGAGTACCATAGTTGTATAACCACAAATAAAGTCAATGGTGTCAACATGTGTGTATACAGTGTCTTGAAAATCATCAAGAAGTTTCCTTGAAAGTAATTAAACTTACAACTTTTAATAATTTTGAGTTTAACTATCAAGTTGCTTAAATATGATCATTTTTTCAATTTTGAGTTTACACTAACCTTTTATTTTTGTTGTATAGGAAGGAGGATTGCCTAAGTCTTACAAGGAGTCCACTCATTCCGTTAATCAGCAATGTGGGACTTTTGTCATTCTTTAACATTAAATATATATATATATATATATATATATATATTATTTTGCAATGTTATTATTCAGTATAGTACTGCTTAAAAGAACAGAAAGAAATTAACACATTATATTGCTCATTAATAGACTCCATGGCATTATATTAGAATCTATATATAATAACAGAAATGCTCCAATAGTTCTATACAAAAGTAGATACTACTATAATAAAGAGAAGTGAAAAATTGAGATTATTTAGACTTAGCTTCTTCATGTTGTAATATTCACTAATTAATGACCTCGACCATGACGGCTTGGACCAGAATATGCTTCATTTCTAAAGATTGGAACATCATCTGATTTGAAGTAGCGCGTCGTCGTCGAAACTGGTCTTGTAGCCTCCGTTGCTATGCTACAAAAAATGAGGATAATAGCGATGTTCAATAATATAAAGATGTTGAACCGTCTCTTTGCTTCTAACATTTGAAGAATATTAAACTGAATCCAAATCTTTGTTTTAAGTTTATGTATTGGTGGGTCAAAATAGATATAATGCATATAATTGCCACTTTGTAAAATGTATATATACTCTCTAGTGTGTAACATGGAGTTGGAAAAAAGTGGAAACTTGTTCCGTCCGTTAAGACAGAGAATGGGCATGCCGGGGGACAAACTAAACCGCTTTTACGGATTTTCTTGTCCCTTCACTTTGAATTCCTTTTCAGATGCCCAATACACTACTATGCATTTTAGTATTTGTCAATGCAAACTACGTTAAGAATAACTTATAGCGTCAATTATATTTTTCGTAAATATTTAAAAAAATCTAATGATAATTAATTAATGCATATATAAATTTTATTACTAAAAATTATTTTGTTATAGTGTTAATTCCCAAAAGTCAGCATTTTTATTAATACTGTACTGTTTTTTTACATTTGATTATTTTCATGTATGCAGTTCCTGACCTTGGTTAATTAAGGTACATGTATGTGGGCAAAAGACTACTTTCAAAATTTAATTGGACATTGAGATATAAATTCTGAAAAAAATGGTGAAATGGACACTCATTATTACTTCAAGTTGAAAAGCTACCAATGTGTAAAACAAAGATGATTTTTTGAAACTATCAAAATCTTAGATCTTTAGGAAAGTTTCTAGAATAATCTAGTGGTCACTTAGATAAGTATCTCGTAGAAATATCTAGATAATCTAGAGTAGAAGATAATGTGACTAGATTTTTCTTGTAAATGTTCTAAGAGAAATTAGATATTTGTAGAGAGTCATGGAATAGTCTAGATTTTGTATTATCTAGAACCATCCAAAGGTTAGTATAAATAGGGGTGGCCATTGTCATTTGTATGTAACCCAAATCAAATAGTCTTTTTCTATAACAAAATTCTTTTTATTCAAAATACTCTTTCTCCCTTCTAGCTTCCTCTTCCTTGTTGAATCTTCCGATCTTATTTAACGATCTTGAGCTAGCAGAAGGTTTCCTGATTATACTTTTCTTTTGCTATTCTCTACAACCAACTCTAGCATTCAAGATTTATATAATACAAAATAGCCCTTACCATCAAATTTCTTTATTTTATTTTAATTTATTGATTGCATATTTAGTCAAATACTAGTCTAGTTTATATATATCCAGTAGTCGATTATTAATAAATGAAATGATGTAGTTTGAAAAGAATTTATATCTATTGATAATTGACACGATCGTCGGTTTATGATATACTTGTCCATAGTCGATTACATTTGGGAAGTAGGAACTTCTAGAGTATTTAATAAGTAATAAATGAAATTATAATAAAAGACTTAACACTATTTAAACGTAAAATTAATACTTTATATGAGAGACGTGCCATCAATTTCTCAAATGATCCAAAGAATTCAAGAACTAGTAATAATTCTCAAAGCACATTCTTGTTATTATAAGATGGTTTTCCCAGGACAATCGCAAGTTAGAGGATAGCTCAAAATGGGTAGATGATTCTCTCCTCTTTTTTTTTTTCCAGAAAAAACACACTATTGCATACTTTAAAATATTCGGAGTCAAAAGGGTAAAAGAAATTGTCAAAAATTTCAAAAGGGCATATCAATTTTCTTTTTAACCAAAAGGGTATAATCGCTCCTGACAGAGCGATTTCCTTCTGACAAAACTGACGCCGTTACAAGAAAATCGCTGCTCCTGCAGCGTTTTTCAAAAAATAAAATTGAAATTGAAATCGCTGCCGTAGCAGCGATTTTCTTTAAAAAGTTAATTTTTTTTTTGTTAAGTCGCTTGCAAGACAGCGATAACATAATTTTTAAAAAAAAAATAATTAAAACATATTGTTGCCTGGAAGAAACAGCAATATTTTAAAAAAAATCAGTAATATCTTCTTTAAAAGTGAAAAGCAATTGAGAGAATTAGTACACTCTTCACTTTGGGGATAGATTGAAAGATTCATTTATTTTCCCAAAAATTTTCAACCATTATCGCTGCCACAGCAGCGATTCTAATGAAAAAAGAAAAAAGAATTGGACGAAATCGCTGCTAGGGCAGTGATTTTTATGTTTTTTATTTAAGTAACGGCGTTAATTTTGTCAGAATAAAATCGCTCCATACGGAGCGTTTTTGATCTTTTGGTTAAAAAATAAATTGATGTGCCCTTTTAGAATTTTTAATAATTTTTTTGGCCCTTTTGACTCCGAATTCGCTCAAAATGGGTAGATGATTCTCTCCTCCTTTTTTTTTTCCAGAAAACACACACTAATGCATACTTTAAAATATGTTTCAGATGTCATAAGATACCATTGTATTAGTTACAATACAATTTATTAGGAAGACGGAATTCGAAGAAATCCCATTTATACATGTGAGGAAATTCTTTTTCTTCATAGAGCATGTATAGCAGTGACATCACCAGAAATTTCATAAAGGGTGTCCAGAAATTGTATACGGTACATTTTTTCATTTGGATGAATCAGTGCACCAAAATTCTTAAAAATAAAATTACGTAATATACACGAAAAAATATGTAATATACCTGAAAAAATTTGAAAAAGAAAAATGAAAGAGTGCACTAAAAATTTTAAAAATTAAACAACGTAATATACAAGAAAAGTTTTGCAAAAAAAGTACCTAATATACATGAATTTTTTTTTTTTAAAAAAAGGTAAGAATTTGAAAATATACATGAATTTTTTTTAAAATAAGAGGCTTAAAACTGTTGCTAGCGAGATTTGAACTCACAAATGCTTAAAGACTTGGCTCTTTCAAGGCATCTTAAATCTGATAGTGTTAAGGGTGTCCAAAATACGTTATTAACCATTTTATATATTATTTTACTTATATATACAATGTAATTTTTCGACGAAGAATGTCCAACCGTACGTAGCTACGCCCCTGATGTATAGATCATTGCTGAGGGGATTGATTTCCTCTGGGTGTTTGTCAATTGTTATCCCCTTTTTTTGTAAGCTTAAGTGAAGTCCTAATTTTTCAAACATATATAGGTGCAGGTTGTTTTTCTCTCCTGTTCTATATATAACTTTGAGCTATCTATGAGAAGACATCCACACTTTGAAAAAGGTCGGATTTATAAACCTTACCTTCTATCTTTGTGGATTAGAGAGAACTCATAATACAGTCATCATGTAGAAATTATAAGTTAAATATAATGGGAAAAAACCAGGAGTATATAAGTTAAATATTGATATTTTATAGTTTGACCAACATAGAGAAGATCTGTCCCCACTCCACACACCAACTTAAACTATACTTTATGAAACGATAAATAACAACCAAACATAGAGAAGATCTGTCCCGGCTCCACTCCACACACCAACTTAAACGATACTTTATGAAACGATAAATAACAATCAACCAAACAAGATGTTCGAAAATTAAAGTAGTGCATGAGCAATATCACGTGCCTTGCACTTTGCAGCAAGTGGCTCAGCTTTAGCAAGAGTAAGACCACTCCCTTCAGCTATATCACTGTCTTTGCTAACTATTTCCCACTCAAAACACTGAACCAAACTTCCAACAGTTAAAGCAATCACACGTTGAGCAAGTCCAGCACCTGGGCAAGTCCTCCTGCCCATCCCAAATGGCAGTAACTCCCACGGTTTCACATCGATACCTTCGAATCTCTCTGGTCTAAAACTTCCCGGATCGTCAGCCCAGACAAACGGATCCCTATGAACAGCCCAAGCATTCACCAATAGGATTGTTCCACGTGGAACGTCGAAACCACCTATTTTGGTGTCATCAGCTGATTGATGAGGAATTAACATTGGTGCTGCTGGTGATAATCGGAAAGTCTCCGAAATGATACTTTGAAGATATTTCAAATTGGGTAAATCAGACTCATTCACTAAACGATCATATCCAACATGATTGTCTATTTCAATTTTTACTTTGTTCAACACTTTCGGATGGTTAAGCAAATGTGTCATTGCCCATTCTATAGTCACAGCTGTTGTGTCTGTTCCACCAATCACAATGACCTGCGTTACATATCATGAATATTATATCTACAACTTTTTAATGATATAGTTACATTGTATATATTTTTAATCGAAAAATCAAATCAAACTAGCTAAGTACAACACTGTTGTTGAGTGTTGAAAGCTTACCAATATAATTCCTTTAATGATATCGTCAGTATAGTAATCTGGTTGCGATTCTTGCAAAGAAAGCAAATTATCAATCATAGTATTTTGGTTCTCCACACCACGGTATTCATCAATTAAATCTTGCAAAAATTCATCCAGTTTTTTGCCAAGTTGCGTCAACGCATTCTTTTTAATAAACTTATAAATCCAACCAAATGGCACAGGCAAAAAATCATCAACATTTGATGCACCTCCATTGCTAAAGAACTCATCTATAAGTTCACGAAAATACACAGCCTTACCTTTATCTTGATCGAAAAATCCATCTCCTGATACCATTCTTGTTGGGAAATTCGGGTAATTTCCCTACAAAACGGAACAACTTTAGTGAAATGAACCGGTTCAAATGAACTGAACCGGACAGAACACTAACAAAGATACCCGACAAGTAATATCGAATATTAACTGAAAAGAAGAGAAAAGAGACCGAACAATTTTAATAATGGAGTTCAGCCGCGAAAGCTTAATCTCCGAGCACCGCTCAAAGCAGCCTGCTTTTATTAGATAGAGAGAAGAGATTACAAATGGTGCATTTTACAATGAAGGAGGAGGGGTTCTTTTATAACCCCAAATTCTCCTTCACAATACATAAAACTCCGATGTGGGACTAAATAATTAGCCAAAGAGTCAACAAATCTCCACCTTGGCTTAATATCCAGTCCCACCAAATACAAATCTTCTCAAACAAACAAATAATAAAAGCAGTTTTCACGTTGCTTCCAAATTTGCGCCGTGAGGCGCCAACTTCAAATGTGCAGGACATTGACCAAGTCTAAACAGTGTTCAAACTTGGCCTTTGTAACCACCTTGGTCAGCATATCTGCGGGATTCTCCGTAGTATGAATCTTCAACAGAAGTATCTCCTCTTCTTCGAGAATTTCCCTCACAAAGTGATAGCGAACATCAATGTGCTTCGTCCGTGCATGAAAGACTTGATTCTTTGCTAAATGAATAGCACTCTGACTGTCAGAATAAACCTCAAGTTGTTTCTGACCAACTCCCAAGTCTTTAAGCAACCCATGAAGCCAAATCGCCTCCTTTACAGCCTCTGTAATCGCCATATACTCTGCCTCTGTCGTAGACAAAGCCACCGTTGACTGTAAAGTAGACTTCCAACTAACTGGCGCTTTTGCTAAAGTGAACAAATAGCCAGTTGTAGATCGTCGCTTATCCAAATCACCTGCATAGTCAGAATCACAGTATCCAACTATGCATTGACCAAGTGATTTATCCTGCTCGAATACCAATCCAATATCTACGGTATTTTGCAGATACCGTAGAATCCATTTCACAGCTTGCCAATGACCCTGGCCTGGATCATGCATGTACCTGCTAACAACACTAACAGCCTGTGAAATATCTGGTCTCGTACACACCATTGCATACATCAAGCTTCCAACTGCATTTGCATATGGGACTTTCGCCATGTATTCTCGCTCTTCATCAGTCGTCGGAGATAACCGGCTACTCAGTTTCAAATGAGGAGCAAGTGGGGTACTCACGTGTTTTGTATCTTCGTGCATACCGAAACGTCTTAGTACCTTCTTCAAATACTGCTTCTGTGACAGCCAAAGCTTGCCTCTCTCTCTGTCCCTGTTTATCTCCATGCCGAGAATCTTCTTGGCTTCCCCCAAATCCTTCATCTCGAACTCTTTACTCAACTGAGCCTTCAGTTTGTCAATCTCAATTTGGCTCTTTGCTGCAATCAGCATATCATCAACATATAAGAGTAAGTAGATGTAGGAACCGTCTTGAAGCCTGCGCAAATACACACAATGATCGTATTTGCTTCTCTTGTACTTCTGACCCTTCATGAAACTATCAAATCGTTTGTACCACTGTCTCGGAGATTGTTTCAGTCCGTACAATGATTTGACAAGTTTGCAAACCCAATTCTCTTTATCAGCAACCTTATTTCCTTCTGGCTGAGTCATATAGATTTCCTCCTTCAAATCACCGTGTAGGAACGCGGTCTTCACATCAAGTTGAGCTAGCTCCAAATTCAACTGCGCTACCAAGGCCAACATAATTCTAATGGAGGAATGTTTAACAACTGGAGAAAATACCTCATTATAATCAATTCCCTCCCTTTGAGCGTAGCCTTTAGCTACCAACCTTGCCTTGTAGCGAACATCGTCTTTATCGGGAAATCCTTCTTTCTTTGCAAATACCCATTTGCATCCAATTGCCTTCTTGCCTATCGGTAGTTGTGTCAACTTCCACGTCATGTTCTTCTTGAGGGATTGCATTTCCTCTTCCATTGCACCTGCCCAATTGCCACTTTCTGAACTTCGTATGGCCTCTGGGTAGGTGGATGGAACATCTTCATCTGAAACTGGAAGTGCATAAGCTACCATGTCAGTGAAACGAGCGGGCTTTTGGATCGCTCGTCTCTGTCTTCTAACTGCAATTGGCTCCGATTGCTGTAGAGGTTCTTGGGTAGGAACCTCTTCCTCATCTGACTCTTCTTCTGCCGTAGGAGAGTCACTCGTGGTGCTCCGTGCTGGGATCACCACTGTCTCCTCAAACTCCACCTGCTTCGGAGTACACGCCACCTGTTCAGGAGTACTCTCAGCATCTTCTGGATTTACCTTCTTTAACATGGCAGATTCATCAAAGGTAACATCTCTGCTTATAATTGTTTTCTTTGCCTCGAGACACCACAGACGGTATCCCTTCACTCCAGCATTGAATCCCATGAACAAAGCCTTCTTTGCCCGTGGATCCAACTTTGATTCAATCACATGATAATATGCAACAGAACCAAAAACGTGCAAAGTATCATAATCAGTTGCAGGTTTTCCAGACCATACCTCTAATGGAGTTTTGCCATCAATAGCAGATGATGGCAAACGATTGACGAGATGTTGAGCATATGTTATCGCCTCAGCCCAAAATTTTCTGCCTAACCCAGCATTAGACAGCATACAACGAACTTTCTCCACAAGTGTCCTGTTCATACGCTCTGACACCCCATTCTGTTGCGGTGTTTTCCTGACGGTGAAGTGCCGAACTATGCCACAGTCTTGGCATACCTTAAGGAACGGATCACTCTTGTATTCTCCACCATTGTCTGTTCGGAGAACCTTGATCTTCCTTCCCGTCTGGTTTTCAACTTGAACTTTCCACTTAAGGAAAATTCCAAGTACATCATCTTTGTTCTTCATAGAAAACACCCAAACTCTCCTGGAAAAATCATCAACAAAAGTAACAAAATAATGCCTTCCTCCAAGAGACGGAGTCTTGGCAGGTCCCCATACATCTGAATGCACATAATCCAGAATACCCTTGGTATTATGAATTGCAGTGCCAAACTTCACTCTTCGTTGTTTTCCAAGAACACAATGTTCACAAAACTCAAGTTTGCAAGTCTTCGTACCTTTCAACAATCCTTGCTTGGCAAGAATTTGCAAAGATTTTTCACCAGCATGTCCCAACCGCATATGCCACAGCTTCGTTGCCTCAGTATCTTTCTTGGTGCAAGAAGTTACTGTTGTTACTGTCCCGACCACTGTACTACCTTGATAGTAATACAGATTGTTCTTTCTCACACCCTTCAACATCACCAACGCTCCAGAAGTTGCTTTAAGAACTCCATCTCGCATCGTTATAACTAGGCCTTTAGATTCTAAAGCCCCCAATGAGATGAGATTCTTCTTCAACTTTGGCACGTACCGCACATCTCGCAAGATTCTGGTGGATCCATCATGATTCTGCAGTTTGATTGAACCTATTCCGGTTGTTTTACATGAATTATCATTACCCATGTAAACAACTCCGCCATCGAGATCCTGAAATTCAAAGAACCACTCCCGAATGGGACACATATGATAGGTACAACCTGAATCCAATATCCACTCATCTGCATGTGATGTTGTAGGAGCGACCACTAAAGAGATATCTGATTCCGCATCGCTTTTGCATTCTGCAACATTGGCGTCTTGCGGAGCCTTCCCTTTCTTCTTCAACTTTGGACAGTCTTTCCTCCAGTGCCCTTTCTCATGACAGAAAGCACACTCATCTTTGGCAATGTCTCGACCTTTTGATTTGGACCTTCCTCTTCTCCCTTTTGTCTGGTTTTGATGACGACCTCTTGCCACCAATACTTCTTCTGATGTTGTTGCCTTTGTTTTCATCTTATCCTGCTTTCTCAGTTCATGACTATATAAAGCAGAACAAACAGCATCTAACGACACATTCTCCTTCCCGTGAAGTAACGTTGTCTCCAAATGTTCAAATTCATCGGGAAGAGATGATAACAACATCAAAGCCAGATCTTCATCATCGAATATGACATCTAAATTAAGCAAGTCTGCTACTAATTGATTAAACATAGTGATATGTTCATTCATAGTAGTACCTTGTTTGTAATCAAATCGGAACAACCTTTTCTTCATTAGGAGCTTGTTCTGACCACTCTTTTTCAGAAACTTGTCCTCCAATGCCTTCCACAATTTGTATGCAGAAGTCTCATTCTTGAAAGCATACTTTTGCTCCCTGGATAGACACGATCGAATTGTTCCGCATGCCAACCGATTAATGATTTTCCAATCTTTATCTTCAACTCCTTCTAGTTTGACTTCTTCAATAGCAATATCAAGACCCTGCTGGAAAAGGGAGTCCAAAACCTCCCCTTGCCACATACCGAAATGGCCCGTACCATCGAATATTTCAACCGCCAACTTCAAAGTAGACATCGGGAATCTTGACCATGATGACGAGGCACCCGATGTCTTCGGTGGAATATTTGCAACAGACTCCATTTCTTGATCTTTATTTGCCATTACAGACTAAAAAAAAATATTGGATATTACAACAGAATTCAAATAATCAAAGGCTTCTACTGAGACAAAGTAATTCCTTTCTGGTGTGGAAGATCAGGCGAAACTGCAACCACAGAGCATACTCAGACAGAACTCTGACTTAGAAAAAACTTTCGACGCAAAAAGACCAAAATAATTCTTTTCTGATGTGGAAGATCAGACTCAGCTGCAACCACAGAGCATACTCAGACAGAACCTTGGCTCTGATACCACTTGTTGGGAAATTCGGGTAATTTCCCTACAAAACGGAACAACTTTAGTGAAATGAACCGGTTCAAATGAACTGAACCGGACAGAACACTAACAAAGATACCCGACAAGTAATATCGAATATTAACTGAAAAGAAGAGAAAAGAGACCGAACAATTTTAATAATGGAGTTCAGCCGCGAAAGCTTAATCTCCGAGCACCGCTCAAAGCAGCCTGCTTTTATTAGATAGAGAGAAGAGATTACAAATGGTGCATTTTACAATGAAGGAGGAGGGGTTCTTTTATAACCCCAAATTCTCCTTCACAATACATAAAACTCCGATGTGGGACTAAATAATTAGCCAAAGAGTCAACAATTCTCATAATAACATTAAACGACAATTCAGTAAATTTTGACTTAAGTTCAAAAATTGTACCGAAATCATTACAATTTTGAAACAACTTGTTTAAAAGAAACTTCACTT
The DNA here is from genome assembly GCA_022817965.1 of Solanum lycopersicoides. Classification (NCBI taxonomy): domain Eukaryota; kingdom Viridiplantae; phylum Streptophyta; class Magnoliopsida; order Solanales; family Solanaceae; genus Solanum; species Solanum lycopersicoides. The sequence continues at coordinate 58,465,704 of CM040619.1, forward strand.
CAAATTGTCTAATGGTTTGTGACTTGTTGAGACTAGTAACGGAGAGTCTTTCAAGAGCACAAATACGTCTAAGGTTACGCCAATGATCACCATAACACGAATCGATGATAGTTGTGCAGTTGTATCCTCCGATCATTAAAGGAGGACGATCAGCAAGAGCAACATCATTCTTAGTGAAACATTCCTTCACTGAGGATGGAGATGACACAACCACAACGAGACGTTTACCTAATTGAAGAGAGAAAATTGGACCATGTTTTTCAGATAGATTTTCAAGGGTACGATGTATATGTTGTTTCAATATATAGAGATGTCCTATAATTGGAAACTTAAGTGCTGGACTTGGTGGGAGGTTAGGTTTGTTAAGTGTCAATGACACAAGTTTGAAGACTAGGAACAATAATAGGGAAATAGTGAGAGGTGAAAATAGCCAAACTATTTCCATAGTATCTCAAAGGGTCTTAATTATTTTTTTCTTCTCTAGCTAGTTAATTAGTGTTGTAACTAGGGGACATTCATCATGTTTATATAGGAGGTGAAGTCACGTTTATCCTAATTGTATTTTCTTATTTTGATTCTCTCTATTTTGTTTCTTCCTAACATATAATTAATAAAGTCATGAATAAGGAATGATGAATGTGAGGAAACATTAATAGTTATTTAGTTGCTGTAAATTTTTAATTATAATTATTAAATATGTATTTGACTGTAGAAATTTAATTTAATTTTAAAAATTTGTTCAAAATAATATCTCAAATGTTGACTTAATTATGAGTAAATTTTCTTAAACGACAGTCAACTTTATTTTGAAAACCGAAAAGTCATTCAATTATTAGTATTTCACTTATAAATCCATTTAATTTTTTAATTAAATTTTGTTGACATAAAGTTATTATTTAAAATCAAGTTTTTAAGAAATAAAAAGATATCGGCTTCAACCATTTCAATGATACGACCCATAAAAATAGTTTAAACTATCTTATTAAACATATATTTATATTATATATATATACTGTTAAATTTGACAAGATTCAAAAATGAATTAATGAGAAGATATGGTAGTTAGGAGGATAATTCTTCATTGGTAGAAAAATCAAGATAGCACCTTTTGTAGGTGAAATTTAGGTGAACAATAAATTGGTTTCACAAGATAAATCTTGACATTTTTGACATATTGTGATGTCATGGATGACATCAATAGGAAGAATTCACTCCTATAAATAGGTAGCTCCTAATTCATTTGTGACACACCTCAAACTTGTCTTCTCATCTCCTAAGACATTTGTTATTCTTTCTCTCTTGTAGTATTTAACTTGTACTCTTTTAGAGTGAAATAAATATTGGTTGGTTGTGTCTGAGGACTAGGCAAAAAAAAATAAAAATTTGCCGAACCTCGTTAATTTCTGGTGTTCCTTTTATTGTTGTCTCATTTACTATTTATTAGCTACATTTAGATATAGCAGTTGTGATTCCATCACTCTCTATATATTCAGCTTCCGCAATAATTGGTATCAGAGCCAAGGTATTATCTGAGTATGCTCTGTGGTTGCAGCATAGTCTGAACTTCCACATCAGAAAAAGATTTACTTTGGTCTTTGCATTGTTAGCTAGTAAATAGTATTTGTAGTAAAATGGGAGACAAGAAAAATGATGAGTCCACATTAAGTGTCAATAATACGTCATCATTGGCATCTTCGCTTATGACAAGAATTGTGTCAAATGCGAAATTTGCAGTTGAAATTTTTGACGGGTCAGGACATTTCGGAATGTGGCAAGGCGAGGTCCTTGATGTTCTTTTTCAACAAGGGCTAGATATTGCCATTGAAGAAAAGAAACCAGACGGTGTAGGAGAAGAAAATTGGAAGATTATCAACCGTGTTGCTTGCGGTACCATTCGATCTTACCTTGCAAGAGAACAAAAGTATCCATACACGAAGGAAACATCTGCAAATAAATTATGGAATTCATTGGAGGAGAAATTCTTGAAGAAAAACAGTCAAAATAAACTTTACATGAAAAGAAGATTGTTACGCTTCACTTATATTCCTGGTAGCACAATGAATGATCATATCACCAGCTTTAATAAGTTGGCGACAGATTTGCGGAATATGGACGTGACTTTTACGGATGGAGATATGGCCTTAATGTTGTTAAGTTCACTTCCCGATGAGTTCGAGCATCTTGAAACGACTCTACTGCATGGGAATGATGAAGTATCTCTCAAAGAAGTTTGTTCTACCTTATACAGTTTGAACAAAGAAAGAGAGAAAAACAAAAAGGCAGAGAAGCAGAAACACTGGTTGCGAGAGGTCGTTCTCAAAATCATATGAGAACGAAGAAAGAGAGATCCAAGTCAAGATCGAGACTCAACAAAGATGAATGTGCCTTTTGCCGAGAAAAAGGGCATTGGAAGAAAGACTGCCCAAAGTTGAATAACAAAGCCAAACCAAATAATGGGAAGGCTGTCATGGATTCAAATGTGGCTGATTGTGATGACTCCGATTACTCACTAGTTACAACAGATCCATCCAAATCATCTGATGTATGGTTGATGGACTCAGCTTGTAGTTATCATATGTGTCCCAATCAGGACTGGTTTATTGATTTACAAGAAGGAGAATGTGGAGTTATTCACACTGCAAACAATAATCCTCTTACCGCATATGGTGTTGGTTCAATCCGATTAAGAAACCATGATGGATTAAGTAGAACATTAACAAATGTTCGATATGTACCAGATTTGAAGAAAAATATCATTTCTGTAGGAGCCTTAGAATCAAAGGGGTTCAAAGTCATTGCAGATAATGGCGTGATGAGAATATGCTCTGGTGCACTGGTGGTAATTAAGGCAATTCAAAGAAATATTAACATGTACCACTATCAAGGTAGTACAGTTATTGGAACAGCGGCAACAACATCCAATGACGAGAAGGAGGCAGAAATGACCAAGCTATGGATATGCGCTTGGGACATGCTGGAGAGAAATCCTTGAAAATATTATCGGATCAAGGATTGCTAAAAGGAATAAAAACTTGCAACTTGGAGTTTTGTGAGCATTGTATTAAGGGAAAGCAAACAAGGGTTAAATTTGGAACAACTATCCATAATACTAAAGGTATTTTGAATTATATTCATTCGGATGTTTGGGGTGCTTCCAAAACACCTTCATTAGGTGGGAAACACTATTTTGTAACCTTTGTTGATGACTTTTCTCGAAGATTGTGGGTGTATACGATGAAAAAAAAAGATAAAGTTTTGGGAATTTTTCTCAAATGAAAGGCGATGATAGAAACTCAAAGTGGTAGAAAGATCAAGTGTCTTCGCACAGACAATGGTGGCGAATACAAAAATGATCTTTTTCAAAAAATTTGTGAGGAAAATGGTATCGTCAGACATTTTACCGTCAGAAATACACCACAACAGAATGGAGTGGCAGAACGCATGAATCGAACTTTGCTGGAGAAAGTTCGGTGTATGTTGTCCAATGCTGGCTTGGGCAAAGAATTTTGGACTGAGGCAATAACATATGCGTGCCACCTCATTAATCGTCTACCATCTGCTGCTATTGGTGGGAAGACACCATTTGAAAAATGGTATGGAAAACCTGTTGAAGATTATGATTCTTTATATGTATTTGGCTCAATTGCATATTATCATGTAAGAGAGTAAAAATTGGACCCAAGAGCAAAGAAAACTTTATTTATGGGAATTACTTCTGGAGTCAAAGGATACCGTTTATGGTGTCCAGAGACAAGAAAAGTTATTTTCAGCAGGGATGTTACCTTTGATGAATCTGCCTTGACAAATAAGGTAACACTTGAAGAAGCCAAACAAATATATGGTGCTTCAAAGCAGGTGGAGTTTGAGGGAAAGATAATTTTTCCAACACAGAGATCAAACGAGGAAACAACAGAAGATTTTCCTCTTGAAGGAGAGCCAGTCTAAGAGGAGGTTCCATCTCAAGAACCTCAACCACAACTTGAATCAATAGCAACGAGCAAGCCAAAAAGGACAATAAGAAAACCTGCTCGACTCACAGATATGGTGGCTTGTGCTAACTCAATTGCAGCCAATGACATTCCTACCACTTATAAAGACGCAATCCAAAGTTCACAAGAAGATAAGTGGAGGAATGCCATGGATGAAGAAATGCAATCCCTTCATCAGAATCATACATGGAGATTGGCCAATCTCCCATAGGGCAAGAAAGCAATTGGGTGCAAATGGGTATTTGCAAAGAAAGAGGGATTTTCTAAACAAGAAGATGTTCGCTACAAAGCAAGATTGGTGGCCAAAGTATATGCTCAAAAAGAGGGAATTGATTATAATGAGGTATTTTCTCCAGTTGTGAAACACTCCTCCATTAGAGTTTTGTTGGCTTTGGTAGCACATTTGAATTTGGAACTAGTTCAGTTGGATGTAAAAACAACTTTTTTACATGAAGACTTGGAAGAGGAAATCTATATGACTCAGCCAGAAGGATTCAAAGTTGATGGAAAAGAAAATATGGTGTGCAAACTTGAAAAATCATTGTACGGATTGAAACAATCTTCTAGACAATGGTACAAACTATTTGACAAGTTTATGTTGCAGCAAAGGTACATAAGAAGCAAATACGATTATTGTGTGTATTTGCGCAAACTTGAAGATAATTCCTTTATATATCTTCTTCTATATGTTGATGATATGTTGATAGCTTCTAAAAGTCAAGAGGAAATTGAGAAGCTAAAGATTCAACTAAGAAAGGAGTTTGAGATGAAGGATTTGGGTGAGGCAAAGAAGATTCTTGGCATGGAGATAAAAAGAGATAGACATTCAAAGAAACTCTATTTATCTCAGAAAGAATATTTGAAGAGAGTACTAAACCGATTCGGTATGAATGAAAAAACGAAGTTGGTTAGCACTCCGCTTGCTCCTCATTTTAAGCTTAGTGATGCTATGTCACCTAAGAATGAAGCTGAACGAGAATATATGTCAAGAGTACCATATGCGAATGCTATTGGTAGCTTGATGTATGCAATGGTTTGCACAAGGCCAGATATTTCACACGCTGTTGGAGTTGTAAGCAGGTACATGCACAATTCTGAAAAGGATCATTGGCAGGCTGTAAAATGGATTCTACGGTATATTCATTATACTGTAGATGTTGGTTTGGTTTTCGAGCAGAAAGATAGTCAATATCTTGTTGGATATTGTGACTCAGATTATGCAGGTGATTTGGACAAACGAAGATCAACTACTGGTTATGTTTTTACTATTGCAAATGTACCAGTTAGTTAGAAGTCTACTTTGCAGTCAACAATTGCTTTGTCTACCACTGAGGCAGAGTACATGGCAATTACAGAGGCTGCGAAGGAAGCAATTTGGCTTCAAGGATTGCTTAGAGAACTTGATATTGGACAAGAAGGAATCACAATATTTTGTGATAGTCAGAGTGCTATTAAATTAGCAAAGAACCAAGTTTATCATGCAAGGACGAAGCACATTGACGTCCGATATCATTTCATACGAGAAATCATAGAAGATGGTGGAGTCATAATGCAGAAAATTCATACTACGGATAATCCTGCGATATGTTGACAAAAGTGGTGACTGCGGTCAAGTTTCAACATTGTTTGAACTTGATCAACATTGAAGATTGAGCTTGAATACACAATCAAAATTGTTGTTGAGAGAAAGTTGAAAATGGAAAATCTTGCCAAGGTGGAGATTTGTTAAATTTGACAAGATTCAAAAATGGATTATTGAGAAGATATGGTAGTTAGGAGGATAATTCTTCATTGGTAGAAAAATCAAGATAGCACCTTTTGTAGGTGAAATTTAGGTGAACAATAAATTGGTTTCACAAGGTAAATCTTGACATTTTTGACATATTGTGATGTCATGGATGACATCAATAGGAAGAATTCACTCCTATACCCAATTTTGGCCTTCCACAATAGGAATTAATTCATGAGCTTCTTAAATTCTCAAACAACTTAAAATAATTAGTTTTGTGAATTTAGAAAAAATATAAAGTTTGCGTTATGTTGAATAATTTTTGCCGTTTCTTAAAGTTTTTAGATAATATATATATATATATATATATTACATAATTATGTATACAATTAGTATATTTTATGATTATTAAAAAAAAAAAAAAAAAACATCTCAAAATATTTTAAATTTAGTAAGTAGTCGTTTAAATTAGTTTAGTTTAAATCATGGTTATATTTTAATCACTAAGTTTACGATTAAATTAATTATTTTATTTTTTTTGTTAAGATTAAGAAGCTCGTTAATTAATTAATATTAATTTGTCTTATAAAGGTTTAGCCAAATTTATTAATATAACACAATTTTGCTATTTCTTAAATTTAATTCATCTTAGACTTTCAAGTTAACTCTACTTTGAGAAAAATTTGGGCCCATTTACTCACATTTTCAGTAGCCCACTCCCATTCCCTTTAAATATCAAGCCCAATAGCAATACATCAATTTTAACCCAAAAGTAAAAGGGTCCATCCACACTTTAATCTTCCTGCAATACCAAAAATCCACATACCCTGTACGTTCTTCTTCTTCATCTTCATGTCTTCTTCCCCAAAAAATCAAGCAGCAAATCACGGCTTATCAAATCCGGAAATTGCGCCAACAGTACTCTCTCATACGCAAGAGTCAACTTTTTTCCTGATTTTGAGCAGAGATTTAGGGATCTTGGTACAAATTTGAAATTTAAACTCATTCAAGATCTGCCCGTTTTCCTCCTAATCGAGTCAGTTTTCTTCCTATATATACTCTCCTTCCATAAACGTTGAGGGGATCTGGATCTGGATTTTTTTCGGAAGAAAAAAAAATTGATAAGGAAAATTTTAGAGAAGAGCAGCTAAAAAAAAAAATCCAAACATTAATTTACTTCCCTCATTGAAATCGGCTAATAGTGATGGAGTTCTTCACGGTCAAGCTCGTCGTCCTCAGTTTGCTGCTCACAGAAAGGTAACCTCTTCAACTCATTTACCTCGACTTAATATCTATGAGATTGTGAAACCTTTGTTTTGTTTGGCTGCTGCTGTTCCGATGAAGAATTTATTTTTTATGCCAACCAACATCTTGTTCTTATCAGTAGTTAGTAATGTTCTTGCTAGATTCTCGACACATTCATATATATATATATCTATATATATATCTATATATATATATATATATTATTTATTCTTGTTTAAGCTTTTCGAAGTAGTATTCCTCCTGACTTCAGTTCGGTTTTGCTTAGATTATAGTGATTTCTTTGTGTTATTATTTTAGCTATTATGAAAATTATTTTGTGTCTTAATCTGTGATATCTCCTGGCGGTACTTCAATTTGAGTCGTTATGTTCAGAAATGTGATCTATTTATGTGACTAGTTTGTTCAAAAAAAGAATAAAATAAAAATAAAAAAAGCAACTTTTCTTTATCTTAAACCAATTGAAGTAATTGAATGTTATTCCATTAGGTTGGCTTAGTTACTCTCTTCTCAAAATTTGAGTTAATTTAGTATATTTGTTTACTTGCTTATTCTATGATGATAGTTGATCCACTAGTTAATTTGTTGTATTTGGTGCCAATTAAAATACGTTTGCTTTAATGTTTTGGCCTAAGATTCCATCCGTTTATTTGTATGAATTAAAAGCAATGTTTTCTAGTTTATTCCTTTTAATATTGAGAGCATGTGCAAATTTGTATTTGATTAGATGAAAAACAAAAACATGATGGGTCATTCCTTTTCTTAAAGTCATTTGACATGATAAGTTTTTTTGGTCCAAATGGCTTTTGTTTCCTTTTCATGATTAGATGGGCATTAGCTAGTTATGATTTAATTGTTATAATTTTTTTTTATTTTTTTTTTTGAAAGTGTGTCCTTTAAGTTAGTTGCCTTTTGGAATGCTACCTGATGACATGAACTTTTAAAATGTGTAGTTAGTTTGGTTTTGCAATGTGTTAGATCTTTCTTGTCCATTAACTTAGGAATTTTCTTTATAGTTGTTAAGTTCTTAAAAGTGTCAAGTTGTACTTAAAATGATAATTTTCCTCGGTGGCCTTGTTGTCTTATGCAGTTGTGCATGATAATCAATTTGCTTAGTTCATCTTTGATCTTGTCTTATCTCTTTAGTTGATATTATGTATTTTTGTTTAGTTAGGAAGTTTTTCCCAAATGGCTTGTCCCGTCTTCAATTATTTTCCACAATCATCTCTCATGTGAATACAATATAAACACCCTTAATGTTCTCATCTCTTTAAATAATTTATGTGTTTATCTTTATTGTGAGTTAATTATTTGATCATGTATTTGTTGGAAGCTTTAGTGTAATTTTTTTAATTCGTTTCATTCTCTTTGTGCGCATGTAAACCTCTTTCGAGTTCATGGTGTACTCATCTACCTTGCATTTTCCGAGTTGAGCCATAAAGGCTCGATCTTTGTCTTCTCCATTCCTCGAGTCAGCCCCCATATATCCGGAAGCTGTTAAAGGTTACGGGATACAATGAATAGCTGCAAATCAATTGATAAATATTCAAGGCTGAGAAATGGCTGTATACATGATGTATATACAATGTTTATACAGTTATATACAAGTTCATGGCAGCATATATGCAGCCAAAAATGTGAAAATACAGAGATGAGGTAATTCCTGTGGACTTTTGGCAAACAATAGGACCTTATATTGTAAATATTGTAATAAATTTCATTAAAATATTTGATTAAGATAAAAAAAATCATTTTTTAGGGATCGTATATAAAGAAGTGTTTAATAAAAATGAGAGAGGGAATTAAGTAATGTGACACATTTTCTTTTTAATCTGCATAAAAAATTATCATTAGATATTACTGGGTTAGATTTTCTTATTCCCCTTAACTTTAAAGATTTATAGTCACATGAATGATCAAGGATTTTGATTATATTTTTTCTTCTTATTTATTGTAGTCAATAATAGACTACTTAATTAAAAAAATTTGTTTGTCATTAATTATTTAACATTTTTTATAGTTCAAATGCTATTTTTACTCACGTAGTTCCACTCATTTAAATTATAGGCGTAAGTAAAATAATCAAATGACTGAGAAACTTATTAACTATGATTTTATTATATTTCCTTTTTTTAAATGATGTCTTTATCTGTCAATATAAGAAGAATGTTAGAGTTGTTTATCACATAAAAAAAAACGATACAGTTCTTTTTTTATTAAGTTTTTTAACTTATATAACTTGTACATGCAACAAATTATATTTAAAAATATAAGTTAATTAATACAGGAAATCTATAATAGAAATGCAAAATAATGCATTTGTTGATATGATGAAGACAGAATAACAATTACCCCTCCACATCTTACCAATTTGTGAGATATTCTTGTAGCAAAGATGAAATTATGTAATTTTATATATCAATAATATTAGCCCGAAAGATAATTTATTTAATAATATAAATATTATTATAATAATATGTAAGCCTTGTCATTATTCCTACCACGCCTCTTAAATACTTGAACAAATTAAAAATGAACTTATAAAATTGACACGCTTAGGACTATCTTGATCTATTCGTACTCTATTAACATAATTTATTTTATTAGCCTATTTTATAGTTAATCCATCGTATGTACCGTTTAGAGACATACAAGAAAGGCGTCAATGTGACATCTGATTCGTAGCCTAAGGTAAAAAGTGTTATAAAATTTCCAAAACGGGTATATGAATTATTTTGAACAAAACGGCAAATCGCTCACGGTAGCGAATTTGTCAGCGGAAGTAAATTACTTTAAAAAAATCGCTTCTCAAGGGAGCGATTTTCAAATGAAAGTCTTTTTTTTTATAATTTTTTTAATATGTCGCTGCTGAGGCACCGACTGTTTAATTTTTTTTTTTTTTTGCTTCTTTTTTTTAAAGTTTAAATTTGATTTTTGATTAAAAAATGAAATAGGAGCGATTTTTCAAAATAAAAACTTATTTTATAATTTTTTTAATATGTCGTCTGAGGGCAAGGATTGTTGAGTTTTTTTTTTTGCTTTGTTTTTTTTAAAAAGTTTAAAACATTTTTTTTTCTTTTTAATAAATCCTGCCTTTAATTATTAAATTTTTTAAGAAAAAGTCACAATCGTTGCCAGTACACGATTTTAAATCAACTTTTTATGATTTTAAAATACACTAAAATTTAATTAAATCGCTGCCTTGACAAGATTGGATTTAAAAAATAATTTTTTTTTATTTAACTTTTTGTTTAAAAAAAGAAAGCAAAAAGTAAAAAATAAAATGTTCGCTGCCTAGCAGCGACATAGTGGAATTGTTTTTTATAAAAAGAATTTATTCTTTAATATTTTTTCTTAAAAATCAAATTTACTTTTTTTTTAAAAAAAAAAAGAAGCAAAAATAAAAAATAAAATTAAACAAGGTCGCTTGCACTCAGCAGCGGAGCATATGAAATTTTTTTTATAAAAAAAGGTTTTTAGTTTTGAAAATTCGTCCTTGGAGCGAGTTGTGTATTTAAATAAAATTAAAAAAAATAATAAATCAAATTTAATAAATCGCTGCTATAGCAGCGATTTTACTTTTCCGTCTGGACAAATCGTAACTCCGTGAGCCGATTTGCCTGAGTCATGCTTATTGCTGTTTGATTAAAAGAATTCATATACATTTAAAATAGTTGTGAAATATTTTTACCTTGAGATCCGAACGCCTGGAATCTTATCAGGAAAAGGAGATAACACTCAAATATCACGGTTGTGTTAACTTACACATCCCTCCTCTCATTCTTTAGGACAACACACCGCAAACTCAAATTAAATAATAATCAAAATGACCATATATAACAAGTTGTAAGAACAGCATATACACCTCTATTGTTTGTATCATTCACACATGACGTTAATTCAGTTAGGGGCGTTCACCCCTAAACAGATCTTTAAATGAGTTGATTTTAAATTTAATTAAAGCGGATGGTTAATATTAACTTCAATATTGAGTAAAAATCAAAAAAATATATCCAAATTTTGTTAGAAACCCAAAGTCTCAACCAAACAAGAAGCCTAGAAAAAAAAGAAGCTAAACAAACGAAGGTTGTAGTTTTATGGTCCGAAAACCATCGCATTCGTCTTGCAAGGAATTTATGTTAAAAGTTGAACTTTAAAATTTTTTTACCAAGCGATAATACATGCTATTTTGATACTATGAATAACATGAATTTGTAGGTTAAAACTTCCATAAATTTTCCTTATAGAAATCAATACAAGTTGTTCATGACTACTTGCTATAGCTATTTTTAAAGTATTCTTCATTACAAACTTCATTACAAATGATATTTACAACACGTAAATAATTTTATTGCATAAAAAAAAAAATAAATATAAGTGCATTGCTAACCTCATCAAACTCTAAAGCTGCATCCCCTTCGCATAATCAAACCTTGCTAGCATATTACCTTATAAAATAGCTTCTCCCTATTATTATATGACACTTTTACAATTTCGAGATTACACAATAATTTATCTTTGACAATAATTTTTTATAGAATCTTTTAACATTTTTAATTTAAGTAATTTTGTTGGCACTGTCTTAGAATTACAAATATATAAATATCATTTCAAAAATTTGAAGATTCAGTACGCAAATGTTCGCGTCAAAGTTAAACTTTGACTCTCGAAACAAATGGAAATGTCACTAAAATGAGACAAAGGGAATATCTTTTTATTTAGTATCTGATACTCACATTAGAATCTATTAAATTTTATAAAATATTTTTTATTATTCTTTATCTAAATCAACATTTATATATTAAAATCTGACTAAAATCCTATAAAATATTTTTTTTTTAATCTCATATTAGAATCGACTACGCAAACGAAATTAAGCTTTAAATAGTCCGCCCATTCGGCCACGTTATCTCATTTAATTCCCACCACAGAAGTACCCAAAAACCGAAACGACTGCCAAACAAATTGGAAAAATTAAAATGGGATAGTGTGAAGCACACAACGGTTGAAGGATTTAGGTTCAGGGTGAGCGACCTAGTTGTTAGCTACATGGGCTTCGGGACTGACCAGTCTGGTGTGGGAAGCATCTGGTGCCGCATTTGATTGATGAGTTAGAGTTATTTTGTTTTGATAATATGGGTGCTGTGAACAACTAATCCAGATGACTTGATTTTGAACGTATCTCGTTAGAAGGATATGCTTATGATGTAATTTGCATGATTAGAATGAATTTCAAATTCGCAGTTGCATTTTTGTGGCTCATCTGTTTCTGCATGGTTTGGTGCTATTGCTGCCATTGCTCGCTCTGTCTTTACTTAAAATGTCACGTATACTGCCCGCCAAAGTACAATTTCTCTCGTTTCTCAAACATATTGTTCTCTGTCTCAATTTGTGTGTGATTCCTTTTTAAAAAAATTTACTGTATAGATTTTGCATCTGATGTTTAGAACATGACATGAGGAGGATTTATCTTTCTTAATTTTTAATAATTTCAAGATGGTTTTTTCGAAGAATTACTGATGAATTTTAACCTAGTTTGAATATTTTTTAATTTAAAATATTAAATTATCTAGTTTTATTTCACAACATAAAGTAACTTTTGAGAAACAAAAAGTATCTCATAAACTATATTTTGATTATTATTTAAGCTATTGAAGTTATCTAATGTGAATTCAAAAGATAAAATTAAATTATTTTTGAGAAACAAAAAGTAATCTTCATAAAATTGGGAGGAAGGGAGTGCCCCAATAGCTGTTAATTTACTTCTACAGTTCTGCTTATTTCCTTCTCTTTGAGTGTAAACCCAGTTTCTGGTTGTAGTTATTAAGTTGTAAATATAAGGAATAATACATAAATAACTCATAGTAGAACCAAGTTTCTTGGATCATTCAAGTTTAGCAAAATATCCATACAATGATATAGACTACTATTTATATACAAATGTATAATTATTACATATGTATTAATTGATGTATATGTGGTGTATTCAGTCCATATTTATAAACTAGATATCGAATGGTGGATATGATCCCAATAAAATAGATCAGTAGTTATTATTTATATCATTATCAGGGTGTATAGATATAATTATATATAACATATATATATATGATATATATATTAATTATTATATAACTATTCCATTGATAACCTAAAGAGGGATCATGTCTTGTTTATTAAAAAAGAAAAGGGAGAGGGCCAAAAAAGCAAGGTAAGTTTACTGAAAAATTCCTTTGATTATTTCCAGAAATAAAGAAGAAACAAAGAGGAAAAAAAAGATATATGATTGCATCTCTACT
>CM040619.1:58479008-58537800 GCA_022817965.1 Solanum lycopersicoides
AATTCTACTTAATTTGAACTAAGTTTTCAATATACTCCTTTATCTTTTTCCTTTTAATTAGTATTTAATTTTACAGGCCTACCTCATCTAATAGAACAGTTTCTGGGGAAATGTTCTGTTTATGCAGGGCCTACATCTGCAATTTTGTTTTCCCATTGTCTTGTTTTGTTGTTGCAATATTTTTGTCCAATTTTGTGTTTGTTTGACTGGTTATTAGCTAATTAGGGAACTGTTAAAAACTCGATTCGAACCACCAAAGGTTGTGATGCAAGTATGAAAGCATTTTAATTTCCTAAGCTTAGGGCCTGTTTGAATTGACTTTGGCTGTATAAATAAGTTAGGATTTCTAACTTATAGCTTTTGACTTATTTTTTGTTATTTTGGCTTTAAAATAAGTGCTTATGAGTAAATTTTAACTTTACCAAACACTTCAAACTGCTTCAAAAACTATTTTGGCATAAAAACACCTAAAATAAGTCAATCCAAACGGGCACTTACTGTGCATATATATGTCACAAATTATTTCGGTACGTATTTATAAATTCTTAAACATCCTTAGTGAGATTTCTGGTTTCGTCATTGCTTTTAGGTATTTGAACGACTCAGAGTACTACGGAGGATTTGAACGAGAAGAACTTGATCAACTATTCGAAGCAGTAAAAACAAATTACAAATCATGGTGTTCAGGATTTGCACCCTTAGTTGTTGGAGGGACATGGATTCTGTTGCAATCCAGGAATTCAGCAGGACACTTTTCAACATGAGACCAGACATTGCACTAAGCGTAATACAAATCATATTTCTAAGTGATTTAAGGCATTTGTTGCCTCATGTGTCTGTCCATTTCACATAATTCAGAGCATGAAGGACTTAGCCGTACCCGTGGTGGTGTCTGAATATCTCAGTCAGAACCTCGGGTCCGAATCTATCGTTGAGGTTATGTCAACGGAAGGACATCTTCCGCAGCTCAGCTCACCGGATGTTGTGATCCCGGTGCTGCTCGCCATATTCGTCATGATATTGCTGTGATTGATTTAGTACAAGAGTAAGTACCAATAAGTTAAGTACTTTACTTTGTTGGAGTCATAATAATTATAATAAGGGGTGTTGTTGTTTTGTTATGCAAATTGTACAAAATTGACTATCTTGTCAAGCTAGTTGTAATGTGTGCTAAGTTTAAACTAATATGTTTGGATGTATAAGCTGAAGGAACCATAAAGGAAAAGGTCAAATGTATTGAGGCAAAATGTAGATCCATGGGCTAGCATTTCTCTTGTTTTATGAATCCTCGATCATTCGATTGTTTTAATGAGTTATTATATTATTAAGGTACTGATTAATAAATATTATTCTCCAAATTTTAATGTGTTTATTTTACTTTTCTTTTAGTTTCTTTAATTGTACTTTTTCTCAATTTGTCAATTTTTTTATTTTAATATCCTAAATAACATGTTAAATATCACAAAATTAAATGAAATTTTGATACGTTAAAACATATTTTCAGTTTAAGATTACATTATTTAAAAGTGTTTATGTATTAAGTTTTTAAACTTGGCAATCAAAAAAGAAGAAAGGGGTCATTGACATGTATATATCCATCACTCTTAATAGCTATTGATAAGATTTAAATCAAAGATTAAATTTAGTATCCTAGGACAAGTGAAGGATTTCATCAACATGGATAATGGAATAATCCATTTCTCAGGAACAAAAAGACAAAACGTTCCTATGTAAAGCTAAGTTTTCTTTTATAGGACTTCAATGATTATGTATAAAGTTTGGTGTGTCAACTCAATTTATAACTTTTGCGCATTAATAATCAATAAAGTTAATTTTTCTTAACGAATAGTTAAGATCTCTATCTTTTTGCTTTCTTAATGACTCGAAATCACAACATTACGATTGAAGATTAGGGGTGCTTACCATCCGAGCAACTCTCTATTATCTTTGAGAAAATTCATGAGGTGCATCAACAACGAATTAATAGGAGTTGCTCTAACATTCGAATTAGAAAAAGATATAAAAAATTGTAGAAGTTTAGCCCAAAGTTATCACCAAACATTTTATCTCATGAGTCACGAGTTCAAACCATTCCATGCCAATATGTATATCCTGTATCAATGCATATATATTTATATATATCCCGTATGTCACTGTTATACTTATTAAATAAAAAACTACTTTTATCCATGTATATCATCATGTATAATAGTGTATATCCATTTATCTCACTACACTAATAGAGTAATAGACAACTCCTATGTAATCATGTATATCTCCATCTAAAGAAGTGTATATCCATGTATATAACTGTTACATGTCCTCACTTTTTATCCATTTTCATGGTAAATCTATTCATACCTTTTGCCCAATATAAATTAACTAGGCTAGACAAAACATTTTCATATTTTTAAGACAAGTCAAAATCAACGGAAAAGTTAAACTCCAAAATACTTAGTAGAGTTTTATTAGCAGCCACTAGCTAACGAATTAAAATTGATAATTAATCATATTTCAACTTTGAGTTAGATTGCTAGGTCCAATCTGTAGTTTCCAATTTTAAAAGGCTAGATCTGAAATTTTCAATTTAGGCATTTGAACTAACTCCTTTTAACTCTAGTTCAGAAATATCCTTTCCTTTTGTTATTGTCCGCACGCAATTACTAAACAAACTTCACAGAGTTTCCTTCTAATCTTTCTAGAAGAAAAGAATTGTGAATTTAGATTATAGATAAAATCACATACTTTAATTTGATATAACATTAAATTGTCACATACTTAAACAGAGGTCTTATGTTGGGTTAGAATGGATAAAAGTCTCATATTGGTTGAGAAATAGATTCGAGATCTTCTTTTATAAATTTGAACAATTTTTTCCTCATGAGCTAATTTTTGAGATTGAGTTAGACTCAAGTATCATATTTTCACGATCATCCTCATTTGGGCTCCCGATCCATTGACTTGAACAATCATTTCCTCATAAGCTAACTTTTGTTATTGAGTTAGACTCAAATGTTATATCTTTACACGTTCCACTCGAATCTCCACAATTATTTTTTTAAAAATCTCAATCTTTTAACCCGTGAAAATTAAAGAAGAATCAAACTACATATAAAAAGACAAGAATCTAATCATGAAATTAAAAAAACATGTACTCTCTAATTAATAAACTACTCTAATAAACTTTGAATAAATTTAACTTCAAGCATACATCAGGAATGCTTTATAAGTAGACACTAATTTTCAAATACATTAACAAAAATAAATAAATATTATTTTTTATGTGCAAACAAATCCTTAACTTGACCATCGTCTATTACTATTATTATTAACCAATAGTAAGAAATGGAGGTAGGGTCGTACAAAGCTTTCGAATTCTTATCATCACCACCTACTATAACCCTTTTATTTTATTTTCTTCTTAAGTCAAGTTCATGTCTTCTATGGACCACCATCATATTTCACGTGCTTCATAACTTATTGCTTTCTGTTGTTTTCTTGAGTGAAGCTTTACGATATTAATTTTTGTTTTTTAATAATAGATAAATCCTCAACAAGAATAAATACAAGTAAGAAGGATTAGATTTTACCTTATCATTCCTAATGAGATCTTCCTAATGTATTAATATTGTAGAAATAGTTTTTTTTTCTTAAAAAAACATTTTTTTCGTTTTTTCGTTCATATATATATATATTTCTAAATGTGGTTATGTTTTTTATTTGAATTTCTCAAGATTTTGGAAAAGTCATATGCGTTACATTGAGTCTACTATAAGGATTTTAACTTTGACAATGGTAGGTGACCTTATGTTCAACTTTGATTTGTTATTATATTATGATAAGCTTTGATATATCTTGTCATAAGCTCCTATAAATATAAGAGTTTCAAAATATTTTAAACTATCAAATTTATTAGTTTCGTTTTCAAATTATTTATAGTTTTAAAAAACTATTTACTTGATTATAGATACCTCTTGATACACCATTAGTCTGCAACATGACAAAACAAGAGGTCGCCTGAAGCATGAATTCTTAGTAAAAAGATTGTATTGTATTAATTTATCAGATTAAAATTGTATTTAATTT
Organism: Solanum lycopersicoides; assembly: GCA_022817965.1. Classification (NCBI taxonomy): domain Eukaryota; kingdom Viridiplantae; phylum Streptophyta; class Magnoliopsida; order Solanales; family Solanaceae; genus Solanum; species Solanum lycopersicoides. The sequence continues at coordinate 58,483,095 of CM040619.1, forward strand.
TAGTTAGTCAAGTAAAAAAAAAATCTGTCAATAATTCAAAACTAAAACTAATATTTCACACCAAATTTACCGTGTTTTCAATAATATAAGAAGTAAGGACCAATATGATAATGATACGAGCTGGTTGTGCCTATCCTTTTGGTATGTTGTCTGTCTGATTTGATAGAGGGGATGAATAGTTACTCTGCTTATATCCATCTCCACCCCCCTTTTGAGCTCTCCAATAATGTCACTCACCAAACAACCCATTTATGTCAAATCTTGTGCATTATTAGCATTAATTTCAACTTTTTGTTGCAGCTCAGAGTTTAATTTTGCACATATGAAAAATTGCTGACCATGTCTCTTCACAACTCCTCCATTGTATCCAGGTATATTTTGGTCCAAGATTCTTCTTTTCTTGTTTAGTACTTGAGGAATATTTAGAAATTGACTCAAATAGAGTGAGGGCTGATTCATATTCTGTTTTTCCCCTTTTCTTATTTGTCTCTTTTTAGTATGAAAGAAATGGAACCAAAATTGTTCAAATTAATAGTTCCTCCAACTCCTGTTTTACTTCTTAGTAGCAGTAAGTTTTCACTTTGCAATCTTGCTTGATCATTCATTATTACAATTTTCTACAACTAGAAACATGGGTTTACTTTGTTATGAGGGGAATAAATCTCAATTACACTCCACAAAGTAATTGAGATTTATTCCCCTCTTCATCTTTGTTACTAGGTACCTGTTACTTTACTCATCAAAGTCCCTCTTCATATTTGTTACTAGGTATCTGAATTCTTGCAAGCTACATGAGGTCCTGCCCAATACTGCTGTGTTATCTCAGTTTTATAAGGTGGTCATCTTTTTTTAATTTTTAGTTACTCTCCTCTAATATATGAAATTAAAATACTGTATCTTAATTGAGCTTTTTCTGGTTGATGTAAGATCTAGATAATTAGAGGGTTCAATTTTCTGTTCATGACCAGGTGAAATATTAGTGAACTGATGGTTTGCAATATAATGTTAGAATTACATCTAATTATAAATTTTACTGCAGTCTTGCAACGGTCGATAATCTCTATTTCGTATTATTGTGAACAGATTCTCTTGTTCTGTTAATAGTGTATCTTTGACGAATCAAATTTGATCACGATCATTAAGAGTTTAGTCGCCTTTTTCAGGCCAGTATGCAGGAGAAAGTTCAAAAGAGGAGCACTCTAGTAGTTCCACTTGATGAGCTTGAGGATGATGACATGTTGCCTCTTGTCGATATATTGCTTAATGTCCACCTTTTCAATGTTGATGCAGTGGACATACTTTCCACGTCAAAATCGGTTGTGAATCAAGAATCTGTCGTGTCTTTAATGCGTGCAGTCAATTCAATACTCCGAATTGTTGATCTTCAGGATACACTATTTAGAAAGGACATCTTGTGGTATGCCTGAATAATATTGTTTAATAGTGAAGCTTGGATATCATCTTGCCTTTCTCATTTATCCTTCTCCAGCAACTGAAACCAGGAGAAGACTTAGAAAAAGAAACTATTTTTCTCTTAAATATATGACAATTAGAAAGAGGTGATATATAAGATGATGCGCATAAGATGATAGGTTGTATCCGCGGTTTGACAATATCAAGAAATGACGAACTGTGGAAAAGAAATATCTGTAAGTTCACAATGCTATTGCTAACTTCTTTTTTGAATTCTGGCCTCCGCAGGGATCTTTTTCAAGGTGGTTTGAATTGCCAATTGCTAATGCTGAGGTCCACTGAGATTCAAAAGTTGAATATGGTTGGAAGCTTCATGCAGTTACACACCCTTAATGTGGACTTTTGTTCTTCTCTCACTAGCTTAGAGAAGGATTGCTTTACTTGCATGCCAAAATTGATGCGCCTCTCCATGTGTGGAACTAGAATAGCTGATCTGTGGACAACCCGTGAGGCTTTGTCTCGGCTTCATTCTTTGACAGAACTAAGGTTTCAAAATTGCATATGTTGCAAAGATACTGGGCCATGTCTTGCATCATCCAGTAAGATGACAAATCTTCCTGTTTCTGAAATAACTTAAATCAGGTTATTCACGCAAGGACTTTGACAGCAACCATAAAGTATTTAATCAGAAATGTGACTGTAAATTTCGTATGCAGATGGTGCAGACAGTCCAGCTTCTGTTGGAAAATTATTTATAAACCAGGACTCACTTAATGATTCAGCGGATAGAGTATCAAATTATTTCGGAGGAATTCTTTCATCAGACCCCTCTTTTGTTGCGATAAGCGGAAGGGTGGGTTTTCAACTTGAGGTCTATAACTTTTGCTTTACGCTTGCAGTGATTGACTAAAGTTCCTGTTTTTTTTATAGCTCAAACATCTGTATTTTTCAATATATATCAGGTTTCTTCTGGTGATTTGCATGTTAAAGAGAGAGATGATTATTCCGAGTATATAAACTTGAAACTGAGAGATACTTCAGTTGTTTCTAAAATGTATCTTACTTGTCATCCTTCACCAATCTGCTATGAGAAGCACTACAGGGAATACATGATTGCATCATTGCCTCATCTACGGGTTCTAGATAACTTTCCTGTAAAAAAACTAGACAGAGAAATGGCAAATAATGTTTTCTCGCAGTACTATGAGTATCTTCCATACAAACGCCGGCAGAAAGAAAATGTTGCAAGTGTTTTGCGTATGCGTGAAACAGGTAGAGGTAATGCGTACCACAATAAATCCTCTCGGATAAAGGAGGCAGTTTCTTGTAGAAAAAGTCCACATTTCTATTCAAGGTCCCTCTGTGCTGCCAAACTTGGTTCATCTGCTTCTCCTTCCCTGCACACGATGTCTAATATCAGCAATAATATCAAAGAAGGAAGCGAGAGCCTTCGACCAAGACAGTTTGAGTATCACCCCACTAATCCTAGTCTAATGGCTTTTGGAACTTTGGATGGGGAGGTTGTTGTTGTTAACCATGATGCTGGAAATATTTTCAGTTATATTCCACTCTTTGGAGTGACTAATAGCATTTTGGGCCTCTGTTGGCTTAACAAGAATCCATCTAAGGTAAGTTATTTTCTTAACTACTGTGACTAACTTGTAGTTGTTTCATAGACCATATTAAGATGTACTCTCGAGGTCTTGCTCCTAATTTTATGATGGCAATTTCAGATGGCAGATAAGGCTCATATTGTTGAATTACATGCTATAAATTGAAGGTTATCTGTCTGTGTTTTGAATTTGATGCGTACTATGATACTTAGTTTTGGTTATTTTCCATCCTAAAAGTAGGCTGATATTCATATTTTAGATATTATAGTGGTACAGATCATAAGTTCGTCGAAAGATCATTTTACTGAGTTGTAGTGCGCATTCCCATAATGAGACATGTCCCAACTCATATTAGATCCTCCCTGAAATTTTCTCGGGGAGTATAGTGCTACAATGATTTTCTTTGGATAGTATAGTGCTACAGATTATTTTATCACTCTTTTTCGTGGAAACTGCTGATGAATTATTCTCTGTCTTCATAAATCAGCTCCTTGCTGGTTCTGACAGTGGCTCTTTGAGATTGTATGACATCAATGACACATTGCAAAAGGCAAATGGGGGCTGCAGCAGTTCCAACCCTGTTATTTTTGATAAATTTGAACATTTGACTTCACTTCATGTTAATTCAACGGATGATCAGTTTCTTACAAGTGGTTATTCAAAGAAAGTTGCTATATACGATATTTGTAGTGGCAAGCGCTTGCATTTGTTCAGTGATATGCATCAAGAACCCATTAATGTGGCAAAATTTGCACACCACTCTCCAAACCTGCTAGTCACTTCATCATTCGACCGGGATGTCAAATTGTGGGACTTAAGGCAGACACCAAATCAACCCTGTTATACAACCTCGAGCTCAAGGGGAAATGTGATGGTTTGCTTCTCCCCGGACGACCTGTATCTGCTGGTATCAGCTGTAGACAACGAGGTACCTTGATCAATACAACATATTAAGCATCTTATTTTGATCATACAAAATTTGCTTTCTATTTGTTGAAGGTCTGATTTGTGGTCTCTGGATTCAAAGTTGAGGTTTATTCTGTCTTTATGGTACAGGTGAAACAACTTTTGTCTGTAGATGGTAGGCTGCAGACGGATTTCGGTATAGCTTCGACTGGGAGCGCTCATAATTATACACGATCATATTACATGAATGGAAGGGACTATGTCATTAGTGGAAGCAGTGATGAATCAATTGTTCGCATTTGTTGTGCTCAAACTGGGAGACGATTAAGGGACTATTATTTGGAGGTAAAAGCCCAAGAACAATATTTTGCAGTTTCTTCTGTTCCCTTTTTCATATAATCAATTGTATTTCTGGTCTCTGTTCCTTCATATATTCTGAAGTGTATAGTGTTGAAATACATGTGGTAAACTAGTTATTGGCTGCGGTATCAAGGCTTTTGCTTCGATTCTATCTTTCCAGGACCGCACATTGGAGAGTCCGATATTGGTGCAGTCATTGAGAAGTGATCCTTTCAGAGTAAGCTCCTTGATATGTTCTGAAGTGAATAGTGTTGAAATACATGTGGTAAACTAGTTATTGAATATGCATTCTTCGTTTAAGAAATACATCGTAATTCTGTTTTCTTACTCTTTATTTTGTGTAAAACCAGCATTTTCACATGGCTGTCCTAGCATCCTATGTTCGCCCCAGTTCAAAACGAGACATCATTAAGGTCAATTTTTATGCTCCTCTTTGTTTGGTTCATATGATCATCTTTCCTTTTTAGTTTAAAATAGTTTGTTTGGATGTTTTGCCAGGTCAATTTGCTAGAAACAGGACAATATGGTGATGAAGATTCCAACAGAGAAGACTTTTCCAGTTCTTATGGTCATGGAGGTTGAATTTTGCAACTTGAAAATTTGTGTATATATGAGTAAGGATCCCACATTTCTCTGTGCAACCCTTGCCTAAATGTAATACTATAACAAAATAAAATGTATTTTTTTTATATGCTCGAATTTAAACTATTGTAGGTATACTTTCCTGTTCAAACAAAACAAATTGGTAACTTTTCGTATGATCAGCCGAGTGTATAATTAAATTTCTCCTTTCATATATAATATAATTTGGATCTGCAGCTTACGAGGTCTACATCTGCAGCTTTCAGATAACTTTATAAACCAACCAAACATTTTTTCCAATTCGATTTATTGATCAACTCGATTTTTGCAAACGTTAATAGAACTTCAATAGGGTCAAATCCTAAAATCAAGAACAAAACGGATATATAAGACATATCAGTAAAGGGTTCAGGTTATAATAACCTACCTACACGAAGCTGCAAAAAAGGGAAGAGAACACATATTGATTGCAATTTCAAACTGATCAAGACAACAAAAGATACATTTAACTAAAACACTTCCCATGAGCAAATTGACTAATTGATAGAATATTCAACACTACACAAAGATGCCAAAAGAACAACAAAAAAGAAGTTTTATTCCACTTATAACTTGTATTACTTCATCATCTACATGTAAACACTGCCTGATACTGATTTCAAGTGCACCAATTGAGTTATCTGCAACTCGGCACTGTTGATAAACCAAGTTCACAGTAAATAGCCCTGAATCGATGCTCAATAGCACATTTTCTCTTCTTATGAATTTAAACAGAGGAGCAGAGTTGTGAAACCCCACCTGGAGTATGTCACCGACACTGTAACGACATATACCAACATAGGTTGTGATCACGAGATCATATTTTTTTCCCACTTCCACATTTGCTAGGTCCACAAGATGGGGTGGTGAGTCCAGAGGGATAAATTCAAAGTAGCACATAGTGTAAAATACTAATGGCTTGCACATTGGGTTCAAATTGAGTCCAAAGTAAAACTCCTTATCGCGTAGGAATCACATCCACAATAAGTAGTATTATAAATCTGAAGAAATTATATACCTGTCACAATCACATCGAAGAACTTTGTATTTGGCCAAATTCTAGTAATAATTCTTTCCCAATTCTCGTTTTCGCATTCCTTGATAGTGAATGACCGTGAGTTCATGATTTGGTTTGAGTATTTTGGAGATGAAGTCCCTAATTAAAGGGTCAGAACTCTGCGATATCTTTAGCAAATTGTTCCCAATTGAGTTGGAAAAAATGAATAGCTCGAAGTAGACCACAAAGCATTTGTGTGTACATGCTCTGGAAAGAGCCGACACAGAGAACAACCTCGTTGGGACACATAGTATACATGTTGAAAGATTATATACATGATATTTTCTTTTCTAAGAAAGGTAATTTTTGAATCTAACCTAGTGAGGAACTCAAATATGGGATAAAATGAGAAAATTGGAGAACTCGGGTAAGGCTCCCACCACCTCCCCTGACCCTCGAGGCGCCGTGCCCCGTAGCTCCCCAGCCCCCGACCCTTGAGGCGCAGTGCCCCGTGGCCCCCCTCCCTTTCCCACTCCCCCGGACCTCGAGGCGTGGTGCCCCGTGGGCCCCTTCCCCCCCCCCGACCTCGAAGCGCAGTGCCTCGAGGCCTCCCTCCCCCTCTTACTCCCCCAGACCTCGAGGCGCAGTGCCCCGAGGCCTCCCTCCCCATCCCACTCCCCTAGACCTCGAGGCGCAATGCCCCGAGGCCCCCTCCCCCACCCTCGGACCTTGAGGCCCACCTCCCCCCACCCCCTGACCTCGAGGCGCAGTGCCCCTCAACCCCCTCCCCTCACCCCTGGACCTCGAGGAGCAGTACCCCGATGCCCCCTCCCCCACCCCCTGACCTCGAGGCGCAGTGCCCCTCAACCCCCCTCCCCTCACCCCTGGACCTCGAGGAGCAGTACCCCGATGCCCCCCTCCCCTCAAGAATAGATTTCTTCATTGTTTATGGACCTTGGGGTCGGCCAGATATGGCTTATTTCTTCTTCACAAAAAACATACTAAAAAAGAAATCCCAATTCAGTATAACAAAAGTGTAACGAGGGATTTTACCTTCATTGATGATATAGTGAAAGGGTGTTTAGGGGCTTCGAATACAGTAGAGAAGAGCACATCAAGTGGAGGAAAGAAGAAGAAGAATGCACAATTAAGAGTAGGGGTGTCAAATGGGCGGGTTGTGTTGAAATTGGAAATATTAAAATGGGTTAAAATAAAAATCGGGTTGGGTCCTGACCCGCCCAAGTTTATTTTGGGCTCAAATGGGCTAAAAAATGGGTTGGGTCTTAACCCGCCCAATTTGACCAGATTAATCAATAATTTAACATATTGATATTTAACTTTTATAATCATATTTTGAATTTTCGATCAAGAATTTTTGTTAAAAAAGTTTATAAATGGATAGATAAATCCCAAAAGATGTTACATAGATAATGATGCATACCTTTAATATTGGAACATATCTTAATAAAAAGTTTTAAAACGGATTGAAAATTGGAGATTGAATTGGGCTCAATTGAGAATTTTCTTCAAATGGGTTAGCCTTGAATGGGTTGAGATTGAACCCAATTCTAATTATCATGAATCCAACCCTTAAAATTCTGGGCGAGTTGGAAGGGTTACCATGTTTGGGTTCATTTTTGACACCACTAATTAAGAGTGTTTAATTTGGGGAATATTCACAAGTTCCAATAACAGTTCCAGTAACAAAGCTAGTTAACATATTGGAAAATTGCTCAAGGTAAAAGCCAAAAGAAATGTGTTTCCATAGCCAAGAAATGAAGAATATACAGTTTGGTCTCTTGAATTTGGATTCTTCTGTGAGTGAGTCGATCAGCATCGATGATGTTTGTTGTTTAGTTATTTTATCACATTTTTTTGCAGCAAAATATCACTAAACAGCCAAGCAACACTTGGATGACTCATCTAGTAGAAGAAGATTTCGCAAGATTATGATCTCTCACATCTTCTCATGTAGCAAGCTTGATGATAATGAGCATCTGAGGACTAAAAAAATCCAGGAACTGATTGATTATTGTCACAAGAGCGGGGAAAATGGTGAAGCAATGAATATTGGCAAAGCAACTTTCAGGACTTCCCTAAAACTGCTTTCCAACACCATTTTCTCAGAAGATTTGACTGACCCATTTTCTGATTCTGCTAAGGAATTTAAGGAATTGGTGTGGAACATCATGGTTGAAGCTGGTAAACCAATTTGGTTGACTATTTCCGTTTTCTTCAGAAAATTGATGCACTGGTATAAGGCAACACATGACTGACTATTTTGCAAAGATTGATCACCTTATGCACAGTTTGGTCGATGACCGACTAAAGGAAAGGGAAATGGGAAACCGTTCAAATATCAATGTCTTAGATACCCTTTGAAAAAACCTTACCCTGATACAAGAACATAGTTCTTGTAATTTTGTCGCAACACAATAAAACAAAGATTTATCGTGGAAACCTTCCTAACTCAAGGAAGGGATAAACCACACCGAAGTTTTATATTAATTCAAGATTTACAACTCAGTTAATTAATGAATCTAACTCTAAACTTCTACCCTTTTTGATTAACTATAATAAAAAACTCTCCACTTACCAAGAAGTCAAACTCGCTTCTTGTTTACAAAAGCTCTCAACTCTTCTTAACTCTAACCACCCAAGAAGTCAAACCCACTTTTTGTTTACAATTCTCACAACCTCTCTCCCAAGAAGTCAAACCCACTTCTTGTTACAATTCTCTCAAGACTCTACTCCCAAGAAGTCAAACTCACTTCTTGTTACGCAATCTAGAAATTATTACAACTCAATAATAAACCTAGAACAAATCAACAAAGACTAATAACCCTAGACTTTAATTGATCAGACTTCAACATTCAATAGTTCAGTGTGGAACAGATGTCGTGAACCTGGTCCTTACGTTGCTGTGACGAAGGTGAACTTGTACCTTACGTTGCTGTGACGAAGGCCTGCATCTCCAGAAAATACTGCTCTCAAGATGATATATTTCGTGAATATCCAATAGCTATCGTTCTGGCTTTGCTGGAAAAGTTCTCTCAATTTTTGTGATTGCAAAGATATTTTTTTCCTTCAATTTCTTGATCCTTTTATAGAGTTTGATTTGCCTTCATCAACTTCTAAAAGGAAAGGAATTACAAATCCTTTTTCTTCTTGAACTTGTCTATATTTACTTTTTTTCTTATTTGACTTGAATTGCTACTTTTTTATTTCTTTCCTTATTTGACTTGAATTGCTACTTCTTTATTTCTTTCCTTCTTTATTTCTTTCCATATTTGTATCCTTCTTTCTCTCGATTTCTACATTTTTTCTTCTTTGCCACAATACTTTTTCTTCTTTGCCGCAATCTCTCATAGAGTACACATACGACAACAAGTAGTGAACTATGCCTTGACTTTATCAATCATCAAAACTACTTTATATGTTCTCCTACTTCCCAATATTTTTCCCCTTTATGATGATGATAAACAATGATTTGTTACACATCAATACTCTTTGTTAGTCATCAAAACTACAACTCTTTGTCATCCATCAAAACTACAAACTTCACGTTTTCTCATTCCACAACAATTTCCCCCTTTTTAATGATGACAAACAATGCACATTATATAATTTCCCCCTTTTGGCATCATTGAAAACCAATAACCAAAGAACTCGATTAACATTCAATGAGTGCAATATCATTTTAACTCATAGCCACTTGGGCAACACTTTCAAGTACACTTCTGCTAACAATATAGTAAGTTAATATGAGAATATTAGCCATCTTAAACACATACACAATTAAGATCTTCAATAAGAAACATAATAAACAAATATGTACCAGTTTAAGCCCTTAGAGCCCTAAATCAAAAGCATATGATATCATGAGTATGAGACAGACATAAGCACATCAACGAGTTAGAGAGTCTAAGAAATTGAGGATAAGGATTGGGACAATGATTATTAAAGTGAGGAAGAAAGGGATGTTACTGCCATTGATAATTTTTTTAATATGCCCATTGTGCACCAGCTCCTTCGTTCTGATCAGTTATCTTAGAATGTGAAATTTCATCAAGAGAAACATGAGGTACATCATCATTTTTTTTTTGTAAACTCTACTCCATAACATTTTCATTCCTCCATGATTTTTTATAGCCTTTTTCTTGATGACATTTTGAAGGAGTATCAACTACAAGTAAGAGATTCACCACATTTTGGTGCACAAAGAGATGTGTTTATTAATAACGAAAGCAAGCAACAATTTATTTCTATGAGAATTGTTCCCCTGAGTGATAGACAGGTTATACATTTGGAATGGATGAAATATTAATTTGGAGTTTGTGAACCTGGTTCAAAAGTGAGAGGTAAAACAAAGTTCCCCCTGAAATAAAGCGTGAGTGGCTTGAATACTGAGATTTTCATCATTAGAGCAGTTTCAGATTAAACGATGCTTATTATCAAAGAGGGTTCTTGGTGATTTTTAAGACAGTTGAATTTTTGATGATCGACCCAGGTTCATTAGTGCTTATGTTTGACCCAAACTCAGGAAATTCATGCATTGAAAAAGGATGGTACATACCTGAGTATTACAGAGAAACCAGGTTCCCCCTTTTTGTGTTCCTCCATTATTTACTTAATGGTGTTAGCAAAAAGAGTAGAGATAATATCCGCAGACTTTCTAAACTTTGTTTGAGATGTGACTGGAGTGTGTACTTTGACTGATTTTTCTCAAGTTCTTCATATTCAAGGCCTTCATGAGAATGTCGCATCAAAATTTTCCCAGATCAAACGAATCTCAAGCTGAGTCATAGAAAACCAACCCTTATCAATTTTCAATACCTTCCAATGAATAACAAGGAGTAGGTTCACACAACGAAGTTCCCCCTGAAGGTGTACCATACTCTAACTCCCGATTGCTCTATTATTCCCCCAATCTCCAGAACCATAGGTTAGTACAGTATTTCATGTTGCAGGTGCATCAATGATTGTTAGATGTGAACCAGGTTCATCTACAATGTTCTCTAAATTGCATCATAAAAAATGTTTGATATCATGTCACTTTAAGCCTTTTTTTTATCTTGTCTCTTTCACTTTTCTCAACGTTTTCAAGGACTACACTGCCGCCTTGAAAACCAAGGAGCGAGAGGAAAATTTCTACCATTTTTTGCACCTCTTTGGAGCATGCACTATTCATGTACCAAATTGACATTTTCCCTCTCACCTTCACGTGAAACACTAGTCAAAGATTAGTCTTGGGAACCCAGATTAGCTTGGGCCCCTTTATGTGAGTAAAAGGATGAATAAGATTTCTTCTAGCCCATAAAGTCAAATCAAAAAACCTTTTATCTGGAGCATTTTTATTTGGAACCAGGTTCTTATCCGTGTCAGCCTTTTCCTTAATATTTTTCTGAAAAGCCTCAAATAGAGCTTTACATTGATTCTTTAAATGACCTGAGTTTCCACAATGAGTGCATAAACTTTTAGACATGTGAATAGTGTGTGCTACAAGATTATTCTGTTTTCTAAAACCAATCCCACTTCGACTGTGGTTTGTCTTTCTTGAATCTGAGTTAAAATTTCAGAGGACCTGGTCCATCTAAGATTTCGTTCCAGATCAAGTTTGGTATGATCAAGATTTTCTTGTAACAACCTATTTCTTTCAGTCAAGGCCTGACAATTAATGTTTAACAATTTTATTTTTTCTTCCAAAGTTAATTGAAGTTCACTAGTAGAGTTTTTGCCCTTGTGACTTAAATTTAAGGTCTGAATCTGTTCTTTTAATTTATTTTGAAGACATTGATTGTTTTTCTCAATATTGTCGTTTTCTTTACTTAAGGATGCATAGTTTTCCGTCATTTGTTCTCTTTCAGAATTGATTGACTGATATGCATCTATAAGAGTACTCAATAGGGACTCTAGTTCTTTTTTAGAATATGACTCAATATTTTCTTTAATGTGATGAAAACTTACCTCGCTTTGTTTGTCATCTTCTTCATCATCTTCAGAATCTGTTTCAGCAATGAGTGCAAGAAATTCATATTTATTTGATTGTTCTATTGCAAGTAGTGATTGATTTTGAACCCTCCATCCTCATATTCTTCTTCTGATAAGTCCCCCATAGCGGCAAAGGCCCTTTTCATTGAAAGATCAGCTTCTTGATTGGTCATTCGTCTGTTTGTGGGAATGTACTTATCATTCTTGTTTTCCTTTTCTTTCTCTGAACTATTCCTCTTTTTCTCTAGAGCTTTTAGAGGACAAAACTTGACAAAATGATCCGGACTTCCACACTTGTGACATACTTGATCTATTGAATTTTCAGTGATTTTTTTTAGAGTTCCTTCCGTGGAACACTTGTCCCCTTTTTAACATTCTTGAGAACCTTTTGGTCATTAACGCAATGTTTTCGTCCTCAAAATTTTCTGGTTTTGTGCCTGTAAGAACCAGGTTCTTCTCTTTTCTTTTGCCTTTGATTTCCTTTCCTTATTTTTTCTTGAGTTCATAGGTCATGAGATTTCTGATGAGTTCATCCATAGCTAACTTATCTAGATCACGGGCTTCAGTAATGGCTTCTACTTTGCTTTCCCAAGATTCTGGAAAAACACTCAACAGTTTTCTCACTGCCTTCCCATTGGGAATTATTTCACCTAGTGAGTAGATTTCATTAATGATAGCAGTGAACCTGGTGTGCATCTCTTGAATTGTTTCACCTTCTGCCATTCGAAACAGTTCGTATTGTCTGTTCAAGTTATCTATTTTAGACTTCTTTACCTGAGTTGTTCCTTCATGCGCAGTTTGCAAAGTTTCCCATATTGCTTTTGCATCTTGACATGATGAGATTCAATTATATTCATCTGGACCTATTCCGCATATCAAGATCTTTTTTGCTTTAGCATTATTTTGAATTGCAAGTTTATCCGCGACATTCCATTCTTTCCTATCCTTTGGTACTTGAGTGATTCCATCAGCTCCATTCTTCATGGGTATGGTTGGACCGTCCAACACGACTCCCCATAGGTCTGGATTTTCTCCTAGTAAGTGATCCATCATGCGATTCTTCTACCATCCATAATACTTTCCATTAAACAATGGTGGTCGAGTTTGAGAAGCTCCTTCTTGTGGTGTAGGTGGTGCAGCCATTGATCCTTTTCAAGATGTTAGTCTTTTAATGAAAAGACCCGCTCTGATACCAATTGAAAAAACCTTATCCAGATACAAGAATCAGGTTCTTGTAATTTTGTCGCAACACAATAAAACAAAAATTTATTGTGGAAACCTTCCTAACTCAAAGAAGGGAAAAACCACACCGAAGTTTTATATTAATTCAAGATTTACAACTCAGTTAATTAATGAATCTAACTCTAAACTTCTACCCTTTTTGATTAACTATAATCGAAAACTCTCCACTTACCAAGAAGTCAAACTCGCTTCTTGTTTACAAAAGCTCTCAACTCTTCTTAACTCTAACCACCCAAGAAGTCAAACCCACTTTTTATTTACAATTTTCACAACCTCTCTCCCAAGAAGTCAAACCCATTTCTTGTTACAATTCTCTCAAGACTCTACTCCCAAGAAGTCAAACTCACTTCTTGTTACACAATCTAGAAATTATTACAACTCAATAATAAACCTAGAACAAATCAACAAAGACTAATAACCCTAGACTTTAATTGATCAGACTTCAACATTCAATAGTTCAGTGTGGAACAGATGTCGTGAACCTGGTCCTTACGTTGCTGTGACGAAGGTGAACCTGTTCCTTACGTTGCTGTGACGAAGGCCTGCATCTCCAGAAAATACTGCTCTCAAGATGATATATTTCGTGAATATCCAATAGCTATCGTTCTGGCTTTGCTGGAAAAGTTCTCTCAATTTTTGTGATTGCAAAGATAATTTTTTCCTTCAACTTCTTGATCATTTTATAGAGTTTGATTTGCCTTCATCAACTTCTAAAAGGAAAGGAATTACAAATCCTTTTTCTTCTTGAACTTGTCTATATTTACTTTTTTCCTTATTTGACTTGAATTGCTACTTTTTTATTTCTTTCCTTATTTGACTTGAATTGCTACTTCTTTATTTCTTTCCTTCTTTATTTCTTTCCATATTTGTATCCTTTTTTCTCTCGATTTCTGCATTTTTTCTTCTTTGCCGCAATACTTTTTCTTCTTTGCCGCAATCTCTCATAGAGTACACATACGACAACAAGTAGTGAACTATGCCTTGACTTTATCAATCATCAAAACTACTTTATATGTTCTCCTACTTCCCAACACCCTTCTCAATATTTGCCCCTAAGAAATTGATAGGAATCATATCGAACAACTATGTCTGGTTAGCTTATTTTCTACCTCAATTATCTCTTCTTTTGTTTTTCTCCGGTGCAAAAGTATAGTCCTCTGCAAATGGTTATCATAGATTGATGATCAATTATCTTGAATGATGCGATCACCTCATCAAAAAGTTTTGATGGTACAACGAACATTATACCAAATATTTAATTGTATTTTGGTAGTTCGCTTAAATGTTTGTGGCAATGACAAAAAATTTGAAAATTTCAGCAACATGTTTTTTGGATCTGTTTCATATATGAAATCTAAGCCATATGATCTTAAATTAGAAAGTTTTGCAGGACTTGTTTGTAGCAGGGACCGATACTACATCAAATACATTGGAGTGGGCAATGGCTGAACTACTCAAGAATCCACATACTTTGGAGAAAACACAAGAAGAACTTGCATAAGTTCCTTTCCTAATTCCACACAAAGTTGAGGAAGATGTTGAGCTTTATGGCTATACTATTCCAAAAGACACACAAGTTCTTGCGAACGTATTGGCACTCTAGTCTATGGGAAGACCATTTGAACTTTAGGCCAGAGAGATTTTAGGAGTCATTTATAGATGTTAGAGGTCGAGATTTTGAGCTCTTTCCATTTGATGCTGGTCAAAGAATTTGTTGGGTTTTATTTGCCCAGATTTCTTACCATAAATAGGTTTTCCTCTTAGGAAAATGTTTTGGATTGACTAATCATTTTTCTGGTAGGAAAAAGTTTAGGACTCTATAAATAGAGGCATGTTCCTTCTAACTTAATCAGCATTCACAATGTAGTCTTTAGGGCTTTGATGTTTTGGTTAGGGGGAGAATTTGTGGGTCACAAGCTTGATACTTTATCACTTGTGTGAACCTCCCATATATTCCGAGTGAATTGGTTGAGGTTGTTTCTCTCTGTATTTTGTACTCTCATATTTATAGTGGATTGCTCATCTCCTTTGTGGACGTAGGTCGATTGACCAAACCACGTTAAATTTTTGTGTCTTTCGGTGTATTTCTCGTTTGTCTTCTTACTCGTGGTCTTTCGAGGTTTGCTTTGCTGGCTTTCGCGTTTACACCTGCTTATTTTCGGTCCTAACAAGTGGTATAAGAGCTAGATTCAATGATGGAGTTAGGTTCAGTGATTCGATAATCGATGATTGAATCAGGTTAGAAAGAGGTGTTCATCTTGGCGGGTGTAGTTCTAGCCGCAACCTTTTTTGACAGTAACGAAGATTCTGTTGGAGAAACTGTTTCAGAGAGGTTCTCTGTGTTGAGACATAAATTTTGCAAAGGAGATTATGGAGAGGAGAAGCAAGTTGTTGAAGATTAAGTGAAGAAGGTGGACAAATTTATTTTGTCAGAAATTCAGGCCAAGGGGGAGATTTGTTGGGTTTTATTTGTCCTGATTTCTTACCATAAATAGGTTTTCCTTTTAGGAAAATGTTCTGGATTGACTAATCTTTTTTCTGGTAGGAAAATGTTTAGGACTCTATAAATAGATGCATGTTCCTTCTAACTTAATCAGCATTCACAATGTAGTCTTAAGGGCTTTGAGAGTTTTGGTTAGGGGGAGAATTTGTGGGTCACAAGCTTGATTATCACTTGTGTGAACCTCCCATGTATTCCGAGTAAATTGGTTGAGGTTGTTTCTCTCTATATTTTGTACTCTCATATTTATAGTGGATTGCTCATGTCCTTTGTGGACGTAGGTCGATTGACCGAACCACGTTAAATCTTTGTGTCTTTCGGTGTATTTTTCGTTTGTCTTCTTAATCGTGGTCTTTCGAGGTTTGCTTTGCTGGCTTTCGCGTTTACACCTTCTTATTTTCGGTCCTAACAGAATTTTCTCTAGATTGGCTTTGGCTATCAGGATGATTCCAGTCGCGCTCAGTGTTCATACCTTTAATTGGAAGCTACATGGTGGAATTTCACCTATAGAACTAAACATGAAGGAAAATTTTGGTATTACCTTGGCAAAAGCTCAACCTCTGCTAGCTGTACCTATTCTACTGTAGATGTTGGGATAAACTTAAGACTTCAAAGTTAGCAACAAGAATACTACAACATCTATAATATGGCGTGCAACTATCAGACACTTGAAGCATGAGAGCTAGAAAGTTGTGCTCTCGTTCACTGCTTATTTGGGCGAGATGCTGAGAAATTTTAACTTGATTTTAAGTGTACAAGCTAATATCCAGGAATTATAGGTCATTATAACTCAAGTTATAAACAGAAGGAACAGTCAATACAGGAAAAAACCAAAAACAGGATTGGGGGAAGATCTTCCAAATTAACTCTTGACATAATTTCTAAAAGCATCAAACAAATCCCTTGACAACTAAAGAATTTCCTGCTAATGAACTTGTTTATACAAGGGAAGTCAATAAATATAGAACTCAACCTCCAAATATCACAATCTCGAAACGAAATCCCGCAAATTTGCTCAATTGTTAACCGCCATTCTACTTATTTAATGATCCAAGAAGCAAAACCCCAAAAAGAGATCACAAAACCCACCTACGTTTCCTTGCATACACAAATTTATACAAGAAACCCATAACCAACATTCAAAAAACTGAATCATTGAACCAGTAATAAAAAAATTACATACCAAAAAAGAGATAAAAACCAGTACTCCAATTATTGTCCTACAGTAATAAACAGAGACCAAAACAAAGAAAACTCACAATTTTCAGGCCTGATTATTCTCCAACCTAGACAAATTCACCACCACTGTTTGCCTCTTCGACACCGCACTCAAAACTGACAAACACATATTCTGATTCATCGTCATTTCCTCCTTCTAATGTAGAACGATCGAAAAATTAAACCCTTAGGGACAATTTCTCATCACCCTCTTCTTCAAGAAAACGAAGAAGAAGAAGAAAGTTGCTCTGTAATGCATAGGCGGAAAAGATATGACCGTTTGGTTCCATTGAGGCATTAGTTAAGGGTTGGGCCCACCAAAAATCAGTTGTTTGAATTTACTATGAAAACACATAGACTAATTTATATTGTGGGTGAATGAAGGTGCGCTGTGTCTTTTGGGAATTTGTATTGTGGGTAAATGAACGTGTTGCCTTTTGGGAATTTATTGAAGCCAAAAATTCTGTTACATGGATTATTTGTGGAAGTTAAATAATTATGCAGTAGTACGCATTGAAAAACAATATTAATAATATATTTGGTAAAATTTCACTAGTTAAATCTAAAAAAAATGATGTGTAATCGTTGTATAAATTTCATGAGCGTTTGATCATGTTCTATTGTGAAATTTTTAAGAAATATTTTTTTTTAAAAGTAAAAAAACTTATATTTGGTTATGAAATTTTTTAAATTCAACTTGAAGTTGTATTTCAAATTTGAAAACAGAAATATTTCCAAATTGAATAGTAAATTTTAAACTTAAGATATATTGTGCTATGTCCAAATAATAGATGGAAATTCCGAGTGAAAAAAAAAAGAGAAGAAGAAACATATTCGGAAGTCAAGTAAAGCGGCCGAGATTTGTACTCAATACTGATTGAATGACACAAAAGATAACGCAATCCAACTGTAACTGAGTCCTAATATCTTTGATTTGTACTCAATACTTGTTAATTTCTAAAACAAAAATGGAGTATTTCCTTCTCGTTTCTCTGCTTGCCTTCATTTACTTTCTTCATCAGTGCTTCTTTAGCCCTTCAAACACCAAAAAGAAGTTATCACCACCATCTCCAACAAAGCTTCCAATAATTGACAATCCCCATCAACTTGGATCGCTTTCTCATCGTTCTCTCCATAAACTATCCAAAAAATATGGTCCACTCATGCTACTTCACTTTGGCAGTAAGCCAGTGCTTATTGCTTCCTCTGTCGATGCTGCTCGTGATATCATGAAAACTCACGATCTCGTCTGGTCAAATAGACCTAAATCTAGCATGGCTGATGGACTCTTTTATGGCTCCAAACTTCCAAAGACGTGGCCTTTAGTCCCTATGGTGAATACTGGAGACAAATTAGAAGTGTCATGGTGCTTCACCTTCTCAGTAACACAAGAGTACAATCGTATCGTCATGTGAGAGAAGAAGATTGATAAAATTAGGCAACAGCGTGATTCTGTGATAGACTTGAGAGATGTTTTAAGTTGTATGACTAATAACATAATCAGCAGAGTGAACATATGAAGGACATATAATGAATATACAACACATTTCAGTAAATGTTCTGTGTTCAGGTTATAAGAACCTACCTACACAAAGCCGCAAAAAAAGGGAAGAAAACACGTAGGATTGCAATTTCAAACTCTACTCCGTGGTTTTCGCAGTTTGCTTTGCTGGCTTTCGCGTTTACACCTGCTTATTTTCGGTCCTAACAAGTGTGATAAGAGCAGATTCAATGATGGAGTTAGGTTCAGTGATTCGATAATCGATGATTGAATCAGGTTAGAAAGAGGTGTTCATCTTGGCGGTGTGTAGTTCTAGCCGCAACCTTTTTGACAGTAAACGAAGTCTGTTGGAGAAACTGTTTCAGAGAGGTTCTCTGTGTTGAGACATAAATTTGCAAAAGGAGATTATGGAGAGGAGAACAAGTTGTCGAAGATTAAGTGAAGAAGTGGGACAAATTTATTTGTCAGAAATTCAGGCCAAGGGAGATTGTTGGGTTTTTTATTTGTCCTGATTTCTTACCATAAATAGGTTTTCCTTTTAGGAAAATGTTCTGGATTGACTAATCCTTTTTTTGGTAGGAAAATGTTTAGGACTCTATAAATAGATGCAGTGTTCCTTCTAACTTAATCAGCCATTCACAATGTAGTCTTAAGGCTTGAGAGTTTTGGTTAGGGGAGAATTTGTGGGTCACAAGCTTGATTATCACTTGTGTGAACCTCCCATGTATTCCGAGTGAATTGTTGAGGTTTCTCTCTATATTTTGTACTCTCATATTTATAGGGATTGCTCATGTCCTTTTGGACGTATGGTCGATTGACCGAACCACGTTAATCTTTGTGTCTTTCGGTGTATGTTTCGTTTGTCTTCTTAATCGTGGTCTTTCACATGATGAGATTCAATTATATTCATCTGGACCTATTCCGCATATCAAGATCTTTTTTGCTTTAGCATTATTTTGAATTGCAAGTTTATCCGCATTCCATTCTTTCCTATCCTTTGGTACTTGAGTGATTCCATCAGCTCCATTCTTCATGGGTATGGTTGGACCGTCCAACACGACTCCCCATAGGTCTGGATTTTCTCCTAGTAAGTGATCCATCATGCGATTCTTCTACCATCCATAATACTTTCCATTAAACAATGGTGGTCGAGTTTGAGAAGCTCCTTCTTGTGGTGTAGGTGGTGCACCATTGATCCTTTTCAAGATGTTAGTCTTTTAATGAAAAGACCCGCTCTGATACCAATTGAAAAAACCTTATCCAGATACAAGAACCAGGTTCTTGTAATTTTGTCGCAACACAATAAAACAAAATTTATTGTGGAAACCTTCCTAACTCAAAGAAGGGAAAAACCACACCGAAGTTTATATTAATTCAAGATTTACAACTCAGTTAATAATGAATCTAACTCTAAACTTCTACCCTTTTGATTAACTATAATGAAAAGTCTCCACTTACCAAGAAGTCAAACTCGCTTCTTGTTTACAAAAGCTCTCAACTCTTCTTAACTCTAACCACCCAAGAAGTCAAACCCACTTTTATTTACAATTTTCACAACCTCTCTCCCAAGAAGTCAAACCCATTTCTTGTTATAATTCTCTCAAGACTCTACTCCCAAGAAGTCAAACTCACTTCTTGTTACACAATCTAGAAATTATTACAACTCAATAATAAACCTAGAACAAATCAACAAAGACTAATAACCCTAGACTTTAATTGATCAGACTTCAACATTCAATAGTCCAGTAGGGAACAGATGTCGTGAACCTGGTCCTTACGTTGCTGTGACGAAGGTGAACCTGTTCCTTACGTTGCTGTGACGAAGGCCTGCATCTCCAGAAAATACTGCTCTCAAGATGATATATTTCGTGAATATCCAATAGCTATCGTTCTGGCTTTGCTGGAAAAGTTTTCTCAATTTTTGTGATTGCAAAGACAATTTTTTCCTTCAACTTCTTGATCATTTTATAGAGTTTGATTTGCCTTCATCAACTTCTAAAAGGAAAGGAATTACAAATCCTTTTTCTTCTTGAACTTGTCTATATTTATTTTTTTCCTTATTTGACTTGAATTGCTACTTTTTTATTTCTTTCCTTATTTGACTTGAATTGCTACTTCTTTATTTCTTTCCTTCTTTATTTCTTTCCATATTTGTATCCTTTTTTCTCTCGATTTCTGCATTTTTTCTTCTTTGCCGCAATACTTTTTCTTCTTTGCCGCAATCTCTCATAGAGTACACATACGACAACAAGTAGTGAACTATGCCTTGACTTTATCAATCATCAAAACTACTTTATATGTTCTCCTACTTCCCAACACCCTTCTCAATATTTGCCCCTAAGAAATTGATAGGAATCATATCGAACAACTATGTCTGGTTAGCTTATTTTCTACCTCAATTATCTCTTCTTTTGTTTTTCTCCGGTGCAAAAGTATAGTCCTCTGCAAATGGTTATCATAGATTGATGATCAATTATCTTGAATGATGCGATCACCTCATCAAAAAGTTTTGATGGTACAACAAACATTATACCAAATATTTAATTGTATTTTGGTAGTTCGCTTAAATGTTTGTGGCAATGACAAAAAAGTTGAAAATTTCAGCAACATGTTTTTTGGATCTGTTTCATATATGAAATCTAAGCCATATGATCTTAAATTAGAAAGTTTTGCAGGACTTGTTTGTAGCAGGGACCGATACTACATCAAATACATTGGAGTGGGCAATGGCTGAACTACTCAAGAATCCACATACTTTGGAGAAAACACAAGAAGAACTTGCATAAGTTCCTTTCCTAATTCCACACAAAGTTGAGGAAGATGTTGAGCTTTATGGCTATACTATTCCAAAAGACACACAAGTTCTTGCGAACGTATTGGCACTCTAGTCTATGGGAAGACCATTTGAACTTTAGGCCAGAGAGATTTTAGAGTCATTTATAGATGTTAGAGGTCGAGATTTTGAGCTCTTTCCATTTGATGCTGGTCAAAGAATTTGTTGGGTTTTATTTGCCCAGATTTCTTACCATAAATAGGTTTTCCTCTTAGGAAATGTTTTGGATTGACTAATCATTTTTCTGGTAGGAAAAGTTTAGGACTCTATAAATAGAGGCATGTTCCTTCTAACTTAATCAGCATTCACAATGTAGTCTTTAGGGCTTTGATGTTTTGGTTAGGGGGAGAATTTGTGGGTCACAAGCTTGATACTTTATCACTTGTGTGAACCTCCCATATATTCCGAGTGAATTGGTTGAGGTTGTTTCTCTCTGTATTTTGTACTCTCATATTTATAGTGGATTGCTCATCTCCTTTGTGGACGTAGGTCGATTGACCAAACCACGTTAAATTTTTGTGTCTTTCGGTGTATTTCTCGTTTGTCTTCTTACTCGTGGTCTTTCGAGGTTTGCTTTGCTGGCTTTCGCGTTTACACCTGCTTATTTTCGGTCCTAACAAGTGGTATAAGAGCTAGATTCAATGATGGAGTTAGGTTCAGTGATTCGATAATCGATGATTGAATCAGGTTAGAAAGAGGTGTTCATCTTGGCGGGTGTAGTTCTAGCCGCAACCTTTTTGACAGTAACGAAGATTCTGTTGGAGAAACTGTTTCAGAGAGGTTCTCTGTGTTGAGACATAAATTTTGCATGGAGAGGAGAACAAGTTGGAGAGGAGAAGCAAGTTGTTGAAGATTAAGTGAAGAAGGTGGACAAATTTATTTTGTCAGAAATTCAGGCCAAGGGGGAGATTTGTTGGGTTTTATTTGTCCTGATTTCTTACCATAAATAGGTTTTCCTTTTAGGAAAATGTTCTGGATTGACTAATCCTTTTTTTGGTAGGAAAATGTTTAGGACTCTATAAATAGATGCATGTTCCTTCTAACTTAATCAGCATTCACAATGTAGTCTTAAGGGCTTTGAGAGTTTTGGTTAGGGGGAGAATTTGTGGGTCACAAGCTTGATTATCACTTGTGTGAACCTCCCATGTATTCCGAGTAAATTGGTTGAGGTTGTTTCTCTCTATATTTTGTACTCTCATATTTATAGTGGATTGCTCATGTCCTTTGTGGACGTAGGTCGATTGACCGAACCACGTTAAATCTTTGTGTCTTTCGGTGTATTTTTCGTTTGTCTTCTTAATCGTGGTCTTTCGAGGTTTGCTTTGCTGGCTTTCGCGTTTACACCTTCTTATTTTCGGTCCTAACAGAATTTTCTCTAGATTGGCTTTGGCTATCAGGATGATTCCAGTCGCGCTCAGTGTTCATACCTTTAATTGGAAGCTACATGGTGGAATTTCACCTATAGAACTAAACATGAAGGAAAATTTTGGTATTACCTTGGCAAAAGCTCAACCTCTGCTAGCTGTACCTATTCTACTGTAGATGTTGGGATAAACTTAAGACTTCAAAGTTAGCAACAAGAATACTACAACATCTATAATATGGCGTGCAACTATCAGACACTTGAAGCATGAGAGCTAGAAAGTTGTGCTCTCGTTCACTGCTTATTTGGGCGAGATGCTGAGAAATTTTAACTTGATTTTAAGTGTACAAGCTAATATCCAGGAATTATAGGTCATTATAACTCAAGTTATAAACAGAAGGAACAGTCAATACAGGAAAAAACCAAAAACCAGGAATTGGGGGAAGATCTTCCAAATTAACTCTTGACATAATTTCTAAAAGCATCAAACAAATCCCTTGACAACTAAAGAATTTCCTGCTAATGAACTTGTTTATACAAGGGAAGTCAATAAATATAGAACTCAACCTCCAAATATCACAATCTCGAAACGAAATCCCGCAAATTTGCTCAATTGTTAACCGCCATTCTACTTATTTAATGATCCAAGAAGCAAAACCCCCAAAAAGAGATCACAAAACCCACCTACGTTTCCTTGCATACACAAATTTATACAAGAAACCCATAACCAACATTCAAAAAACTGAATCATTGAACCAGTAATAAAAAAAATTACATACCAAAAAAGAGATAAAAACCAGTACTCCAATTATTGTCCTACAGTAATAAACAGAGACCCAAAACAAAGAAAAACTCACAATTTTCAGGCCTGATTATTCTCCAACCTAGACAAATTCACCACCACTGTTTGCCTCTTCGACACCGCACTCAAAACTGACAAACACATATTCTGATTCATCGTCATTTCCTCCTTCTAATGTAGAACGATCGAAAAATTAAACCCTTAGGGACAATTTCTCATCACCCTCTTCTTCAAGAAAACGAAGAAGAAGAAGAAAGTTGCTCTGTAATGCATAGGCGGAAAAGATATGACCGTTTGGTTCCATTGAGGCATTAGTTAAGGGTTGGGCCCACCAAAAATCAGTTGTTTGAATTTACTATGAAAACACATAGACTAATTTATATTGTGGGTGAATGAAGGTGCGCTGTGTCTTTTGGGAATTTGTATTGTGGGTAAATGAACGTGTTGCCTTTTGGGAATTTATTGAAGCCAAAAATTCTGTTACATGGATTATTTGTGGAAGTTAAATAATTATGCAGTAGTACGCATTGAAAAACAATATTAATAATATATTTGGTAAAATTTCACTAGTTAAATCTAAAAAAATGATGTGTAATCGTTGTATAAATTTCATGAGCGTTTGATCATGTTCTATTGTGAAATTTTTAAGAAATATTTTTTTTAAAAGTAAAAAAACTTATATTTGGTTATGAAATTTTTTAAATTCAACTTGAAGTTGTATTTCAAATTTGAAAACAGAAATATTTCCAAATTGAATAGTAAATTTTAAACTTAAGATATATTGTGCTATGTCCAAATAATAGATGGAAATTCCGAGTGAAAAAAAAAAGAGAAGAAACATATTCGGAAGTCAAGTAAAGCGGCCGAGATTTGTACTCAATACTGATTGAATGACACAAAAGATAACGCAATCCAACTGTAACTGAGTCCTAATATCTTTGATTTGTACTCAATACTTGTTAATTTCTAAAACAAAAATGGAGTATTTCCTTCTCGTTTCTCTGCTTGCCTTCATTTACTTTCTTCATCAGTGCTTCTTTAGCCCTTCAAACACCAAAAAGAAGTTATCACCACCATCTCCAACAAAGCTTCCAATAATTGACAATCCCCATCAACTTGGATCGCTTTCTCATCGTTCTCTCCATAAACTATCCAAAAAATATGGTCCACTCATGCTACTTCACTTTGGCAGTAAGCCAGTGCTTATTGCTTCCTCTGTCGATGCTGCTCGTGATATCATGAAAACTCACGATCTCGTCTGGTCAAATAGACCTAAATCTAGCATGGCTGATGGACTCTTTTATGGCTCCAAACTTCCAAAGACGTGGCCTTTAGTCCCTATGGTGAATACTGGAGACAAATTAGAAGTGTCATGGTGCTTCACCTTCTCAGTAACACAAGAGTACAATCGTATCGTCATGTGAGAGAAGAAGATTGATAAAATTAGGCAACAGCGTGATTCTGTGATAGACTTGAGAGATGTTTTAAGTTGTATGACTAATAACATAATCAGCAGAGTGAACATATGAAGGACATATAATGAATATACAACACATTTCAGTAAATGTTCTGTGTTCAGGTTATAAGAACCTACCTACACAAAGCCGCAAAAAAAGGGAAGAAAACACGTAGGATTGCAATTTCAAACCAATCAAGACAACAGAAGGATATACATGTAACCAAAACACTTTTCATGAGCAAATTGACTAATTAATATCAACGTTGAATATTCTAACACTACTCACAAAGATACAAAAAGAAAAAAAAAGTTTTATTCCACTTATGTGGTCTCGATCATGACTTGAATTAACTTCATCATTAAACTTGTAAACGCTGTCGTTCTGGGGTCCAATGAGGAGCAGCTGGACTATAGTGCACTGAAATTACCCTGGAGTCTAATAATTCCACTATAGGTGTAAAATTAACACACCTAGGAGCCTTATATTGATTTATAGATGCACCTCTAGAAATTGCATAGTCCATTAGCTCTTCAAATGTACCATTTTCGACTACTCTAATTTCAAGTGGTCCAATTGAGTTATCTGCAACTCGGCACTGTCGATAAACCGAGTTCAAACATTCTTCCATAGCCAAACAACATTGATTCAAAACCTCGTGACTCGGCGAATTGGTTGGGTCCTTAATAAGTAATTCACAGTAAATAACATAATGTCCTGGAATGGTTTTGGTGTCGGCATAACTAGTGTACTCGACCACGCTAGTATTGTACAGAAGCAAAATTGCAGCAGCGCTATCAACCGCGTTTTGCAACTCTGCCTCATCAGTTTTGTCCGAATCAATGCTCAATAGCACATTTTTCCTTCTTATGAATTTAAACTGAGGGGCAGAGTTGTGAAACCCTGTGACCTGGAGTATGTCACCGACTCTGTAACGACATAATCCAGCGTAGGTTGTGATCACGAGCTCATACTCTTTTCCCACTTCCACGTTGGCTAGGTCCACGAGACGGGGTGGTGAGTCAGGAGGATTGGCTGAGTCATGAGGGATAAACTCATAGTAGCACATATTGGGCATTATAGTGTAACATACTTCAGATGGCTTGCACATTGGGTTTAAATTAAGGCCAAAATAACACTCGGACGATGCATACATGGTACATGCCTTTGGTAAACCACCACTGTAATAATCGAGCGTAGGGATGTACTGAGCCATTGCACCTGTTGCAATCACATCCACAATAAGTAGTACAATTATAAATCTGAAAAAATTAATAAGGCTATAACATGTTATCGCGTATATGAAGTAATTAAATCTTGCTAAGCGGATTTATTTACATACCTGTCACAATCACATCCAAGTACTTTGTATTTGGCCAAATTCTAGTAATAATCCCTTCCCAGTTCTGCTTTTCGCATTCCTTAATAATGATCTCCGCGAGTTCATGATTTGGTTTGAGTATTTTGGAGATGCATTCCCTGATTGAAGGGTCAGAAACTCTGGGATTTAATATCCCAGATGCGATATCTTTAGCAAGTTGCTGCCAATTGAGTTGCAGAAAATGAATAGCTCGAAGTAAACCAGAGGCGAAAACAGCCCCTAACCGGAGGACTTGTTCTCTCATAAGAAGGCCACAAAGCATTTGTGAGTACATGCTCTGGAAAGAGTCGACACAGAGAACAGCTTCGTTAGGGCTAGTATACACATTGTAAGGATCGTATGGCCTCGTCTTGAAGTGATCACTTTTGTAGTAACTTGTCAAGACAGGTCTTGCTAGTAGCCCACCGGGTGTCTTGGTTTCCGCTTTTATAAATAGAAAGTACAAGCCCTTGCCTTTGTCTAGATCAGGAACATACCTGTGCACAATCCCATAATCAGAAATTCTCATAAATAAATACTTGAAAGCATATTTACAACAGCACTTACAGATTCATCACGGGCATGAGAAGGCTGTACAATAGTTGTTTTCGGTCTAACTCATCTTGAGTTGTGGGCATCAGTTTTCTCTCACCAGCAGATGTACCCGAGCTACGTACAAAACAAATTCAATTCACTATGATAATTCATATCAGTCATTGATAAGCTAATTTGAAAGATTAGGTAATTAAATCTCACCTAGTGAGGAACTCAGAGATGGGATGATATGAGAAAATTGGAGAACGATCTCCGTTAGCAATACGTTGAATATCAGGTTGAATTTCCTCATACGTGACAACTGGTACTTTAAACTTGAATGTATCCCGGTCCGTAGCACCACCAAGTTTAAATCTTTGAAGATACTCAGTGTTGGCATTTTGGCTTAGTATTTCAGCCAAAACTTTCTCTTGAACCGAATCGACATTTCTAGTCATCTCTTCGATGAATTTAAGGGCCTTAACATCCTTCTCACATGCTGGCGGCCCAAGACGAGACGATGAAACACTAGTATGCATAGTCATTATGAGAGAAAATTGAAAATACAAAGAAAGATTGTTATTTTTTTGAGTGTGAGTTTTTGAAGCTTGGAATGACTAGCTTTTTATAATGACATGTTTTTTTAATTTCCACATCATTGTTGACGTAAGTATGCACACGTTGAAGGTGGACTAAAAAAATTTTGGAAAATTTCTGGTATGGATTATGACTGATCGTATTGCCTATAGACATTGTAGTATTTTGTTTGAATTTTGGTCTTAAGAGAAGGGTGCAAATGGGACCCAATATACGCCACCGTGTCTGCTTCAACCAGGACCTGGTGGGTCCAGTGTGTATGCCAAGTCAGCAAAGTCAAGAAGTTGACCGGACAATTCATCCATTTTTAAGTGAGTTTGTTGGTCATGGACAAACATATAGAGCTGATTATCCTAACACTTATAAGTTATAACTATTTAGAGTTTATATAAAATGGAAAAAGGTGGATAGCTAATAGTTTGGTCAAAAAATATTTCAAACGTATGATCATTTCCCCATGGTCTTTGAGTGTATATTTACAAACAATTATTAAAATATGTGTAAGTACTTTGTTCTCTTCTCGGCTATATCATCATAAATCCGGTACGGGTGTGTATTGATTGGTTTTGTTCATTTTTTTTTATTTTCAATTTTTAAATACACTAAATTAATAATATTTTTTCGATTTGATTTATTTGTCGGCACACCCCTAATATCCGATTATTCGTTATTATTAAGTTATTAGTACATTTTAGCGTAATTGGTACTATCTCTATTTTGATTTACTTGTTAAATTTTAACTTGTCACACCTATTAAGAATATAATGGTTAATATAGTAAAGTTCTAAAAAATTATTAATTGATAGAGTTTCAAACATATTTGTTAATACATTTTTCAAAGATATTAACTCAGTGTAAATAAATTGATGATATAATAGGGAGGAAAAAAATTGTACTTTCTTGATATTTCAAAAATGACAAATAAAAGTTTATTCAAATAAAAAAAATATTTATCAAGTAAAAGTAAACGGCTAAAGTATTTCGAAGATTAGAATAGATGCTCGAAACTAAACTATCCTACAGATATTTATTCATACTTTCCTGTTCAAACAAAACAAATTTTATATATACATCATTGTTAGAATTGTTATTCGGTATAGAACATTGTTATACAATCATTCTTCATGTGCATGATTGATTCTTTTTTATGAAATAAGTATGTGGAACTTTTTTTTTTTTTTGATATCAGTAACATTGAAATTAAATTCGAGAACTTCTACCTGCTCTGATAACATGTTATATATGGCACGGATGTTTACGTTTCTCAACTTATGGCCGCGGCACTATAACGACCTTGACTGTGCAATTAGTTAAATAGTATTAGGGGAAGTTCAATTTTTTATGGCAATTGATTGATAATCAATGTGTCCAAAGGGGACCAAAAACAGTACCTGCCTAACTGGATGTCTTTTTTCCTGCTTATATTAAAGTAACTACTTCAATTTTGACTTCAAAAAAGTTCCACACGTTTGATGTACACATGCATGTTGACGTACATGCCTGAAGATGTATACGTCTGGTATAAATCTGTCAATAGTGTTCCATAGTTTTATCAAAGTCATTAATAACCTTTAAAATTTTACTAATTGGTAATTTTCCGTATGATCAGCTCATGAGTATTATGATTAATTTATCCTTATTCAATCAGTCGCTAACGAGAATATGACACTAGATAGGAAAGTATGATGGTCGAGAATTAGAGTTGAAGGTTAATAGATAATCGAAGATAGACAACTCTCTTATTCGTCTTGTTATTATTACGCTCTTATAATATCTTTTTTCTTCAATTATAGTACATATTGTCTCTTTTGTTCTATTTATCATATTATTTATTGTTCCCAGCTACTTGTTCCCTTTTTAATTGTTTACAACATGACTTCTTTGCTAATATAATTGGTTTTATATACTTAATTTTTTATATGTTTTACTTGAACGGATGATCTATTAGAAATAACTTTTATATCTTCACAAGATAAGATAAGATTGCATATACATGATTCTCCACAAATCTCACTCATGAAACTACTTGTTGGTTTTGTTGCATATTCCATACAATTAATTTTATTAAAAAAGACAAGCTGGCCCCTTCCCCAAACAAATAATATGATTTTGTACACTTCATTGGATATTCTTTGATTTGGCTTTAAATAACTAGAGGTTTACCTTAATTTTTAACTTAAAAATACGCAATTATGATTTTTTTATATATATTATTTTGATGAAAACTGATTATTACAAGATACAACACTTCTTTTGATTAATTTCTCAGAAGCTTCACGTTTTTGCTCTGGGTGACTCAACCTCATTGGCGCGGCAATTAACACCCTTCGTCAAAAGATTATATCATGAAAATTATATAAATTATATAAGTCAAAAATTATTTTTGTTCATATATATTAAATTTTAAACACTCATAAAAAAATTTCTAAATACGCCGTCGCTTAACCGGTGGTGAACTAAGCAACACCACGTCGTTCAAGATTTAACACTTCATTATTGTTACTCTCTGTTTTAATGTATATGGTTTATGTCATGGTTATGATTGAACATGGATTTTTCTTAAAACCTTTAAATATACTATTACTTTTGATTGTATGGCCTTAAATATGCATATAAGTAATATTTTTGTGATTATAAAAAACAGTGAAGTAAGAATTTAAATTATGAGCTAAATAATTACCATTATACTTAATATTTTGTGATTATAAAAACATTGAAGTAAGAATTTCAATTTTGAGCTAAATAATTACCAAATTTAAACGAGCACGTAAACGTGTTGGGACAATGAGAGATTCCTTATATAGGAGTATAGTCAGATGTTGTTTTCTTGTTGACCATTATCCTTGTTTTCTTTTACCCGTGTCTGTCGATAAAATAGGCCTATATTTTGAAAATTCGTTTAATTTGTTTATATTTTAATAGATTGATTGAGCAATTTTTAAATTCATATATTTAACTCATAATAATATGGGTAAAATATAAATTAGTTAAATAAGTTAAAACTTTTAATTTTACTCGCTTAAAATTTATGATATCATTAAAAGTGTTATAATTCTCTTCCTCATTATGTTCTTTTGTAAAACTGATTATTCCTTTCTATAATTGAATAAGTGAAGTCTTTGACCAACAATATATATACACTCCGTATTCAATAATACTTGTTCATTATTGACTTTGCACACTTCTTAAGAAATTATAAATAGAAGAGTAATTTACTATATTACCCTTTGACTATAATAAATATAATGTCTTGAAAATTAATAGGGAAATGACTATAGTTAATGACAAGGACAAATGAGTGCGGAAGAGTAAAATTATCCATTGATTTCATAAAGTGGACAAATATTGTTGGACATTCTAATACTCCCTTCATCCCATTTTATATGTCACATTTTTACTTTGTATTTGCATTAAGAAATGATGTAACTTTACGTTTCTGCCCTTATTTAATCTTTATTTTAAGTCAACTTTATATTAAATGATGAATACATTTCAAGATTAATTGACTACCCCATCAAGGGTATAATAGACAAAATATGATAATTTATGCATAAATTTATAAAATGACAAGTATTGTGGTTCAACTATTTATAGAAATGGATGACATATAAAATGAAACGGGGGAGTATAGTGCACAATTATTGTTGGACAGAGGGAGTATATTAAATGTACGTTTCTTTTGTTAATTATAACTATTTTATTAATTATTTAATTTTATATTGGGTAACAAATAATTAAGTAACATAAACAAATTGTGTATTAGTATTGAAGTTGCTTAAAGTCCATTAAGGTGCATTTTACTCCTAAAAAACAAATATTCATTTACTTTAAAATTAAAAAAAAAAGTTCCCCTTGTTATAACATCAATTTCTTTTATATGGAAAAGTTATAGATTTTTTTTATTTACTTTTATGATACAATAAAACTAAATAAGTATTTTTAACATTTTTTATATATAAAAAAAGATTAAAATACTTTTTTCATGTTAAATTCTAATTCTAAAGTGTAGTAGTATTACTCATAAAAATATGAATAAATTTAGGTAAACTTGTATATTATTCAACCGATTTGCTACCCAATCTATTTTTATTCATATAAAATGTGAACGGACTAAATTATTATCCATATTTTGTCGATCCATTTTCAATCCATCTAAGTTTAACCTAACCTGTCTATTTATCAACCCCTACTCGTAGCGAACATTTGAAGATACGTGTACGTATGGTTTAATTTATGTTTTCAATTATTCGGCAATGAGTTTTGTTTTTATGTAAACCTAAAAAAGAAAAAAGAAGCTTCAGTTGTTGACCAAAAAGTCTGATGAATAGCAGCCAAGATTTGTATAGCATTTGTTGCCAATATCCAAGCAATTCGTATTTTCGACCAGAAATCTTGATAATAATTATAACTTGTGTAGGACTTGTAGGCTCTAGCAACTTTGATATCAAATCTTCCAATTAAGTCCGTCCAAATAATTTTTAATTGCTAATTTCAACTTAAAGATTCAAATATTAATAAATTGATTTTTTTGAGATAAGTTTAATTGCTTAAAATATAATGTAAAGAGCAACACTAATCATTAATCATCGATTATTCAAAAACAACAGATCGTATAAACTCATAAGAAAGAGAAAGCGAAAAAGTTCCTTTAAAAGCCTTTTAACAATCAGCTAAGTTAAACCGTCAAATGGGCTGATTAGCTTGGACCCAACCCAAACCATTTTAATTCTCAACTGTGGGTGATGGGCCTGTCTTCTAGTCATTAAAGTTGTTAAGGGGTTGGGTGTTCGGTCCGACAATCTGATCAAAACTTTGGGTAACTTACAACAATCTTACTTATGTTTGTGCTATGAAGCTTCGTCTATTCTCAACATTTCTCTATTGAGATGTGATGGCAATGTATTGGCCATGCAATGACATACTTGTTTCAATTAAGCAATTTTGGAGTACCATAGTTGTATAACCACAAATAAAGTCAATGGTGTCAACATGTGTGTATACATTGCTTAATTTAAACTTACAACTTTTAATAATTTTGAGTTTAACTATCAAGTTGCTTAAATATGATCATTTTTTCAATTTTGAGTTTACACTAACCTTTTATTTTTGTTGTATAGGGAGAAGGATTGCCTAAGTTTTACAAGGAGTCCACTCATTCCGTTAATCAGCAACGAGGGACTTTTGTTATTTTTTAACATTAACTATATAGATATATATATTATTTTGCAATGTTATTATTCAGTATAGTACTGCTTAAAAGAACAGAAAGAAATTAACACATTATATTGCTCATTAATAGACTCCATGGCATTATATTAGAATCTATATATAATAATAACAAAAATGCTCCAATAGTTCTATACAAAAGTATATACTACTATAATAAAGAGAAGTGAAAAATTGAGATTATTTGGACTTAGCTTCTTCATGTTGTAATATTCACTAATTAATGACCTCGACCATGACGGCTTGGACCAGAATATGCTTCATTTCTAAAGATTGGAACATCATCTGATTTGAAGTAGCGCGTCGTCGTCGAAACTGGTCTTGTAGCCTCCGTTGCTATGCTACAAAAAATGAGGATAATGGTGATGTTCAATAATATAAAGATGTTGAACCGTCTCTTTGCTTCTAACATTTGAAGAATATTAAACTGAATCCAAATCGTTGTTTTAAGTTTATGTATTGGTGGGTCAAAATATATATATATAATGCATATACTGCCACTTTGTAAAATGTATATATAGTCTGTAGTGTGTAATATGGAGTTGGAAAAAAGTGGAAACTTGTTCCGTCCGTTAAGACAGAGAATGGTCATGCCGGGGGACAAACTAAACCGCTTTTAAGGATTTTCTTGTCCCTTCACTTTGAATTTCGTTTCAGATGCATTTTAGTATTTGTCAATGCAAACTATGTTAAAAATAATCTTTAGAAGTTATAAATGTTTATAAAATGTATAGCAACATTAGATTTAATAATAATTAACTAAACTTTTATACATTTTATTTTATTACCGATAAAAGTTAGTTAAAGTCAGTTCTTTTTAATTAATACTGCTCTTTTACATTTGATTATTTTCATGTTTGTAATTCCTGATCTTGGTTAGGGTACATGTATGTGGGCAAAAGACCACTTTCAAAATTTGATTGGACATTATATATAAATTCAGAAAAAATGGTGAAATGGACAATCATTATTACTTCAAGTTTAAAAGCTACCAACTCTAGCATCAAAGATTTGAATAATACAAAATAGCCCTTACCATCAAATTTCTTTATTTTATTTTAATTTAATAATTGCATATTTAGCCAAATACTAGTCTAGTTTCTATATATCAAGTAGTCGATTCTTAATAGATGAAATGATGTAGTTTGAAAAGAAATTATATCTATTGATAATTGACACGATCGTTGGTTTGTGATATAGTTGTCCATAGTCGATTACATTTGGGAAGTAGGGACTACTAGAGTATTTAGTAAGTAATAAATGAAATTATAATAAAAGACTTCACACTATTGTAAAATCAATACTTTATTAGTATATCATATAAGAGTGCCATCAATTGCTCAAATGATCCAAAGAATTCAATAACTAGTAATAATTCTCAAAGCACATTCTTGTTATTATAGGGTGGTTTTTCCAGGACAATCGCAAGTTCAAATGGATAGATGATTCTTCCTTCTTTCTTTTTCGATTTTTTTTTTTTTATTGTATACGTTAAAATATGATTCAGATGTCATAAGATATCATTGCATCAGTAACCACACAACTTAGGAAGACAGAATCCGAAGAAATCCATTTATACATGTAAGGAAATTATTTTTCTATCAAATAGAGCATGTATAGATCATTGCTGAGGGGATTGATTTCCTTTGGGTGTTTGTCAATTGTCATCCCCCTTTTTCTTTTGTAAGCTCAAGTGAAGTCCTAACCTTCTATCTTCACTTGAAAAAGGTAGGATTTAGAAACCTTACCTTCTATTTTTGTGAATTAGAGAGAATTCATAATACAATCATCATGTAGAAATTATAAGTTAAATATAATGGAAAAAAATCAGGAGTATATAAGTTAAATATTGATATTTTATAGTTTGACCAACATAGAAAAAATCTGTTCCCACTCCACATACCAACTTAAACTATACTTTATGAAACTATAAATAACAACAACATAGAGAAGATCTGTCCCGGCCCCACTCCACACACCAACTTAAACTATACTTTATGAAACGATAAATAACAACCAACCAAACAAGTTGTTCGAAAATTAAAGTAGTGCATAAGCAATATCACGTGCCTTGCACTTTGCAGCAAGTGGCTCAGCTTTAGCAAGAGTTAGACCACTCCCTTCAGCTATATCACTGTCTTTGCTAACTATTTCCCACTCAAAACACTGAACCAAACTTCCAACAGTTAAAGCAATCACACGTTGAGCAAGTCCAGCACCTGGGCAAGTCCTCCTGCCCATCCCAAATGGCAGTAACTCCCACGGTTTCACATCGATACCTTCGAATCTCTCTGGTCTAAAACTTCCCGGATCGTCAGCCCAGACAAACGGATCCCTATGAACAGCCCAAGCATTCACCAATAGGATTGTCCCACGTGGAACGTCGAAACCACCTATTTTGGTATCGTCAGCTGATTGATGAGGAATTAACATTGGTGCTGCTGGAGATAATCGGAAAGTCTCCGAAATGATACTTTGAAGATATTTCAAATTGGGTAAATCAGACTCATTCACTAAACGATCATATCCAACATGATTGTCTATTTCAATTTTTACTTTGTTTAACACTTCTGGATGGTTAAGCAAATGTGTCATTGCCCATTCTATAGTCACAGCTGTTGTGTCTGTTCCACCAATCACAATGACCTGCGTTACATATCATGAATATTTTATCTACAACTTTTTAATGATATAGTTACATTGTATATATTTTTAATCGAAAAATCAAATCAAACTAGCTAAGTACAACACTGTTGTTGAGTGTTGAAAGCTTACCAATATAATTCCTTTAATGATATCGTCAGTATAGTAATCTGGTTGCGATTCTTGCAAAGAAAGCAAGTTATCAATCATAGTATTTTGGTTCTCCACACCACGGTATTCATCAATTAAATCTTGCAAAAATTCATCCAGTTTTTTGCCAAGTTGCGTCAACGCATTCTTTTTAATAAACTTATAAATCCAACCAAATGGAACAGGCAAAAAATCATCAACATTTGATGCACCTCCATTGCTAAAAAACTCATCTATAAGCTCATGAAAATATACAGCCTTACCTTTATCTTGATCGAAAAATCCATCTCCCGATACCATTCTCATAATAACATTAAATGATAATTCAGTAAATTTTGACTTAAGTTCAAAAATTGTACCAAAATCATTACAATTTTGAAACAACTTGTTTAAGAGAAACTTCACTTCAAATTGTCTAATGGTTTGTGACTTGTTGAGACTAGTAACGGAGAGGATTTCAAGTGCACAAATACGTCTAAGGTTACGCCAATGATCACCATAACACGAATCGATGATAGTTGTGCAATTGTATCCTCCGATCATTAAAGGAGGACGATCAGCAAGAACAACATCATTCTTAGTGAAACATTCCTTCACTGAGGATGGAGATGACACAACCACAACGAGACGTTTACCTAATTGAAGACAGAAAATTGGACCATGTTTTTCAGATAGATTTTCAAGGGTACGATGTATATGTTGTTTCAATAAATAGAGATGTCCTATAATTGGAAACTTAAGTGCTGGACTTGGTGGGAGGTTAGGTTTATGTAGTGTCAATGACACAAGTTTGAAGACTAGGAACAATAATAGGGAAATAGTGAGAGGTGAAAATAGCCAAACTATTTCCATAGTATCTCAAAGGGTCTTAATTATTTTTTTCTTCTCTAGCTAGTTAATTAGTGTTGTAACTAGGGGACATTCATCATGTTTATATAGGAGGTGAAGTCACGTTTATCCTAATTGTATTTTCTTATTTTGTTTCTTCCTAACATATAATTAATAAAGTCATGAATAAGGAATGATGAATGTGAGGAAACATTAATAGTTATTTAGTTGCTGTAAATTTTTAATTATAATTATTAAATATGTATTTGACTGTAGAAATTTAATTTAATTTTAAAAATTTGTTCAAAATAATATCTCAAATGTTCACTTAATTATGAGTAAATTTTCTTAAACGACAGTCAACTTTATTTTGAAAACCGAAAAGTCATTCAATTATTAGTATTTCACTTACAAATCCATTTAATTTTTTAATTAAATTTTGTTGACATAAAGTTATTATTTAAAATCAAGTTTTTAAGAAATAAAAAGATATCGGCTTCAACCATTTCAATGATCCGACCCATAAAAATAGTTTAAACTATCTTATTAAACATATATTTATATTATATATATATACTGTTAAATTTGACAAGATTCAAAAATGGATTAATGAGAAGATATGATAGTTAGGAGGATAATTCTTCATTGGTAGAAAAATCAAGATAGCACCTTTTGTAGGTGAAATTTAGGTGAACAATAAATTGGTTTCACAAGGTAAATCTTGACATTTTTGACATATTGTGATGTCATGGATGACATCAATAGGAAGAATTCACTCCTATAAATAGGTAGCTCCTAATTCATTTGTAACACACCTCAAACTTGTCTTCTCATCTCCTAAGGCATTTGTTATTCTTTCTCTCTTGTAGTATTTCACTTGTACTCTTTTAGAGTGAAATAAATATTGGTTGGTTGTGTCTGAGGACTAGGCAAAAGAAAATAAAAGTTTGCCGAACCTCGTTAATTTCTGGTGTTCCTTTTATTGTTGTCTCATTTACTATTTATTAGCTACCTTTAGATATAGCAGTTGTGATTCCATCACTCTCTATATATTCAGCTTCCGCAATAATTGGTATCAGAGCCAATGTATTATCTGAGTATGCTCTGTGGTTGCAGCATAATCTGAACTTCCACATCAGAAAAAGATTTACTTTGGTCTTTGCATTGTTAGCTAGTAAATAGTATTTGTAGTAAAATGGGAGACAAGAAAAATGATGAGTCCACATCAAGTGTCAATAATACGTCATCATTGGTGTTTACATCCCCACTCTGTTCAAATAGGGCGAAACGTCGCGGCAACTCGAAAAATTATTAATTGATTCAATTTTAAAAGTTTTAAAAATGAACGAGTTTTTTTAAAAAAAAAGAGTCGCCACCTAATTTTAGGAAAAACTAGGAAAACATTATGTGATCTACGAAACCAATTGATTCTAGGTAGGGGGTTCAAATTATTTCGAAGGGAAGGGGTTAGGCACCCTTCGAAATCCACAAGTGTGGGTCCCGACTGAATTCATTTTTTTTCAAATTGAGGAGGAGATAATAATAATATACAAGTAATATAAATATGCAATATACACAATAAAAATAAAATAATAATATCGGCCTAAGATTTGCCTAACATCGATATATACAAAATATTGAATTGAAAATATAATTCGAACTCCTTTCGAATTGCTTCAAGGAAGCAAGTCTTGGATACCTGTAAACACACTTAGTAAAAGTATTAGTAATAAATAAATATGAATAAAATATAATAACTTAAAAATATAAATCCGTCTTATTAACATTGGAGGCCTAGGAAATCGACGGTAATTTCTTCATCGGCCAATTTTAACGAAACAAATAACATGAAATTAACTAAACTTCCGTCTTTTTAAAATGGGTAGGCCTCCGAAACCGACGGAGAAATTTTATCATTGGCCAATTTTAACAAATAAACATATATGAACTTAAATTAAATTTCCGTCTTTTAATATTGAATAGGCCTCCAAACCGACGGAGAGTTTTTTCATTGGCCCTCTTGACATATAATTACAATAGCGTCAAAAGTTAAATGATAAATAACACTAGGTAACCATGTGAAAAGTGGAACAAAATGGGGCAAATAATCCTACAACACAATTGACATCCTAACAATATTTAATAAAATGAAGAAAATTAAAGATATGTTCGCCGAGAAACTTCTAAACAATTGCATTAGCAAAAATTCCAAAGGCTAGGAGCAAAAGAAATGAAATAACAATTTAAACACACAATTAAATTAAAGGAATAACAATTCAATCAAGCAATATAACAATAAACAAAGTCTAACTATAATAAATGTAACCCAATAAAGTTTAAATAATATAGATATACATATGGAAAAGAAAAAATATCAACAAATATGATTTGGAGTTTAGACACTTAGTAAAGT
This sequence comes from Solanum lycopersicoides, assembly GCA_022817965.1. NCBI lineage: Eukaryota > Viridiplantae > Streptophyta > Magnoliopsida > Solanales > Solanaceae > Solanum > Solanum lycopersicoides. The sequence goes on from CM040619.1 coordinate 58,521,663, forward strand.
GTTAGTAAGAAACAAAATATGAATCTATCCAATAATAACTTAAAAATAAAATCCGTCTTATAAACATGAAAGGCCTTGGAAATCGACGGTAATTTCTTCATTGGCCAATTTAACAAATAAACATATAAACTTAATTAAATTTTCGTCTTTTAAAATAGGGAGGCCTCCAAACCCGACGGATAGATTTTTTCGTTGGCCAATTTTAACATATAAAATATATAAACTTAAATTAAATTTCCGTCTTTAATATTAGGGAGGCCTCCAAAACCGACGGAGAGATTTTCTCATTGGCCAATTTTAACAAAGCAAATATTTTTCTTTTCAAACACGAAGTAACACCAAGCTAATAGTGATATACAATGACATAACCGCCTAACAACATAATTCACTCACATTCTTATATATATCTAACAAAATCAACAATGCAAACATGAAATAAAAATAAGTCAACAACAAACCAACATACACGTAGTTAAAATACTTAATAAAATTCCTTGGAGGAGACAAAGCTAAATAGAAAAATGTCCTAACATTATGGACAAAATCAAATTAACCAAACAAGTATATAACAAATTTAGTGATTAAAATATCAATGACAATAGCATAACAACCAGGTTAATGAAAATTTATAGAAAGTGAATCCAATCAATTCTAATGAATTAAAAAGCAATCGTATATGACCGAAATTAGAGTAGCAATAGATGAATAAAATAAGATGAACTAAGACCATAGTAACTGGCAAACAAGAAGACATATGTATATAAAAATAAAGCCATACTAAAGAAAAGTTAACACAATAATAATAAGCCAGCAAATAAATAAATAAAAGACATTGCAACATGGAAACCAAAACAAACAAGAACCAGTAACGTTAAACTAATCATAATTAGTGTAAAAAAAAAGAAATAAAAATTGGTAAAGCAAAGATAACATTGAAAATAATAACAGTAAGAACTTAAAATTTGACACCAACATATATAAAACGGAAAGTTAAGAGGGATCACCGGAGTAATGATTGTGAGAGCAGATCTGGAGACTTCACCATGATTGAGAATGGAGTACGTGTTAGCGGTAGCTGGGTCGGTCGATCTTGCCTGAGATCTGCAAAATAAACAACAAAAAATCGAAAAGGGAAAGGGGAAGGGACTGGCAGTGGGTGCTCTTTGCCGGCGCTTGCAGCTTTGATTTTTGTCGGTGCTCTTCGCGGGCTGCTGCTGATCGCAGCTGCTGCCTGGCAGCTCGCCTGAGCGCTGCGAAAAGAGAGACGAGAGGAGGGAGGAGAAGAGGCTATGGGAGAGGAGAAAGAGAAGGGGAGGAGGACGGCTGGTCGAAAAAGGGAGAGAGGGAGGCGGCTGGAGAGAGGGGGCTGCCAGGAGAGGGGAAAGGAGAAGAGAAGAGGGAGGCGGAGAGAGGGAAAAAGGGAGGAAGAGATTAGGTTTTCTTTTCCCCCTCTTCTCAAATTAATTTCCCCCATTTTTTTTCATCTATCCATCACCAATTAACTTAAATAAATAAAATATAATGGACCCAAATGTGTGGCTTGAAATTGTAGGCTCAAAATTATTAATAGAATCCCTAATTTTTTTTAATTTTTTTTTTGTATTTGACTAAATTTTAGATTGTGCTAAATTCAACATAAATATTAACAAATGTAACAAATAAAATGAATTTTAAAATAATATAATGAACATAACTAATGACATGTAAAAAATGCAATTTTTTTTAAAAAAATTAACTAACAAAAAAAAATCCTAAATTTTGATAATCAAAGATAGTTATCGATAAACTTATTTAAAATTAAAAAAAAATTATTCTAAGCTATTAAATAAATAAAACTTCAAAATTATGAATTTTTTAAATGGTAGGCCAAAATTGGGTGTCAACAATTGGCATCTTCGCTTATGACAAGAATTGTGTCAAATGCGAAATTTGTAGTTAAATTTTTTGACGGGTCAGGACATTTCGGAATGTGGCAAGGCGAGGTCCTTGATGTTCTTTTTCAACAAGGGCTAGATATTGCCATTGAAGAAAAGAAATTAGACGGTGTAGGAGAAGAAAATTGGAAGATTATCAACCGTGTTGCTTGCGGTACCATTCGATCTTACCTTGCAAGAGAACAAAAGTATCCATACACGAAGGAAACATCTGCAAATAAATTATGGAATTCATTGGAGGAGAAATTCTTGAAGAAAAACAGTCAAAATAAACTTTACATGAAAAGAAGACTGTTACGCTTCACTTATATTCCTGGTAGCACAATGAATGATCATATCACCAGCTTTAATAAGTTGGCGACAGATTTGCGGAATATGGACGTGACTTTTACGGATGAAGATATGGCCTTAATGTTGTTAAGTTCACTTCCCGATGAATTCGAGCATCTTAAAATGACTCTACTGCATGGGAATGATGAAGTATCTCTCAAAGAAGTTTGTTCTACCTTATACAGTTATGAAAAAAGAAAGAGAGAAAACAAAAAGGCGGAGAAGCAGAAACACTGGTTGCGAGAGGTCGTTCTCAAAATCATATGAGAACGAAGAAAGAGAGATCCAAGTCAATATCGAGACTCAGCAAAGATGAATGTGCCTTTTGCCGAGAAAAAGGGCATTGGAAGAAAGACTGCCCAAAGTTGAATAACAAAGCCAAATCAAATAATGGGAAGGCTGTCATGGATTCAAATGTGGCTGATTGTGATGACTCCGATTACTCACTAGTTACAACAGATCCATCCAAATCATCTGATGTATGGTTGATGGACTCAGCTTGTAGTTATCATATGTGTCCCAATCGGGACTGGTTTATTGATTTACAAGAAGGAGAATGTGGAGTTATTCACACTGCAAACAATAATCCTCTTACCGCATATGGTGTTGGTTCAATCCGATTAAGAAACCATGATGGATTAAGTAGAACATTAACAGATGTTCGATATGTACCAGATTTGAAGACAAATCTCATTTCTGTAGGAGCCTTAAAATCAAAGGGGTTCAAAGTCATTGCAGATAATGGCGTGATGAGAATATGCTCTGGTGCACTGGTGGTAATGAAATCAATTCGAAGAAATAATAACATGTACCACTATCAAGGTAGTACAGTTATTGGGACAGCGGCAACAACATCCAATGACGAGAAGGAGGCAGAAATGACCAAGCTGTGGCATATGCGCTTGGGACATGCTGGAGGGAAATCCTTGAAAACATTATCGGATCAAGGATTGCTAAAAGGAATAAAAACTTGCAACTTGGAGTTTTGTGAGCATTGTATTAAGGGAAAGCAAACAAAGGTTAAATTTGGAACAACTATCCATAATACTAAAGGTATTTTGAATTATGTTCATTCAGATGTTTGGGGTGCTTCCAAAACACCTTCATTAGGTGGGAAACACTATTTTGTAACCTTTGTTGATGACTTTCCTCGAAGATTGTGGGTGTATACGATGAAAACAAAAGATGAAGTTTTGGGAATTTTTCTCAAATGGAAGGCGATGATAGAAACTCAAAGTGGTAGAAAGATCAGGTGTCTTCGCACAGACAATGGTGGTGAATACAAAAATGATCTTTTTCAAAAAATTTGTGAGAAAAATGGTATCGTCAGACATTTTACCGTCAGAAATACACCACAACAGAATAGAGTGGCAGAACACATGAATCGAACTTTGCTGGAGAAAGTTCGATGTATGTTGTCCAATGCTGGCTTGGCAAAGAATTTTGGGCTGAGGCAATAACATATGCGTGCCACCTCATTAATCGTCTACCATCTGCTGCTATTGGTGGGAAGACACCATTTGAAAAATGGTATGGAAGACCTGCTGAAGATTATGATTCTTTATATGTATTTGGCTCAATTGCATATTATCATGTAAGATAGTCAAAATTGAACCCAAGAGCAAAGAAAGCTTTATTTATGGGAATTACTTCTGGAGTCAAAGGATACCGTTTATGGTGTCCAGAGACAAGAAAAGTTATTTTCAGCAGGGATGTTACCTTTGATGAATCTGCCTTGACAAATAAGGTAACACTTGAAGAAGCCAAACAAATTGATGGTGCTTCAAAGCAGGTGGAGTTTGAGGGAAAGATAATTTTCCCAACACAGGGATCAAACGAGGAAACAACAGAAGATTTTCCTCTTGAAGGAGAGCCAGTCGAAGAGGAGGTTCCATCTCAAGAACCTCAACCACAACTTGAATCAATAGCAACGAGCAAGACAAAAAGGACAATAAGAAAACCTGCTCGACTCACAGATATGGTGGCTTGTGCTAACTCAATTGCAGCCGATGACATTCCTACCACTTATAAAGACGCAATCCAAAGTTCACAAGAAGATAAGTGGAGGAATGCCATGGATGAAGAAATGCAATCCCTTCATCAGAATCATACATGGAGATTGGCCAATCTCCCAGAGGGCAAGAAAGCAATTGGGTGCAAATGGGTATTTGCAAAGAAAGAGGGATTTTCTAACCAAGAAGATGTTCGCTACAAAGAAAGATTGGTGGCCAAAGGATATGCTCAAAAGGAGGGAATTGATTATAATGAGGTATTTTCTCTAGTTGTGAAACACTCCTCCATTAGAGTTTTGTTGGCTTTGGTAGCACAGTTGAATTTGGAACTAGTTCAGTTGGATGTAAAAACAGTTTTTTTACATGAAGACTTGGAAGAGGAAATCTATATGACTCAGCCAGAAGGATTCAAAGTTGATGGAAAAGAAAATATGATGTGCAAACTTGAAAAATCATTGTACGGATTGAAACAATCTTCTAGACAATGGTACAAACGATTTGACAAGTTTATGTTGCAGCAAAGGTACATAAGAAGCAAATACGATCATTGTGTGTATTTGCGCAAACTTGAAGATAATTCCTTTATATATCTTCTTCTATATGTTGATGATATGTTGATAGCTTCTAAAAGTCAAGAGGAAATTGAGAAGCTAAAGATTCAACTAAGAAAGGAGTTTGAGATGAAGGATTTGGGTGAGGCAAAGAAGATTCTTGGCATGGAGATAAAAAGAGATAGACATTCAAAGAAACTCTATTTATCTCAGAAAGAATATTTGAAGAGAGTACTAAACCGATTCTGTATGAATGAAAAAACGAAGTTGGTTAGCACTCCGCTTGCTCCTCATTTTAAGCTTTGTGATGCTATGTCACCTAAGAATGAAGCTGAACGAGAATATATGTCAAGAGTACCATATGCGAATGCTATTGGTAGCTTGATGTATGCAATGGTTTGCACAAGGCCAGATATTTCACACGCTGTTGGAGTTGTAAGCAGGTACATGCACAATCCTGAAAAGGATAATTGGCAGGCTGTAAAATGGATTCTACGGTATATTCATAATACTGTAGATGTTGGTTTGGTTTTCGAGCAGAAAGATAGTCAATATCTTGTTGGATATTGTGACTCAGATTATGCAGGTGATTTGGACAAACGAAGATCAAGGTTATGTTTTTACTATTGTAAATGCACCAGTTAGTTGGAAGTCTACTTTGCAGTCAACAGTTGCTTTGTCTACCACTGAGGCAGAGTACATGGCAATTACAGAGGCTGCGAAGGAAGCAATTTGGCTTCAAGGATTGCTTAGAGAACTTGATATTGGACAAGAAGGAATCACAATATTTTGTGATAGTCAGAGTGCTATTCAATTAGCAAAGAACCAAGTTTATCATGCAAGGACGAAGCACATTGACGTCCGATATCATTTCATACGAGAAATCATAGAAGATGGTGGAGTCATAATGCAGAAAATTCATACTACGGATAATCCTGCCGATATGTTGACAAAAGTGGTGACTGCGGTCAAGTTTCAACATTGTTTGAACTTGATCAACATTGTTGAACATTGAAGATTGAGCTTGAAGACACAATCAAAATTGTTGTTGAGAGAAAGTTGAAAATGGAGAATCTTGCCAAGGTGGAGATTTGTTAAATTTGACAAGATTCAAAAATGGATTAATGAGAAGATATGGTAGTTAGGAGGATAATTCTTCATTGGTAGAAAAATCAAGATAGCACCTTTTGTAGGTGAAATTTAGGTGAACAATAAATTGGTTTCACAAGGTAAATCTTGATATTTTTGACATATTCTGATGTCATGGATGACATCAATAGGAAGAATTCACTTATATAAATAGGTAGCTCCTAATTCATTTGTAACACACCTCAAACTTGTCTTCTCATCTCCTAAGGCATTTGTTGTTCTTTCTCTCTTGTAGTATTTCACTTGTACTCTTTTAGAGTGAAATAAATATTGGTTGGTTGTGTCTGAGGACTAGGCAAAAGAAAATAAAAGTTTGTCGAACCTCGTTAATTTCTGGTGTTCTTTTTATTGTTGTCTCATTTACTATTTATTAGCTACCTTTAGATATAGCAGTTGTGATTCCATCACTCTCTATAAATTCGGCTTCCGCAACATATACTAACATTACCTATAATTCTAAATAATTACAGATATTTCCGCTAATTAAAATTTTATATCATATTTTAAGTTAGATACATTGTGATACACCATTCGCTAAACACTAGTCTAGATTAAGACAAGTAAATATCTGAACAGATTGTGTATCCACAATTAACGTCTTCATCCTAATCAACTCAGTGTCTCTCGTCAACCTTCCATTAAATCATAAAATTTTGAATAGAAAAAGTAGTAATACAATTTGAGGTTTGTAACTATCATTTATGTCATGTATATGATTTTTTCTATAGCTTTCAATTTGTATGTGGTCTTCTAATTTTTTATATGTATATATCAAATTAAGACAAAATTTTATTGATATAGCGTTTTCTTAATATACTTTCATGGCTAATGATTCTTCAAACAAGAAAATTGTTAATATATGTACAACACACTTCCATTGATTTATCAAAAATAGACCTTCACTTATTTTGCATTTCACTCAAGAACAATTTACTCTAATGGCGATGCTTTGATTCTCGTATCGTTAATGAATTTAAAATTGAAAAGTAGAAAAAGGAGGATGCTGCGCTAGCTTATGATATTTTGCATAATGACAAACTTTCCTGTGTCGCAGGAAATCAGGATTAATATATTTGTTCTAGATACACGAGATTTGAAAGATTGACTCATCAATCATCAAAACAATAGTTGTCACATAAAAAAAAGATCGATTCACTCAAATCAATCTAGTTGAAGCCAAAAAATAAAAATGTGAATTTCTCTTATGTAGATATCAAAGCAAAATTCATATATATGCAGATATCAAATAAATCAAGACCAGTGAATCAAGCGATTCAAGAAATAAAGACACCCTATGCAAGAAATCAAATCTTGATACATAAGGAAAATCAACCATCAACCTACAGGAGAAACCTTCAAGTAAAAATATGTTCAAGGCAGATTGGACATTGCTGAATTTCAGTCAAAGAAGGTGAACTCAATAAAGAAAACGTTATAAATTCTTGATTGAAGGAAACTCCATTGAGTTTCATGTTAGAGCTAAAACGATCATATAATAGAGTGTATAAAGACAACCTACTTCTGTAGTTAGACATACACATCTTCACTTTGAACTTTTATTGTTATCTTTTGTCATATTTCATAAAAATTTATACTCACTTGAGTGATCAATTGAAAAGGAAAGATCCCGAGTGTAGGTTATATAAGTAGATTTCGTGTCAAAAAAGATACTCTGATTTGTATATCACACATATCTTTAGGTTCAACTTTGTACAACTTAAGTTCCCTTTCAACCCCTAAAGGAAACCTTTGAAATCCAAAGGAACAAGACTAGACACCATACCGATGATCCCAACAAGTAAAACAATAGTGTGTTTATTTAATTTCTATCTTTTGCTTATTTATATTCTGTTAATCTAATATGCACGAAGTGTCGACTACTCACAAAGGTCACTCGACTACTATAATTTTAATTCACCCCTTTCTTAACTTTCAGTTGGTATCAGAGCAAGTCTCGCCAATAGAATGTTTAACCATACGTGAGTATCAAATCCTAGTGCTCTTATTCAAGACAGACATTTTTCAAATCGACCTCTTTACTTTAATGGTCAACATTAGTACTCTTACCGGAAAGAAAAAAAAAAGATTTTTCTTACTTCAAACGACCTCCAAGCATAGATAATTATCAAAAAGGGACCAAAGCTCATTCCCGAATTTTGATCCAGAATCTTTTGACATCTCAAAGGAATAATAAGAGGTAATTCAAACTAATGTTAAAGCTATAAGTCTGTTATATTGTGCAGTTAATGAAGCAATATGTCAAAATCTCCACATATGAAACTAGGAAAAAATGTGAGACAAGCTCAAATAAAAGAAGCTACAATCAGTTCATTAGCAATGTGTATAAGTATTCCACAATATAATAATTTGAAAAGTATTATAAATTATAATAACTTCCCCTTTTTCAAATTACAACATTAATATGAATACAAATAATATCTACCATACATTGAATTCAATAACCAAATAATTAATTTGTTAAACCATATAAAGTATTGTTGTATAGATGTATAAATAAGATTTCAAGTGACAACAATATCTAATACAATAGAAGTAACAAGTTTATATGTAATCCACAATATATACATTTGAAAAGTATATGTACACACCGCAATTTCTTCATGATGATTTTCTTGTATAACTTTTTTACCATTACTACTAGAAGCAACATTTATTTTTTATTTTTTTTCTCTTGTCAAGAATTATTATCTTTGTTAAATCTTCTTTCCTCTTGATGTTATTTGTTTGTTCAATTCTATCCTCCTATTCGAATTATAGTAAATTGATATGAATATAACAATTGATTAACATACATATATTGAATGCAAAGAACTAAGATATTTGTTTGACCACTATCAATATTGAATAGCCCATCAAAATGACATATTGAAACATATACAATCCAAATACATATGTATGTAAGTATTCTACTATGTAAAAATTGAAAAATATAGAAACAACATTTTTTTAGTTTTCTCCTCTTGTCAATTTGTGTTTTATGCACGAAAAGGTTTGAACTTTCTTTCGGCCTCTTGAAAGAATTAGCGCTTTTTGATTCATCATTTAATTAGTTTTATCCATTACGAAATTTTGATCGCTTCTCAATCTTCAGCTCAACAATAGAGCCTGAAATTTGTGCTTGCTCTTGAGTGATATACACAAATCAAACGAAGGTATTTCTTCCAAACATTTATCAGAATAATGTGTACCACTTGTGACCTTCTTCAGAGTAGTGTTTCCGCCATTGTAATGGTGAAAAAAACTCTTCAACTTCAACCCCATAATTCATAAAGATAGTAGAAACGTATAAACAATAATAATCTTCAATGAAAAAAGACAAAAATAAATAAATAAAATAGAATTAGAAGATACCTTTGAATCATAAATAAGCTCCAAAAATCAAGCGAAAATCGTTAATTATAAGAACTTTAGGGGGAGAGACTGTGATTGTAAGGAGAATATTGAGGAATATACAGTGATTTAGGGGAAGATTGAAAGAGAAGCTTTGAAGGTGGGAACTAGAGAAGTGAAGCGTAAAAAGGGGTGGAAAAACTTTAATATGCACGTAGGATAGTATTTGTTATTTAATAATTAAATATATCCATAATAAATAAATAAATAAAATATACTATATCTATATTAATTTAATATATAATTTAGTTTGCTATTTTCCGTAGTTTTTCCTTTTGTATAATAGAGGAACTTTCGTATATATCCACTTAAAAATAGCCTAATTACGCTCCATAGTTATAGTTTTCTAATTACGATTTGTAGCTACATGTTATAGTGGTGAGCGAGACTGGGAGAGGGAGGAGAGAGGCGAGCGAGAGGGAAAAAAGTAGGAGAGAGGTTAGGTAATTGTATATTATACATATGTATTAGTATATTCTGGCTAAAGAGATTGGGAGAGGGAGGAGAGAGGCGAGCGAGATTGGGAGAGGGAGAGAGGGACGAGAGAGATTGGAGAGGGAGGAGTGAGGCGAGCGAGAGAGGACAATAATTTGTATAATTTACAACTCGTTTGTATAATTCGCAGGTAAGTTTATTTTGATTCACTTGTTTTTATATAATTGAGTAATATAAAGTCTGGATCATACAAATATAATAAAACTCAAAATAACGAATTAATACAAATATAAACGTATGAACTTTAAACAATTATACAAAGTATATTATACAGATTACATTATATAAATTATATTATAATCTAAAAACTACACGTTTATACAAACTTTAAAAAGTTATACACAAAAGAATTGAATGTATATGATGAAAAAACTGAAAATTAAAGGAAATAATTGTCATATGCAAATACAAACCATCATATACAAATATACAAATACAGTCTGTGAAACTCTTCATGGGCCGTATAGCCGTCCGTAAACATACTTCTGACTTACAAGCCTTATTAAAACGAGCATAACTCTTCACTTCAAACTTGAAATGAAGCAAAATTAGTGAAATTGGAAAGAAGACTCAATGACCAGATTATGGGTCACCTAATTCATTATGTGTTGAGAGATATCATTGCTTAAAGTTGACCAAAGATAATAAAAGATGATGGGTGACTTGTACGGACCCGACCGTACAAGCCACCACTAGCTATCTAGGGTATCGCCAGGTTACTCCCACCTTGGCAGCCCTGGACGATTGGCTACTGTTATCTAAACGGACCAATTAGGGTTCCGTAAAGGGTCCATCGTCCATTTTGGGTTCATAGACTTGTCTGTAGCCCTCTTTATTCTTCCTTTAAAGTTCGTGGTGTTGTACGAACTATTCAAATTTTAAGTATAGTATTGCGAGGTGTTATAAAATAATTGGGGTCTTAGCTTAGAAATTTTTGAGGTGTTACATAACCGATTCAGGGTCGAACCTCGACACTTAAATCAAGACACAACCCCAATGATTGATCCAAAAATTGACCTCAACACCTGACTTGAGACTGACCACAACTATTGATTCAAGACCCTACATTTGAATTACGATCCAACCCCAACACTTGATTTGTATTAGAAAATTAAACAAATATATATATGTATATTACTTTGTGAATCTTTGACAAATTGATTGATGGTTTAGCGGTAAGGAAGGGATTGTGGAAATGTTTTTCATGCTAGAGTTGTGGGTTCGAACCCCTCTCTCTCTTTTTAAAAGGAAATTGAACCTCCAAACTCTTATTCTTAGCTACGCCTCTATAAGATCTGACCTCGATTCCCAACTCGAGGCCCGATATTTTGTGTGTGTCGTGATTTTTACTTCGTTGGAGAAAAAACTACTTTTGAAATGTCAAAATATTTCTACAATTAAGTAAAAGTACTTATAACAAGAGAAGAAAAGTTAATTTATAAAAGATTCTAAAAGAGAAAACCTTTAAAATTCAAAGATAAGGATAATAGGTTCATATTTCCATTTCCAGAAGGTATTAACATTGAAATATCATCTGCAATGTATAAAATACGGTACAAACAATGTTAATAAATGTATATACATCTCTGATACGTAATTATACATTATATATACGATTATATACTGCAACCTACAAAATTAACTCTAATTAGTTGACTTGTGTGTGTTTTGCAAGGCATAGTACTCAATTTGAGCAACTCGGAGCGAAAACAACGAATTTTCTCTTCTTTTTGTTTCCGAATGATTTAAAAAGCAAGTCCATTCCTTGCATAGGGGGAGCTAGAGTATTAGCTGCGAATTTCTCCGAATTCTATTGATTTTTATTCAAATCTTATATTTATTTTTAAATCTATTGAATATGTACAAATTATTGATCTAGAAGTCAATATAAAAATATCATGGATAATATTATTTTCCCATTTTCATCATTTATTCGTTTCTCTACTTTTCTATCATCTAGCTTTGAGTTTGCATGTTTTTTATAAAGTGTTGGTGAAATCATACACCAAGAAACACAAATCAGCTAGATGTATGATTAAAGATTCATCTACAAAACAAAAGGATATTGTAACGTCGTTGAATGACCTTAATTTTCCTACAAGCTAGGTTTATTAATTATATGCAGCTCAATTACATCTAGGGATGACAAAATAGGCCCAATACGTCCAATTCGATCCAACCATTTAGGTTTGGATTGATTATTGACTCACTCATTTTTTAGCTCAACTCATATCAATACAATCCATTTCAACCCATTAAAATTCGGTTGATATGTAACCCAAATTGAATTAATTTGAGAAACCTTGTCAAAATATTATTAAATGTTTTTATTTTATGTGTTATATATACAGTTATCATAACGAAAAGAAAATTTTATTTGGTTCTAAAGCTTAAAAAATGACAAAGAAAACTTAGTAAAAATTGGACGAATTGGGTTATGACCCGTCACTAATCCGTTACCTAACCCATTTTGATCCAAACAAATTTGGATTGAATTGGGTGTTGACATGTTAGTTATCTTGACATATTTTGACCTGCCCAAATTTAACTCAATCTGCCCAATTATCACTCCTAATTACATCATAGTGTTCAATATTGATAGCACTAAGCCACAACTGATGTTGCTAAGGGACTTATATAAGGTAATCCTATATCACTTTTTCTATTTGAAATAAGTATGGTGCATTTGAGTAGATGTCTCAACACCCTGGATACTTTCAATGACTTCAAATTCCAATCTAGGTGTGTAAAAAATGGGTCTCACACACCTAGTGGTGGCAAATGGGCGGATTGGATCAAATATGGACGGGTTGAAAATGGTAAATATAAAATGAGTAATTATTCAATCCTCCCATATTTGATATGGATAAAAACGGGTTGGGTAAAATACTAGTTACCCATATTTTACCCATATTTCATGAATAAATAATTATTTACTTAAGAATTCAATATGGAGAAAATAATTTAGTCTTTTTTTTAGATGAAGTCTGTTGAAAATGCTTCATTTAGTTTTATTTTATTATAAAAGTAAAAAAAAAACTTTAAAAAAAAACTCGGGGTTGAGGATTTATCCACCACTAATACAAAAGTAGAAGCACTGACAATATTACATGCTCTAAAGTATATAGAGACGACATAATTAGTTAGAGTAATTATGAAACTTAAATTTTTATTTTTTTGGGGTGGGGAGTGAGGGGGCTGGTGTGGGGGTCGAGGGTGGGGTCAAAAAATAAAATTTTGAAGTTCAAAATATTTTTTAAAAATAAACTTTAATTTTTTTTGGGAAGCGTGGGGTGGAGGTCGAGAGTTGAAATATTAATAGGAACCCATATATGAAAGTTTTGAAAAATCGCTTCTAAAACTTGGTAAGAAGATTTTTTGAAAATTTGGAGAAAACTTGCAATATACCCATATTTTAATGGGTAAAATATGGGTATAATCTCAAATATTACTCATATTTAAAAGGGAATTTTTTTAAAATATCATTATTTTAGTATTTAATAGGGTATAGTGTCAACATTTTCAATATTTAGTGATATTGTCAAAATTTTACCTTATTATGTATTTTAAGTATATTTTAATTATTTTGTTTAATTAAAAAAGATACATAATTTAAATAACAAACTGGAGCTATTTAGGGGAGAGAAAATTTATAAAAAATAACATATGCTTAAAACTCTCAACATCAGTTACAATTTATTCAAAAGCTGAACGATATATTTGTCCATTATTCATGATGTTCATCAAAAAAAAAAAAAAAAAACTTGCGAGGTTTATATTTTGGAAAATATACTGGGTAAAAGCTTTTTGGAAAATAAACACAATAGAAAAGTCGAAAGTCACGTATGTTTTAGTTAATTAATTCTTATATTTTTGTATTTGATTGTGATTTGATGCGATTTTGTTTGTATAATAATTAATCATATGTATTTGCGTTTTGAATTATTATGTATTTTGATCAATGCAATTATCATTATTTTTTCTGGATTTGTTGACATAAATGTAAATGTGAACTTAATTTACTGAATACTTATCAATAAGAGAAATAAAAAACACATATGGTTACTAATATGTGGTACATTGACATAATTATCAAAAAAAAAAAAAAAATACAAAATACATTAGATATATGAAATATAATATACAATTTCAAGTCTATAGATACAAAAATACAATATACCTATGAAATATAAAAATACATACTGACTAAAACAGTATCAAAATTCAATATATACTTCCAAATTTATGAATACAAAAAATATTAAAACTATGAAATACAAAAATAAATACTAACTGTGGTACATTGACATAACTACACACAAAAAAAACAGAATACAAAATGAATTAAATATATGAAATACAATATACAATTCCAAATATATGGATACAAAATACAATAAAACTATGAAATACAAAAATACATACTGACTAAAACAGCAACAAAATTCAATATACACTTTCAAATCTATGAATACAAAAAACATTAAAACTATGAAATACAAAAATAAATAATAACTATAACAGAATCTTCAAATTTCATATACACTTACAAATCTATTCGATAATAGTAAATACACAATCAAACTCATAAAATGTGTTACATTGACATAATTAACACACAAAAAAAAAACAGAACACAAAATACAATAAATATATGAAATACAATAAATATATGAAATACAAAAATACATACTAACTATAACAGAATAAAAATTTCATATACACTTCCAAACGCATTGTAACATGTATTTTTTTGAATCTTAAAAATTACTAAACAAATTCAACTAAACATGCAAGACACAGAACATGCAAAAAAAAAATACCTTTCTCCAACAAATTGGTCTTCTTCAACTTCATGGTTACGAATTTGTGTGGGATTTTGCACATCGACGGATTCAGGCATTTTTCCCCGTCGTATATCATCCGTAGATTTAGAAGCGGAACCTACATTGTTGTTTATTTCTTGAGTGAAAAAAAATTAAATGATGAGAAATCGGAAGAACTTTGATTATTTTGTCCAATACCTCTAGTAACTCTCTTGAAATCGTCCATTGAAGAGAGAATTTTATATTATCAAACCCTAAAAAATGTTTTAAGAACAACAACAAAACAAAAAAAAAACAGTAAAATCAGTAAGTAAATAAATAAGGAATATGAAAAACATAAAACCCAAATCAATGTTAATCTTCAAATTCCATATACACTTACAAATCTATTCGATAATAGTAAATACACAATCAAACTCATAAAATGTGTTACATTGACATAATTAACACAAAAAAAAAAAACAGAACACAAAATACAATAAATATATGAAATACAAAAATACATACTAACTATAACAGAATAAAAATTTCATATACACTTCCAAACGCATTGTAACATGTATTTTTTTGAATCTTAAAAATTACTAAATAAATTGAATTAAACATGCAAGACACAGAACATGCAAAAAAAATACCTTTCTCCAACAAATTTGTCTTCTTCAACTTCATGGTTATGAATTTGTGTGGGATTTTGCACATCGACGGATTCAGGCATTTTCCCCCGCCGTATATCCTCCGTAGATTTAGAAGCGGAACCTACATTGTTGTTTATTTCTTGAGTGAAAAAAAAATTAAATGATGAGAAATCGGAAGAACTTTGATTATTTTGTCCAATACCTCTAGTAACTCTCTTGAAATCGTCCATTGAAGAGAGAATTTTGTATTATCAAACCCTAAAAAATGTTTTAAGAACAACAACAAAACAAAAAAAAATAGTAAAATCAGTAAGTAAATAAATAAGGAATATGAAAAACATAATACCCAAATCAATGTTAATCTTCAAATCCTATCTTGCAACGAAATTAAATAAAAATAATAGAAAATATTAATATATTGAATATGAAATCTGTGAAATTGATTTGGAACAATGTTAGATAGAGAAATTAAAAAGAAGCATAAGAAAAGAGAAAGATGAAATCTGGGGATTTAATTTGGAAGAAAGTGAGAGAGAGAAATTGATAAGCGTAAGAAAAGAGAGAGAAAATGTAAAATGGCATTAATATCTATCCAATTACATAAATATAGAAAAATGTGTAATCTATGAGAGAGAAAACATGGGTGTAAATAATGAGAGAGAAAATATTAATAATATCAGAATAATTATTTATTTTCAAAATAATGACATTTTTGACATGTTTACTAATATTATTAAAGTATAGATATTATCACTAAATAAGTTGGTTTTTTTGACTAGTTAGCTAAATTATCCT
>CM040619.1:58537836-58585903 GCA_022817965.1 Solanum lycopersicoides
AATTATCCTATTTAAAATCACTCTTTTTAACCCATATTTGATGGGCTATTTGGACGGATCAGTGAAAATGGGCTTAAATTGCCAGCAATACACACACCTTTGCCTTCTTGATGAACCCTATTATTTGTCCAAAAATTTTGAATCACGTTGTATGGTTCATTAAATGAAAATCATTTCTTAATATAATTCTTTTAATAATATATTCAAAATCTCAATTAAGAAAATCTTAAACATTTATCACTATCCTTGATGATGGGAAGGTAGTAAATTATAAGCATGCTCTTTGGTGTCCATTTTAGGAAAATACCAATATGTTTCATCAGAATATATAATATGAACTTTAGATTCATATATATATATATATATATATATATAAATTTCCACTACTTGACTGATCATTTTTATTTTATTGGTCATGACTCATGTCTATTTGACTGGTCTGCTTCTTCAGGGAGTTGTATATTCTACTGCTGTGATCGTACCTCGAGATGGAGGCCAAAAAAAACAAATTGTTTTAGTTAGCAATTAAATTTTATTTTTTTTTAAAAAAAATTGACATATTTAAGATTCCACACTGCACCAATTTATGCAGCTCCCAGGAGGAACTACATGGTACTAGGGGTTCATCAAATCCCCTTGCCAAATATTAGAATTAGCTTATGACTGATATAGAATATAATAGATGCGAATTTATCTTTAAATTTTTATCTTTGAGCGAATTTGAGCACCCGGCACTGAAACAACTCTCATTATGAATTCCACTAGCATAAAAGATATTGTTGGAAATAATTTATAAAAAGCATTCTTTCATTTTTAATACCTCAAAACAATAGTCTATATTTCCCAATAAAGATGAAAGCTAATACAGCGCCTCTACTACGTCTTTGGTCCTCTCTGTGTTTGTCACAATATGGCCAGTTGTGGAGAATAATTAAAATTAGCGAGTTTGAAATTAAACTTGTTTCAAGAGGGCCATCATATTCTATTGCCAAAAGCTATTGCATATTCAACTGCCGAGAGGGCCATCATATTCAAATTGCCAAGAGGGCCATCATATTTCTATTGCCAAGAAGGCTATTGCATATTCAAACTGCCGAGAGGGCCATCATATTCAAATTGCCAAGAGGGCCATCATATTTCTATTGCCAAGAAGCTATCATATTCAAACCGCCGAGAGGGCCATTGCATCTTCAACTGCCAAGAGGGCATCATATTCAAATTACCAAGAGGGCATTGCATTCAAGCTTCCAAGAGGGCATGCATCTTCAAACGCCGAGAGGGCCATTATCTTCAATGCCGAGAGGCCATTGCATATTCAAACGCCGAGAGGGCCATCATCTTCAAAATGCCGAGAGAGTCATTGCTTCTTCCAACGCCAAAAGATAAACATAATCTTACCAATCAAGCTTCGACAACATCATCCCACCATGGATCAACATTCATCTTTCCAATGGATCATCAATGTAGCAACATCATCTTATCGATCAAGCATCAATATATTCATTATCAAAGTAACAGCAACATCCTATCAATGAAGTTCGTCATCAACAATATTACATTATCGATAAAGTTATCATCATGTCGCATCATATCAATTGTGTCAAAACTGATGGAAATGTGTGCCGAAGAGGGTAAAACATAACACCTCCCTATGTAAATTACATTTTTCTACTAACAAGTTTGTTTCAATATCTGACGAGAGCATCCAAGAGGATGAATTCTCAAATCAAACCACAGGTGCGGACGACATCAAAAAGGATGCAGCACAACGTGGAACTTTTTCTTAGCAGCGAACTGGGACATAGTCCAAAGAGGAGTATCAAACTCTTAGGACGCGAGCTGACGAGCAACTTCCACTACAATCAAACCACACCCCTGTCAAAGGCGTGTGAGTTTTTCTTTTAGTTCATCTGTTTCAATTTGCATCCGTGAAACATTTCACTCTCACCGGAGGCAACTTTCTAATCTGAGTGACAGTGCACCACGAACTTTGGAAATTATGTCCATGTAAGTTCTTACTTATGGATGTGAAGAGCTCCACATTCATGGCTAAGAGATTGCAAGCCTCTTTTTCACACTCGTTTTATTTGTCACTCCTCCAAAACCAAAGGTTATCTTGCATAATAGATTTCCTTTTCAACCAATCGAGTCGAACTACAAACAGCCTGATTCCCAAGGTTTGAGGATATGTAGGCGGGTTCAATGTTGAAAACTCGGCTGTATTCCAATATTTATTTTTCAAATCTTATTCTCGAGCATTCCGGTTCCTTCATAATTTGGTATCGAAATGACTTTTGAATTCTTTAATAATCGTGCGTTAAATCAAGCGTATCGAACTACAAGTGTTCTAAACTCTCTTATAGCCTGAGATATGTAGGAAACCTACTACCGAGGTTCGACCAAAATTCCTAAAAGTCCATACCAGAATAACATTTCCCCAAGATGAAGATGTGATCGTTCAAAATTGGATTCGTCAATTTCATTTGCCTCGAATTTCTTTCATCAATCCAAGTCAAACGAGGGACAGCTGTTGACACCCAATTTTGGCCTTCCACAATAGGAATTAATTCATGAGCTTCTTAAATTCTCAAACAACTTAAAATAATTAGTTTTGTGAATTTAGGAAAAATAAAGTTTGCGTTATGTTGAATAATTTTTGCCGTTTCTTAAAGTTTTTAGATAATATATATATATATATATATTACATAATTATGTACACAATTAGTATATTTTATATTATTAAAAAAAAAAAAAAAAAACATCTCAAAATATTTTAAATTTAGTAAGTAGTCGTTTAAATTAGTTTAGTTTAAATCATGGTTATATTTTAATCACTAAGTTTACGATTAAATTAATTATTTTATTTTTTTTGTTAAGATTAAGAAGCTCGTTAATTAATTAATATTAATTTGTCTTATAAAGGTTTAGCCAAATTTATTAATGTAACACAATTTTGCTATTTCTTAAATTTAATTCATCTTAGACTTCCAACTTAACTCTACTTTGAGAAAAATTTGGGCCCATTTACTCACATTTTCAGTAGCCCACTCCCATTCCCTTTAAATATCAAGCCCAATAGCAATACATCAATTTTAACCCAAAAGTAAAAGGGTCCACCACACTTTAATCTTCCTGCAATACCAAAAACCCACATACCCTGTACGTTCTTCTTCTTCATCTTCATGTCTTCTTCCCCAAAAAATCAAGCAGCAAATCACGGCTTACCAAACCCGGAAATTGCGCCAACAGTACTCTCTCATACGCAAGAGTCAACTTTTTTCCTGATTTTGAGCAGAGATTTAGGGATCTTGGTACAAATTTGAAATTTAAACTCATTCAAGATCTGCCCGTTTTCCTCCTAATCGAGTCAGTTTTCTTCCTATATATACTCTCCTTCCATAAACGTTGAGGGGATCTGGATCTGGATCTG
Source organism: Solanum lycopersicoides (assembly GCA_022817965.1). Classification (NCBI taxonomy): domain Eukaryota; kingdom Viridiplantae; phylum Streptophyta; class Magnoliopsida; order Solanales; family Solanaceae; genus Solanum; species Solanum lycopersicoides. The sequence continues at coordinate 58,541,267 of CM040619.1, forward strand.
GATCTGGATTTTTTTCGGAAGAAAAAAAAAATTGATAAGGAAAATTTTAGAGAAGAGCAGCTAAAAAAAAAAAAAAAAAAATCCAAACATTAATTTACTTCCCTCATTGAAATCGGCTAATAGTGGTGGAGTTCTTCACGGTCAAGCTCGTCGTCCTCAGTTTGCTGCTCACAGAAAGGTAACCTCTTCAACTCATTTACCTCGACTTAATATCTATGAGATTGTGAAACCTTTGTTTTGTTTGGCTGCTGCTGTTCCGATGAAGAATTTATTTTTTATGCAACCAACATCTTGTTCTTATCAGTAGTTAGTAATGTTCTTGCTAGATTCTCGACACTATTCATATATATATATATATATTTATTTATTCTTGTTTAAGCTTTTCGAAGTAGTATTCCTCCTGACTTCAGTTCGGTTTTGCTTAGATTATAGTGATTTCTTTGTGTTATTATTTTAGCTATTATGAAAATTATTTTGTGTCTTAATCTGTGATATCTCCTGGCGGTACTTCAATTTGAGTCGTTATGTTCAGAAATGTGATTTATTTATGTGACTAGTTTGTTCAAAAAAAAGAATAAAATAAAAATAAAAAAAGCAACTTTTCTTTATCTTAAACCAATTGAAGTAATTGAATGTTTATTCCATTAGGTTGGCTTAGTTACTCTCTTCTCAAAATTTGAGTTAATTTAGTATATTTGTTTACTTGCTTATTCTATGATGATAGTTGATCCACTAGTTAATTGTTTGTTGTATTTGGTGTCAATTAAAATACGTTTGCTTTAATGTTTTGGCCTAAGATTCCATCCGTTTATTTGTATGAATTAAAACAATGTTTTCTAGTTTATTCCTTTTAATATTGAGAGCATGTGCAAATTTGTATTTGATTAGATGAAAAACAAAAACATGATGGGTCATTCCTTTTCTTAAAGTCATTTGACATGATAAGTTTTTTTGGTCCAAATGGCTTTTTGGTTTCCATTTTCATGATTAGATGGGCATTAGCTAGTTATGATTTAATTGTTATAATTTTTTTTTTTTTTTTTTGAAAGTGTGTCCTTTAAGTTAGTTGCCTTTTGGAATGCTACCTGATGACATGAACTTTTAAAATGTGTAGTTAGTTTGGTTTTGCAATGTGTTAGATCTTTCTTGTCCATTAACTTAGGAATTTTCTTTATAGTTGTTAAGTTCTTAAAAGTGTCGAGTTGTACTTAAAATGATAATTTTCCTCGGTGGCCTTGTTGTCTTATGCAGTTGTGCATGATAATCAATTTGCTTAGTTCATCTTTGATCTTGTCTTATCTCTTTAGTTGATATTATGTATTTTTGTTTAGTTAGGAAGTTTTTCCCAAATGGCTTGTCCCGTCTTCAATTATTTTCCACAATCATCTCTCATGTGAATACAATATAAACACCCTTAATGTTCTCATCTCTTTAAATAATTTATGTGTTTATCTTTATTGTGAGTTAATTATTTGATCATGTATTTGTTGGAAGCTTTAGTGTAATTTTTTTTAATTCGTTTCATTCTCTTTGTGCGCATGTAAACCTCTTTCGAGTTCATGGTGTACTCATCTACCTTGCATTTTCCGAGTTGAGCCATAAAGGCTCGATCTTTGTCTTCTCCATTCCTCGAGTCAGCCCCTATATATCCGGAAGCTGTTAAAGGTTACGGGGATACAATGAATAGCTGCAAATCAATTGATAAATATTCAAAGGCTGAGAAATGGGCTGTATACATGATGTATACAATGTTTATACAGTTATATACAAGTTCATGGCAGCATATATGCAGCCAAAAATGTGAAAATACAGAGATGAGGTAAATTACAGGTGTTCGGAAGCAGGAGATACACGCAAAGAGTTGGTATACACGTTGATATACACTGATATACAACCAATGTATACAAAAACGGGATTGGGTTAAAACCCAAAAATCTGCAGCAAAATTGGCCCAAAAAGGGGGCCCAATTTCATTATCTCTTTCACTCTCCTAATTGTTTGATTATGTTGACTAGTTTCATCTATCTCTCATTTTAGAATTGGTAATTAACTTACTTAAATCCCCAAAAGATGAGTTATTTTTTTTTATGTTGGTTTACTATTTAAACATCTTTTGCAATCATTTATTTTTATGTCAAGTAAGTAAAATTAATATCTTTAGTCAAGTCGAATCTATTTAAAAGATATATTCTTTAATGTTTTTCACTTAACCATTTTACCATATTTAAAAAAAAAAATGTTTTAAGTTAGACGAAGCTTTTATTCTTCTACTAATTTAAGATGGATTTTCATGCTCAAGTTGATCAATTTGTTTGATGTTATTATCTTTTGAAATGATTAAAAATAATAATAATCTAATTCAGTTCTATTCACTTATAATCAATTTCAAGAATTCTAATTAAGTTTCCATTTTCTTAAAATAATAATAAAAAAATTTAATCTTTGTTTAAATATTTTCTTAAAGTTGAACGAATGTCGTTAATCATTATTCGTATATTATATCATGTTCCTAAGAATAGTAAAAAAAATAAAATAATTAACATGAGTCATAGGATAACCGCATGTTAGCGGGTGCTTCAAATGCCTTAAAACCCTTCTTGAAGCGTAAATAAGAACCTCTTACCCATTTTCTCTAAATTTATTAAGATTTAATCTGTTAAAATCTTTTTAAATTAAGTTTTCTTAATTTCTTTAAAAAATTAAGTGGCGACTCTTTTCTAAGTATTTTTCTCAAATTGTTTTATACTTAGAAACATTTCAAAAAAAAGTGATTTTTCTAAAGATAGTAAAAATTACGGCATAACAGGTAGCTCCTAATTCATTTGTAACACATCTCAAACTTGTCTTCTCATCTCCTAAGGCATTTGTTATTCTTTCTCTCTTGTAGTATTTCACTTGTACTCTTTTAGAGTGAAATAAATATTGGTTGGTTGTGTCTGAGGACTAGGCAAAAGAAAATAAAAGTTTGCCGAACCTCGTTAATTTCTGGTGTTCCTTTTATTGTTGTCTCATTTACTATTTATTAGCTACCTTTAGATATAGCAGTTGTGATTCCATCACTCTCTATAAATTCGGCTTCCGCAACATATACTAACATTACCTATAATTCTAAATAATTACAGATATTTACGCTAATTAAAAATTTTATATCATATTTTAAGTTAGATACATTGTGATACACCATTCGCTAAACACTAGTCTAGATTACGACAAGTAAATATCTGAACAGATTGTGTATCCACAATTAAAGTCTTCATCCTAATCAACTTAGTGTCTCTCGTCAACCTTCCATTAAATCATAAAATTTTGAATAGAAAAAGTAGTAATACAATTTGAGGTTTGTAACTATCATTTATGTCATGTATATGATTTTTTCTATAGCTTTCAATTTGTATGTGGTCTTCTAATTTTTTATATGTATATATCAAATTAAGATAAAATTTATTGATATAGCGTTTTCTTAATATACTTTCATGGCTAATGATTCTTCAAACAAGAAAATTGTTAATATATGTACAACACACTTCCATTGATTTATCAAAAATAGACTATTTTGCATTTCACTCAAGAACAATTTACTCTAATGGCGATGCTTTGATTCTCGTATCGTTAATGAATTTAAAATTGAAAAGTAGAAAAAGGAGGATGCTGCGCTAGCTTATGATATTTTGCATAATGACAAACTTTCCTGTGTCGCAGGAAATCAGGATTTATATATTTGTTCTAGATACACGAGATTTGAAAGATTGACTCATCAATCATCAAAACAACAGTTGTCACATAAAAAAAAGATTGATTCACTCAAATCAATCTAGTTGAAGCGAAAAAATAAAAATGTGAATTTCTCTTATGTAGATATCAAAGCAAAATTCATATATATGCAGATATCAAATAAATTTCAAGACCAGTGAATCAAGCGATTCAAGAAATAAAGATACCCTATGCAAGAAATCAAATCTTGATACATAAGGAAAATCAACCATCAACCTACAGGAGAAACCTTCAAGTAAAAATATGTTCAAGGCAGATTGGACATTGCTGAATTTCAGTCAAAGAAGGCGTGAACTCAATAAAGAAACCGTTATAAATTCTTGATTGAAGGAAACTCCATTGAGTTTCATGTTAGAGCTAAAACGATCATATAATAGAGTGTATAAAGACAAACCTACTTCTGTAGTTAGACATACACATCTTCACTTGAACTTTTATTGTTATCTTTTGTCATATTTCATAAAAATTTATACTCACTTGAGTGATCAATTGAAAAGGAAAGATCCCGAGTGTAGGTTATATAAGTAGATTTCGTGTCAAAAAAGATACTCTGATTTGTATATCACACATATCTTTAGGTTCAACTTTGTACAACTTAAGTTCCCTTTCAACCCCTAAAGAAAACCTTTGAAATCCAAAGGAACAAGACTAGACACCATACCGATGATCCCAACAAGTAAAACAATAGTGTGTTTATTTAATTTCTATCTTTTGCTTATTTATATTCTGTTAATCTAATATGCACGAAGTGTCGACTACTCACAAAGGTCACTCGACTACTATAATTTTAATTCACCCCTTTCTTAACTTTCAGTTGGTATCAGAGCAAGTCTCGCCAATAGAATGTTTAACCATACGTGAGTATCAAATCCTAGTGCTCTTATTCAAGACAGACATTTTTCAAATCGACCTCTTTACTTTAATGGTCAACACTAGTACTCTTACCGGAAAGAAAAAAAATAAAATTTTTCTTACTTCAAACGACCTCCAAGCATAGATAATTATCAAAAAGGGACCAAAGCTCATTCCCGAATTTTGATCCAGAACTTTTGACATCTCAAAGGAATAATAAGAGGTAATTCAAACTAATGTTAAAGCTATAAGTCTGTTATATTGTGCAGTTAATGAAGCAATATGACAAAATCTCCACATATGAAACTAGGAAAAAATGTGAGACAAGCTCAAATAAAAGAAGCTACAATCAGTTCATTAGCAATGTGTATAAGTATTCCACAATATAATAATTTGAAAAGTATTATAAATTATAATAACTTCCCCTTTTTCAAATTACAACATTAATATGAATACAAATAATATCTACCATACATTGAATTCAATAACCAAATAATTAATTGGTTAAACAATATAAAGTATTGTTGTATAGATGTATAAATAAGATTTCAAGTGACAACAATATCTAATACAATAGAAGTAACAAGTTTATATGTAATCCACAATATATACATTTGAAAAGTATATGTACACACCGCAATTTCTTCATGATGATTTTCTTGTATAACTTTTTTACCATTACTACTAGAAGCAACATTTATTTTTTATTTTTTTTCTCTTGTCAAGAATTATTATCTTTGTTAAATCTTCTTTCCTCTTGATGTTATTTGTTTGTTCAATTCTATCCTCCTATTCGAATTATAGTAAATTGATATGAATATAACAATTGATTAACATACATATATTGAATGCAAAGAACTAAGATATTTGTTTGACCACTATCAATATTGAATAGCCCATCAAAATGACATATTGAAACATATACAATCCAAATACATATGTATGTAAGTATTCTACTATGTAAAAATTGAAAAATATAGAAACAACATTTTTTTAGTTTTCTCCTCTTGTCAATTTGTGTTTTATGCACGAAAAGGTTTGAACTTTCTTTCGGCCTCTTGAAAGAATTAGCGCTTTTTGGTTCATCATTTAATTAGTTTTATCCATTACGAAATTTTGATCGCTTCTCAATCTTCAGCTCAACAATAGAGCCTGAAATTTGTGCTTGCTCTTGAGTGATATACACAAATCAAACGAAGGTATTTCTTCCAAACATTTATCAGAATAATGTGTACCACTTGTGACCTTCTTCAGAGTAGTGTTTCCGCCATTGTAATGGTGAAAAAAACTCTTCAACTTCAACCCCATAATTCATAAAGATAGTAGAAACGTATAAACAATAATAATCTTCAATGAAAAAAGACAAAAATAAATAAATAAAATAGAATTAGAAGATACCTTTGAATCATAAATAAGCTCCAAAAATCAAGCGAAAATCGTTAATTATAAGAACTTTAGGGGGAGAGACTGTGATTGTAAGGAGAATATTGAGGAATATACAGTGATTTAGGGGAAGATTGAAAGAGAAGCTTTGAAGGTGGGAACTAGAGAAGTGAAGCGTAAAAAGGGGTGGAAAAACTTTAATATGCACGTAGGATAGTATTTGTTATTTAATAATTAAATATATCCATAATAAATACATAAATAAACTATACTATATCTATATTAATTTAATATATAATGTAGTTAGCTATTTTCCGTATTTTTTCCTTTTGTATAATAGAGGAACTTTCGCATATATCCACGTAAAAATAATCTAATTACGCTTCATAGTTATAATTTTCTAATTACGATTTGTAGCTACATGTTATAGTGGTGAGCGAGACTGGGAGAGGGAGGAGAGAGGCGTGCGAGAGGGAAAAAAGTAGGAGAGAGGTTAGATAAATGTATATTATACATATGTATTAGTATATTCTGGCTAAAGAGATTGGGAGAGGGAGGAGAGAGGCGAGCGATATTGGGAGAGGGAGAGAGAGACGAGAGAGATTGGAGAGGGAGGAGAGAAGCGAGCGAGAGAGGACAATAATTTGTATAATTTACATCTCGTTTGTATAATTCGCAGGTACGTTTATTTTGATTCACTTGTTTTTATATAATTGAGTAATATAAAGTCTGGATCATACAAATATAATAAAACTCAAAATAATGAATTAATACAAATATAAACGTATGAACTTTAAACAATTATACAAAGTATATTATACAGATTACATTATATAAATTATATTATAATCTAAAAACTACACGTTTATACAAACTTTAAAAAGTTATACACAAAAGAATTGAATGTATATGATGAAAAAACTGAAAATTAAAGGAAATAATTGTCATATGCAAATACAAACCATCATATACAAATATACAAATACAGTCTGTGAAACTCTTCATGGGCCGTATAGCCGTCCGTAAACATACTTCTGACTTACAAGCCTTATTAAAACGAGCATAACTCTTCACTTCAAACTTGAAATGAGGCAAAATTAGTGAAATTGGAAAGAAGACTCAATGACCAGATTATGGGTCACCTAATTCATTATGTGTTGAGAGATATCATTGCTTAAAGTTGACCAAAGATAATAAAAGATGATGGGTGACTTGTACGGACCCGACCGTACAAGCCACCACGAGCTATCTAGGGTATCGCCAGGTTACTCCCACCTTGGCAGCCCTGGACGATTGGCTACTGTTCTCTAAACGGACCAATTAGGGTTCCGTAAAGGGTCCATCGTCCATTTTGGGTTCATAGACTTGTCTGTAGCCCTCTTTATTCTTCCTTTAAAGTTCGTGGTGTTGTACGAACTATTCAAATTTTAAGTATAGTATTGCGAGGTGTTATAAAATAATTGGGGTCTTAGCTTAGAAATTTTTGAGGTGTTACATAACCGATTCAGGGCCGAACCTCGACACTTAAATCAAGACACAACCCCAATGATTGATCCAAAAATTGACCTCAACACCTGACTTGAGACTGACCACAACTATTGATTCAAGACCCTACATTTGAATTACGATCCAAACCCAACACTTGATTTGTATTAGAAAATTAAACAAATATTATATATGTATATTACTTTGTGAATCTTTGACAAATTGATTGATGGTTTAGCGGTAAGGAAGGGATTGTGGAAATATTTTTCATGCTAGAGTTGTGGGTTCAAACCCCTCTCTCTCTTTTTAAAAGGAAATTGAACCTCCAAACTCTTATTCTTAGCTACGCCTCTATAAGATCTGACCTCGATTCCCAACTCGAGGCCCGATATTTTGTGTGTGTCGTGATTTTTACTTCGTTGGAGAAAAAACTACTTTTGAAATGTCAAAATATTTCTACAATTAAGTAAAAGTACTTATAACAAGAGAAGAAAAGTTAATTTATAAAAGATTCTAAAAGAGAAAACCTTTAAAATTCAAAGATAAGGATAATAGGTTCATATTTCCATTTCCAGAAGGTATTAACATTTGAAATATCATCTGCAATGTATAAAATACGGTACAAACAATGTTAATAAATGTATATACATCTCTGATACGTAATTATACATTATATATACGATTATATACTGCAACCTACAAAATTAACTCTAATTAGTTGTGACTTGTGTGTGTTTTGCAAGGCATAGTACTCAATTTGAGCAACTCGGAGCGAAAACAACGAATTTTCTCTTCTTTTTGTTTCCGAATGATTTAAAAAGCAAGTCCATTCCTTGCATAGGGGGAGCTAGAGTATTAGCTGCGAATTTCTCCGAATTCTATTGATTTTTATTCAAATCTTATATTTATTTTTAAATCTATTGAATATGTACAAATTATTGATCTAGAAGTCAATATAAAAATATCATGGATAATATTATTTTCCCATTTTCATCATTTATTCGTTTCTCTACTTTTTTATCATCTAGCTTTGAGTTTGCATGTTTTTTATAAAGTGTTGGTGAAATCATACACCAAGAAACACAAATCAGCTAGATGTATGATTAAAGATTCATCTACAAAAGGATATTGTAACGTCGTTGAATGACCTTAATTTTCCTACAAGCTAGGTTTATTAATTATATGCAGCTCAATTACATCTAGGGATGACAAAATAGGCCCAATACGTCCAATTCGATCCAACCATTTAGGTTTGGGTTGATTATTGACTCACTCATTTTTTAGCTCAACTCATATCAATACAATCCATTTCAACCCATTAAAATTCGGTTGATATGTAACCCAAATTGAATTAATTTGAGAAACCTTGTCAAAATATTATTAAATGTTTTTATTTTATGTGTTATATATACAGTTATCATAACGAAAAGAAAATTTTATTTGGTTCTAAAGCTTAAAAAATGACAAAGAAAACTTAGTAAAAATTGGACGAATTGGGTTATGACCCGTCACTAATCCGTTACCTAACCCATTTTGATCTAAACAAATTTGAATTGAATTGGGTGTTGACATGTTAGTTATCTTGACATATTTTGACCTGCCCAAATTTAACTCAATGCCCAATTATCACTCCTAATTACATCATAGTGTTCAATATTGATAGCACTAAGCCACAACTGATGTTGCTAAGGGACTTATATAAGGTAATCCTATATCACTTTTCTATTTGAAATAAGTATGGTGTGTTGACACCCAATTTTGGCCTAACATTTTAAAAAATTCATAATTTTATAGTTTCAATTTCGATTTGCTAAAATAACTTAATTTATATTCGAATCAATTAATTTATTTTGTTTAGATTAAGAAGCTCTCTAAATTAATTTATGTGAACTCATCCTATTAATCAATTACTTTAAAACCATTCAAATACACAAATTTTGGATTTTTTTGCATTTGTCCCACATCGCTTCCCACATCTATTTTGAACCCAAAATTGGTCCTATATAAGCCCCTCTTCATTACACCAAAGAGGGAAGGAAAAAAAAAGAGGAGACCAAAGAGTACCCAGAAATTTTTCGGAAATTCTTGGTTCCATAGTTTAGTATTTTTAAAATATTTTTGCGGCTGTTCGAGTTTGGGGAGGTGGTGGATCGTCTCCGTCGAATTCGCAGTTCCGGTTCGCTGCCCAGAACCAGGTAAATTCTTGCTTAGCTTTGTATTATTTAATTTCTAGCTTTTCTATCTGTTATATGTTAATTAGCTTTGTTTTAGCTTTCGTGCATTAGGTTGTGGTATGACATTTTAGTAGCGTTTCTCTTGTTCCTACTGTTTTATTTACTGTTATTTGTAAATTTATTTATTTATTTATTTTTTCTTTAGTTTTGCTTATGTTTCTTTAGGAATTTATTTGTGTATTATTTATAGTTTAGGAGTTATGGCCAATGAAAAATCTATCCGTCGGCTTTAGAGGCCTTTCTATTTTAAAAGACGGAAATCTAATTGAAGTTCATATATGTTTATTTGTTAAATTGGCCAATGAAAAATCTATCTGTCGGGTTTAGAGGCCTTTCTATTTTAAAAGACGGAAATCTAATTTAAGTTCATAGATGTTTATTTGTTAAATTGGCCAATGAAAAATCTATCTGTCGTGTTTGGAGGCCTCCCCATTTTTCAAAAGACGGAAGTTTAGTTAAGTTTATATTATTTACTTGTTAAAATGGCCAATGAAAAATCTATCCGTCGGGTTTAGAGGCCTTTCTATTTTAAAAGACGGAAATCTAATTGAAGTTCATATATGTTTATTTGTTAAATTGGCCAATGAAAAATCTATCCGTCGGGTTTAGAGGCATTTCTATTTTAAAAGACGGAAATCCAATTTAAGTTCATATATGTTTATTTGTTAAATTGGCCAATGAAAAATCTATCCGTCGTGTTTGGAGGCCTCCCCATTTTTCAAAAGACGGAAGTTTAGTTAAGTTTATATTATTTACTTGTTAAAATGGCCGATGAAGAAATTACCGTCGATTTCCAAGGCTTCTCATGTTAATAAGACGGATTTTATTTTTAAGTTATTATTTGAGTAATTCACTTTTATTTATATTTATTTAGTACTAACTCTTTTACTAAGTGTCTTTACAGGTACCCGAAGGTACTTCTCCTTGAAATTATTCGAATGTAGTTCGAATTATATTTTTATTCATTATTATGTAAATATCGACGTTAGGCAAACCTTAGGCCGTTTCTTATGTTATTATTTTATTTTATTACTTGTGTATATTGCATATTTATATTACTTGTATATTATTATTATCTCCTCCTCAATTTGAAAAAAAATGAATTCAGTCGGGACCCACACTTGTGGATTTCGAAGGGTGCCTAACCCCTTCCCTTCGAAATAATTTGAACCCCCTACCTAGAATCAATTGGTTTCGTAGATCATTTAATGGTTTTCTAGTTTTTTCCTAAAATTAGGTGGCGACTCTTTTTAAAACTCATTCATTTTTAAAATTCACTAAAATTGAATCAATTAATTATTTTTTGAGTCTCCGCGACGTTTCGCCCTATTTGAACAGAGTAGGGATGTAAACATGGTGCATTTGAGTAGATGCCTCAACACCCTGGATACTTTCAATGACTTCAAATTCCAATCTAGGTGTGTAAAAAATGGGTCTCACACACCTAGTGGTGGCAAATGGGCGGGTTGGATCAAATATGGACGGGTTGAAAATGGGTAAATATAAAATGAATAATTATTCAATCCGCCCATATTTGATATGGATAAAAATGAGTTGGGTAAAATATTAGTTACCCATATTTTACCCATATTTCATGAATAAATAATTCTTACTTAAGAATTCAATATGGAGAAAATAATTTAGTCTTTTTTTTAGATGAAGTCTGTTGAAAATGCTTCATTTAGTTTTATTTTATTATAAAAGTAAAAAAAAAAAACTTTAAAAAAAATCTTGGGGTTGAGGATTTATCCACCACTAATACAAAAGTAGAAGCACTGACAATATTACATGCTCTAAAGTATATAGAGACGACATAATTAGTTAGAGTAATTATAAAACTTAAATTTTTATTTTTTTTGGGGTGGGGAGTGAGGGGGCTGGTGTGGGGGGTCGAGGGTGGGGTCAAAAAATGAAATTTTGAAGTTCAAATATTTTTTAAAAATAAACTTTAATTTTTTTGGGAAGCGTGGGGTGGAGGTCGAGAGTTGAAATATTAATAGGAACCCATATATGAAAGTTTTGAAAAATCGCTTCTAAAATTTGGTAAGAAGATTTTTTGAAAATTTGGAGAAAACTTGCAATACTTATATTTGACCCGTAGTTTACCCATAATATACCCATATTTTAATGGGTAAAATATGGGTATAATCTCAAATATTACTCATATTTAAAATCACTCTTTTAACCCATATTTGATGGGCTATTTGAACGGGTCAGTGAAAATGGGCTTAAATTGCCAGCACTACACACACCTTTGCCTTCTTGATGAACCCTATTATTTGTCCAAAAAATCTCCTCCTCAATTTGAAAAAAAATGAATTCAGTCGGGACCCACACTTGTGGATTTCGAAGGGTGCCTAACCCCTTTCTTTCGAAATAATTTGAACCCCCTACCTAGAATCAATTGGTTTCGTAGATCATTTAATGGTTTTCTAGTTTTTTCCTAAAATTAGGTGGCGACTCTTTTTAAAACTCATTCATTTTTAAAATTCACTAAAATTGAATCAATTAATTATTTTTTGAGTCTCCGTGACGTTTTGCCCTATTTGAACAGAGTAGGGATGTAAACAGAATGGCGACTCTGCTGGGGAATATTAGAGGTTCTAACCATATGAATTCATTTTTTTTAAAATTGAGGAAAATTTTCTTTTATTGTGTTATACCTTGTATTTTTATATTTCGCTGATTATGTGTATATTGTATTTGTTGTTTATTCATTATTCTTTTATTGTATGTATATTGTCATTGCACTCATACATCTTTCCGCCAAATGGCAAATAGTATGCATTAGGAAAATGGAAGTTACGTGGCTTTCCACGGCTTCTTTCATAAATACACAAGATTTTCATTTGGAAGTATCAAACGAATAGTTGGAATGCGGTCATCCGACGTCGTTTGGTAGCTTCACCCCGTTGTTTGTCCGACTCGGGTTACCATCAACTTGAAAACTATTTTAGTGAAGCCTAAGATAGAGCAAAACCAAATCCAAATCTAAGCATTGAACTAAGATGACCCAACACCCAAGGTGTGTTGGGTTCATTAGATAGACCACCTTGAGTCCAAAAGGGCCTACGACTTGAACGGACGATCATATTTATTTGTTTAAATTTGAAGGATGTATACATCATTTGAAAAAATCATTGTCCTCGAAATCGGGAGTATATTGTAGCTTATTCTATTACAAAAAAAAAAAAGAAAAAAAAAGAGTCTCACAAGTTACTAGTCTAAGACGCGGGAACCCAGAGAAGAGAAGAAATAAAGAGAGAAAGACCTTCTATGGAAGCATAGTATAGGATTGAACCCCTGCGCGAGACTGAATATTTTTTATCCCATCTTCCCTATTATGTATCCCCATTCATTTTATTCGCATAAATTTGTATAAATTTAGATTTCGGGACAATGGAATGTCTCAAATGACATATACATCCTTTAAATCGATAGGCCTACCCTAGGCATAAAAGGGTCACATATTTGTATAGGATGCGCAAAAATTGTTTGTATGCTATATGATATGTTTCAGTTTGTTGTTAATTAAAAACAATATTTGTGTGTTTAATTCATTATTTGTGTGATATTTTGCATTATCCATTATGTACATGAACTAACACTCTTACATTTTGAGTTGTTCTTCTTCACAGCGAAAAATTGATTCAAAAATCATTATTTGTTCGAAGTCGCAAAAAACAAGAGGATTAGCGAAATGCGAGTCCTTGTATTTCACAAGACATTAATATTAAGTCAAAACGATAAATCAGGGGAGTATTTGACTATGAGGTGACACCCACTTATTTTTATTAATATTTTGCATGATGGTCCTGCTCTCACATATTTCTCATATTTTTGTAGGAATACCGTCCCCGACACCAGTCGGGGATGGTCATGACAATGTTTGGATCTCGTGAAATTTGGGAGGAGACAGTTTCAAGAAAACATCCAAAAAGAGTATACGTAGAAATTACTGTGAAAATTCGCAGGTTACATTCAAAAGACAATATAAAAATTTGACGATTAAGAGACTATAAAACATATTGGTGCGGGAAAAAAAAAAAGGGGTCAAAAACAAAAAAAAAGAATTTCTGTGAGTTGTCTAAATCTTTAAATTATTATATGCCTTATCTAGACGAACTACGCGTACCTGATTCTCATTTTAATGAGATACGTAGGCAACCCTTCTTGGGTTCGGTATTATCTTCTTCAAAAAAAAAAATATAAATAAAATAGTTTGTGCATATTTTCCAAGTCATATCTGCACGAACTACGTGTACCTGATTCTCATTTTAATGAGATACGTAGGCTACCCTTCTTGGGTTCGGTATTATCTTCTTCAAAAATAAAAAAAAAAAAAATAAAATAGTTTGTGCATATTTTCCAAGTCATATCTGCACGAACTACGCGTACCTGATTCTCATTTTAATGAGATACGTAGGTAACCCTTCTCGGGTTCGGTTTTTATCTTCTTCAAAAGTAAAAAAATAAAATAAAATAGTTTGTGCATATTTTCCAAGTCATATCTGCACGAACTACGCGTACCTGATTCTCATTTTAATGAGATACATAGGCAACCCTTCTTGGGTTCGGTTTTATCTTCTCCAAAAGTAAAAAAATAAAATAAAATAGTTTGTGCATATTTTCCAAGTCATATCTGCACGAACTACGCGTACCTGATTCTCATTTTAATGAGATACGTAGGCAACCCTTCTTGGATTCGGTTTTATCTTCTCCAAAAGTAAAAAAATAACAAAAAATAGTTTGTTAATATTTTCAAAGTTATATCTACACGAACTACGCACACCTGATTCTCATCTTAATGAGATACGTAGGCAGCCCTTCTCGGGTTCGGTAATCATTCTTTCAAAAAAAAAAAAAATAGTTTGTTAATATTTTCAAAGTTATATCTACATGAACTACGCACACCTGATTCTCATCTTAATGAGATACGGAGGCAGCCCTTCTCGGGTTCGGTAATCATTCTTTCAAAAAAAAAAAAATTACTTGTACATACTGTAAGAGTCATGTCTTCAGCTCGGTTGGGACCTATGTAGTTAAGAGCATGTAAATATATTTGATATGATGGAAAAGACTGACTTTGCGGTAGACTATAGATTCTCGTGGTACCTCTTATCTGTACTTTTGTGATGCTTGAAAATTCTCTTGCATGCAATCAAGATAAGAATAAAACTAACCTTATGTTTCATGTGCATTGTGTGGTGAGATTTTGATCAAAGTTCAATTGTGCTACACTGTTGATCTAGAACTTGACTTGAATGTTTTTCGAGGCGAAATCCTGAGTAATGTTTGGTTTGAGAAATGATTGTAGGCCTTTTTTGACCCGATTATGTCTTTCGAAGCTTACCAAATTACATTAATCCCTAGTTTTCCCATTTTGAGCCTGAAACCTTTATTTGGATAACCACATCTTAACCACTACCCTTTTGAGTGCTTACAAGCACTATCCTCTCTTGGCCCAACCTTCTTGAGTGCACCAAGAATGTGCAAATTATAAGAGAAGATCCATGTTTGAAATTTTCAAAAGCAAAGATATTGAGTCTCCCAAAATCAAGGAAGCAAAGACTCTAGAGAAAGGAGAGAAAGGAAGAAAAAAAGGGTGGAAGAAATAAAGAAAGGTAAAAAATACCTTTACAGAGTCAATGAAAAGTGGGAAGGAAAATACTCCAAAAAAAAAATATATTATTATAATAAAGAAGTGAATAAAAGAAAATCTCCAAGTAATAAGGACTAAAAAAAAAAAAAAAAGAGAAATGCTCCAAAAAATGAGAACTCAAAAAAAATCGAAACAAGGGGGATGAAAAAAGAAGAAGAAGGGAAAAATTTCAAAAGTGAGAATTCAAAAGAAGACGAAAGGTGGGAGAACAATGAAGAGGATCTATTGCCAAAGTCGTACCAATCATTAAGAGCACAAATTATGTGTGACGTTCAAGGAGAAATTTAGTCACTTTTATCCCAAATAAATATCCTATCCATCCCTAAGCCTACGTTACAAGCCAATGACAAGCCCTACATGATCTCATTCCAAATGTTCTCACATTAGTGGAGATTTACATAAGGGTCAAGCATATGGTATCACGGTTGTATGCATTGAACATTCTTGTGAGTGTGAGTGCACTTTGGAAAATGTCCTAAAATCAAATGTTTCAAATACGTGTGAAATAGGACAAGTCTTTTTCGTGAGGGCACTTGAAACATGAGGATTGATACAATTCAAAACCTTTGTTGAAACAAGATGAACGGATCATGTTGATCCTTAAGTATATTGGAGGTACCACTTGAAGCTGTAGGAATTACCTTAAATTCAATCTTAAAAAAAAAAAAAAAAAAGAATGAGAGATTTACATGCAATCTTAACTGTTGGTACCAATTGTAGTGAAGGTTTGACTATCTCATCATATTTTTTTATTTTTCAAAAAGAAAAGAAAAAAGTGAAAAAACACTCATTCTTTAATATTTTAAAACCTTTTTAAGAGTCTTTCAATTTTATATAAAAAAAAATAATAATTTTTGCCTTTTGAGCTGTTCATTGTAAAAAGTGTCATCGGATTAATCTCGTATGTGTGAGAGTCCTATTTTACTTCATGGATTGTCCGTCCCAAAATGTGACTTTTTTTATATATCTCTAGGCTTTGGATATCACATGAAAAATTATTTTTCTATTTCATCATGTTCATATTGTACATTTTCTACTGATGATTTTCTTTCAGATTCTTTGCAGTATTCATCATCTACAAGTTTGGAACTACATTTGACCTGATTCCTGGATCAACAGGATATGTAGGCGCCACGACGGCTCGGTCATATACTCAGTGTGATTATTATTTCTCCTTACAATAAAAACTGGGACAGCATTTTTGAAAATATCTCAAAAATTCTCAATAGAGGTGTTATCGCCAACAAGTCAAGATTGAAGATCATTTTGAGATTTGCCAAAATTATAACTGGGACAGAATTTTTGAGGAAGACCTCAAAATTCTGATAAGTACTGCGAGAAGCTTGATAGCAACTACAAAGATCATGCATTGAGAGTTAATATTCATGCATTGCAAAAGATCATGCATTGAGAGTCAATATTCATGCATTGCAAAAAATCATGCATTGCGAGTCAATATTCATGCATCGAAAAAAAATCATCATGCATCGCGAGTCAATATTCATGCATCGCAAAAGTTCATGCATCGCGAGTTAATATTCATGCATAGCGAGAAGATTTCATACCTCGCAGAAATTCATGCATCGCGAGAAGATTTCATTCCTCGCAGAAATTCATGCATAGCGAGAAGATTTCATACCTTGCAGAAATTCATGCATCGAGAGTTAATATTCATGCATTGCGAAATTCATGCATAGCGAGAAGATTTCATACCTCGCAAAAATTCATGCATCGCGAGAAGATTTCATTCCTCGCAGAAATTCATGCATGGCGAGAAGATTTCATACCTCGCAGGAATTCACTCATCGCGGAAGATATTCATGCCCGTAGAAGATCGTGCATCGAGAGTCAATAATTCATGCATCGCGAGAAGATTTCATCCCTCGCAAAAGTTTACATATCGCAAGAAGATTTCATACCTTGCGGAATTTATGCATTGCGGGAAGATATTCATGCCCCGCAGAAGATCATGCATCGAGAGTCAATAATTCATGCATCGCGAAAGATCATGCATCGAGAGTCAATATTCATGCATCGCGAGTCAATATTCATGCATAGCGGAAAATCATGCATCGCGAGTTGTTATTCACGCATCGCGAGAAGATTTCATTCCTCGCAAAAGTTTACATATCGCAAGTTAATATTCATGCATTGCAAAATTCATGCATCGCGAGTTAATATACATGCATCGCGAGAAGATTTCATTCCTCGCAAAAGTTTACATATCGCAAGAAGATTTCATACCTTGCGGAATTTATGCATCGCGAGAAGGTTTCATTCCTCGCAAAAGTTTACATATCGCAAGAAGATTTCATACCTTGCGGAATTCATGCATCGCGAGTCAATATTCATGCATTGCAAAAACAAAATCATGCATCGCGAGTCAACATTCATGAAAAAAAAATTAAAAAAAAATCATACATCGCGAGTCAACATTCATGCATTGCAAAAAAAAAAAAAAATCATGCATCGCGAGTCAATATTCATGCATTGCAAAAGATCATGCATCACAAGTTAATATTCATGCATCGCGAGTTATTATTCAAGCATCGCGAGAAGATTTCATACCTCGCGGAAATTAATGCATCGCAAGAAGATTTCATACCTTGCGGAATTTATGCATCGCGAGAAGATTTCATCCCTCGCAAAAGTTTATACATTGCCAAGAATATATTTGCATTTAAGACGCATCTATTCGGAGGTGAAGGATGTGCACCATATCTTTTCAACGTTTAAGTCGGTGAAAACTTGCGTTGAAAGATATTTGCATTTAAGACGCATCTATTCGGAGGTGAAGGATGTGCACCATATCTTTTCAATGTTTAAGTCGGTGAAAACTTGCGTTGAAAGATATTTGCATTTAAGACGCATCTATTCGGAGGTGAAGGATGTGCACCATATCTTTTCAACGTTCAAGTCGGTGAAAACTTGCGTTGAATGATATTTGCATTTAAGACACATCTATTTGGAGGTGAAGGTTGTGCACTCTATCTATTCAACGTTCAAGTCGGTGGAAACATGCGTTGAAAGATGTTTACATTTTGTCCTACCGATGGACATACATTCAAAATCCTATCGATGGATCATCATTTTTTTTCATTCGTCCTACCGATGGACATACATTTCAAATCCTACAGATTGATCATCATCTTCATTTGTCCTACCAAGGGACCTGTATTTATCTTCATTTATCGTATCATAAGAGATGCTGCCCTTTTTCTTTTAGTTTTGCCTATATTAATGAGTTTTATCTTTGTTTTTTAGAACATTCTAGAGGATGCACTCTTAGAGGAGCCACATGTGCGAATTACTTCAACAAAGACGCAACATATCATAGAACCTTTTGGAGACAAATCTGGGATTGACTTCCACCACATTCAACCGCACTTCTCTACAAAGGTCATGTGTTCGGTCAAAATTGGGTTTGTCAATTTTCGTTGTCCACGATTTCTTTCATCAATCATACACAACGAAAGGGACTGCTGTTGACACCCAATTTTGGCCTAACATTTTAAAAAATTCATAATTTTATAGTTTCAATTTCGATTTGCTAAAATCACTTAATTCATATTCGAATCAATTAATTTATTTTGTTTAGATTAAGAAGCTCTCTAAATTAATTTATGTGAATTCATCCTATTAATCAATTACTTTAAAACCATTCAAATACACAAATTTTGGATTTTTTTGCATTTGTCCCACATCGCTTCCCACATCTATTTTGAACCCAAAATTGGTCCTATATAAGCCCTTCTTCATTACACCAAAGAGGAAAGAAAAAAAAAAGAGGAGACCAAAGAGTACCCAGAAATTTTTCGGAAATTCTTGGTTCCATAGTTTAATATTTTTAAAATATTTTCGCGGCTGTTCGAGTTTGGGGAGGTGGTGGATCGTCTCCGTCGAATTCGCAGTTCCGGTTCGCTGCCCAGAACCAGGTAAATTCTTGCTTAGCTTTGTATTATTTAATTTCTAGCTTTTCTATCTGTTATATGTTAATTAGCTTTGTTTTAGCTTTCGTGCATTAGGTTGTGGTATGACATTTTAGTAGCGTTTCTCTTGTTCCTACTGTTTTATTTACTGTTATTTGTAAATTTATTTATTTATTTATTTTTTTTAGTTTTGCTTATGTTTCTTTAGGAATTTATTTGTGTATTATTTATAGTTTAGGAGTTATGGCCAATGAAAAATCTATCCGTCGGCTTTAGAGGCCTTTCTATTTTAAAAGACGGAAATCTAATTGAAGTTCATATATGTTTATTTGTTAAATTGGCCAATGAAAAATCTATCTGTCGGGTTTAGAGGCCTTTCTATTTTAAAAGACGGAAATCTAATTTAAGTTCATAGATGTTTATTTGTTAAATTGGCCAATGAAAAATCTATCTGTCGTGTTTGGAGGCCTCCCCATTTTTCAAAAGACGGAAGTTTAGTTAAGTTTATATTATTTACTTGTTAAAATGGCCAATGAAAAATCTATCCGTCGGGTTTAGAGGCCTTTCTATTTTAAAAGACGGAAATCTAATTGAAGTTCATATATGTTTATTTGTTAAATTGGCCAATGAAAAATCTATCCGTCGGGTTTAGAGGCATTTCTATTTTAAAAGACGGACATCCAATCTAAGTTCATATATGTTTATTTGTTAAATTGGCCAATGAAAAATCTATCCGTCGTGTTTGGAGGCCTCCCCATTTTTCAAAAGACGGAAGTTTAGTTAAGTTTATATTATTTACTTGTTAAAATGGCCGATGAAGAAATTACCGTCGATTTCCAAGGCTTCTCATGTTAATAAGACGGATTTTATTTTTAAGTTATTATTTGAGTAATTCACTTTTATTTATATTTATTTAGTACTAACTCTTTTACTAAGTGTTTTTACAGGTACCCGAAGGTACTTCTCCTTGAAATTATTCGAATGTAGTTCGAATTATATTTTTATTCATTATTATGTAAATATCGACGTTAGGCAAACCTTAGGCCGTTTCTTATGTTATTATTTTATTTTATTACTTGTGTATATTGCATATTTATATTACTTGTATATTATTATTATCTCCTCCTCAATTTGAAAAAAAATGAATTCAGTCGGGACCCACACTTGTGGATTTCGAAGGGTGCCTAACCCCTTCCCTTCGAAATAATTTGAACCCCCTACCTAGAATCAATTGGTTTCGTAGATCATTTAATGGTTTTCTAGTTTTTTCCTAAAATTAGGTGGCGACTCTTTTTAAAACTCATTCATTTTTAAAATTCACTAAAATTGAATCAATTAATTATTTTTTGAGTCTCCGCGACGTTTCGCCCTATTTGAACAGAGTAGGGATGTAAACATGGTGCATTTGAGTAGATGTCTCAACACCCTGGATACTTTCAATGACTTCAAATTCCAATCTAGGTGTGTAAAAAATGGGTCTCACACACCTAGTGGTGGCAAATGGGCGGGTTGGATCAAATATGGACGGGTTGAAAATGGGTAAATATAAAATGAATAATTATTCAATCCGCCCATATTTGATATGGATAAAAATGAGTTGGGTAAAATATTAGTTACCCATATTTTACCCATATTTCATGAATAAATAATTCTTACTTAAGAATTCAATATGGAGAAAATAATTTAGTCTTTTTTTTAGATGAAGTCTGTTGAAAATGCTTCATTTAGTTTTATTTTATTATAAAAGTAAAAAAAAAAACTTTAAAAAAATCTTGGGGTTGAGGATTTATCCACCACTAATACAAAAGTAGAAGCACTGACAATATTACATGCTCTAAAGTATATAGAGACGACATAATTAGTTAGAGTAATTATAAAACTTAAATTTTTATTTTTTTGGGGTGGGGAGTGAGGGGGCTGGTGTGGGGGGGTCGAGGGTGGGGTCAAAAAATGAAATTTTGAAGTTCAAATATTTTTAAAAATAAACTTTAATTTTTTTGGGAAGCGTGGGGTGGAGGTCGAGAGTTGAAATATTAATAGGAACCCATATATGAAAGTTTTAAAAAATCGCTTCTAAAATTTGGTAAGAAGATTTTTTGAAAATTTGGAAAAAACTTGCAATACTTATATTTGACCCGTAGTTTACCCATAATATACCCATATTTTAATGGGTAAAATATGGGTATAATCTCAAATATTACTCATATTTAAAATCACTCTTTTAACCCATATTTGATGGGCTATTTGAACGGGTCAGTGAAAATGGGCTTAAATTGCCAGCACTACACACACCTTTGCCTTCTTGATGAACCCTATTATTTGTCCAAAAATTTTGAATCACGTTGTATGGGTTCATTAAATGGAAAATCATTTCTTAATATAAATTCTTTTAATAATATATTCGAAATCTCTAATTAAGAAAATCTTAACCATTTTATCACTATCCTTGATGATGGGAAGGTAGTAAATTATACGCATGCTCTTTGGTGTCCATTTTAGGAAAATACGAATATGTTTCATCAGAATATATATATATGAACTTTAGATTCATATATATATATATATATATATATATATATATATATAAATTATAAATATAAATTCCAGTACTTGACTGATCATATTTATTTTATTGGTCATGACTCATGTCTATTTGACTGGTCCTGCTTCTTCAGGGAGTTGTATATTCTACTGCTGTGATCGTACCTCGAGATGGAGGCCAAAAAAAAAAACTTGTTTTAGTAGAAGTTACAATTTTTTTTTTATAAAAAAATTGACATATTTAAGATTCACACTGCACCAATTTATGCAGCTCCCAGGAGTGGAACTACATGGTACTAGGGGTTCATCAAATCCCCTTTGCCAAATATTAGAATTAGCTTATGACTATATAGAATATAATAGATGTCGAATTTTTCTAAATTTTTATATTTTGAGCGACATTTTTGAACTCGGCACTGAAACAACTCTCATTATGAATTCCACTAGCATAAAAAATATTGTGGACATAATTTATTAAAAAGCATTCTTTCATTTTTAATACCTCAAAACAATAGTCTATATTCCCAATAAAGATGAAGCAATACTACGCGCTCTACTACTCTTGTGGTCCTCTCTGTGTTTGTCACAGTATGGGTTGGGAGAATAATTTAAAATTGGAGTTGGAAATTTAAACTTAATTTGAATTTGGGTATTTATTTAATTTATATTTAAACAGAATTTATATAGTTAATATATAAATGGATTTTTTCTATTTTCTAGCTAAATTAGGTTTATGTTACGATTAAAGATCAAATATACTCATGTACTATCTAATATAGTTATAAAATAGACTTCTTGTTTGGGGTGTTCATATGGTTTTGTTTGGATCGATTTTGGTCCTCCGTCAAAACTAAAGATAAATTTGTGTTAAATAATAATGGAAGAAATATATTTAGATCGAACTATAATGCGAGAGTTATATTTAATTAAATAAAGAATATATCAATGAATGTATTTAAACTATTTTAATAGTGACCTTCTTCCTTTTGTACTATTCTAAATAGGGGTGGCTTCACACTTTTTTTTTTCTGTTCCTAATCAATTTTCGATGCGATGGAGTATTCATCACCTCATCATAGTTCTTATTGGTGTTTTTTTCTCTATTTATTTAGTAAAGAAATAAAGAAATTGTAGAGAGTTGTGGAGAATTGTATAACACATTTAAAAACTTACGAGATTTTTATGACACATAATTATATGAAAATAATAATTAGACCAAAAATGATTAACAAAAATATTGAAGATTTAAAGAGATACAAGCACAAAGTGTATTTCATGAAGAAATTATTATCTGAAAAATAGAAAGAAGTAAGCAAAAATAACGAAAGTTGATTATGAGTGAATCGACAATCAAAAGGTGTTAGCGACAAGTACATCAACACTAGTTGAAGACAAGTATTTTAACAAAATTAGGTGTTGTTGACAAAGTGTATCAATACGAGTTAAAGATAAGAGCTTCAACAAAATTAAAAGTTGGAGAAAAGTAGTTGGAGAAAAATATTCCAACTAGAGATGTACAAACAAAAACAATAATTCGAGTCAAATCGAAAGAGAAAAAATGACCATGATTTGGTATCGATAAAAACTTAATCACAATTAATTTTGTTTGATTCAAACTAAGAAAAATTCAAAAACATGTATGCAAATTTTATACATATATTATACATAAAAATATTTATTGTAATATAACTTACAAATATTTCTTAAGCTTTTTCATCGTTTTTGTCTTTAAAGGTATTATTTCAAATTTGAACTCTGAGACTTTTTTAACGGTGTAATAAGTTTTGTAGCTTATAAATGTAAATGACTCAAATAAAGTCTAAATCATAACAAAATCAATATTAATGCTAATAATAAAAAACTAATTTAACTCTTGGAATGACTATAGTGTTGGATATTTACTTCAAAATTTTACATTGAATTAAACAATAAAAATGTGTAACATTTTTTATTGGTTTGGATAGTGAAAATGTCATTATAACAATTTTATAACATGCAATAGTACTTAATCTTATAATATAGTTGTATCCTGATAGAATTAAAGGTATATTTAGAGCACGAGTAATATGTTTTGTGCTATGAAGATTTTACTAGGAGAAAACTCTGAGATAATTAAAAAATATGAGACTGAAAAATCTAATGTTTATTGATTGAAACTGATTATAGATTCAAATATATGATAAAATCGATTTGATAATTGAAAAGCCTAAATCAATCTGATCTATATATATCCTTAGCGTCAAGTTGATGAGAAGTATATCACTATTTGAAAATTGGAGAACCGCAAATAAAAATTTGAAATATCGAAGAAAAATGCTCCAATACAACTTTGCATTAGGGGAGAATGTTGGAAGACATTCAAAGTAAATTAAATTTGTTAAGGATTTAAATATTTGTTTTATTCATGCCTAAATAAGATTTTAATTAGAATAGTATTTGGAACAAGCCGGTGGTGGCCTTTACGGTGGACAAGATGAGGGAAACAAGACTAAGATGATTTGTCTTGTGAAGAGGAGATATGCAGATGCCGAATGAGGAAGTGCAAGAGGTTGGATGTAATGGGCACGAGGAGTGGTAGAGATAGGCCGAAAGGGAAAAGTGATTAGATAGGACATCACGCAATTCCAAATTACCAAAGACATGACCTAGATCAGAGGAGGCAGAGATCATGTACTAGGGTGGAGGGTTATTAGGTAAGGAGTATTGTCTTGATTATCGAAGGGTTTAGTCGTTTTTTATTAGTATCTCGCTTTTAATTGCATAGTCATATGTTGTTTATTGTATTTAGGTTATCACATGAGTTTGTGATTGTTTCTGTTTTCTTCACTATCCGTTTCCTTTTTTAGTATCTATTTGATATGTTATACTATGTAAGGTATCCACAACTTGCTTGGAATTGAAGCATATGCATATACAATATATGGTAGAAAGCATAATAGAGGTGGAAAAGAACAAGTAAAATGCATATTAAATGTGTTTGAATATATATATATATATATATATATATATATATATATATATATATATATATATATTGAATTCATACACATTTGCAATAGTTATCATACTCAAAAAGTAATTTCAATAGCTGCATTGATGCACTTAAGGAAAAGATCACCCAATATATCTTTAACTGATTCTTCCTTCAATTCCCAATCAGACATAGTTTAATTCATGTTCAAATCTGTCTAAATCATTACATGGATTTCATCACATGTCCAGAAAACATAATGCAACATCATATAATTGTCTGATAGAACATTATACAATTGTGCATTGTGTTTTAAGAGGACATGCCAAAACAGTGTCCATATATCACCATTGAAAATTAGATAATCTAGAGGATGTGAGCTCAGCGAAGAATTGTGATCTAAAACCAGACACAGAACTTATTGGAGCAAATAAAATTTGCTGATCCTATGTTCTACTTCTCTTATACTGAGGTTCTGGGAAGGATGAAACTGATGATGCCACGACCAAAGAATCATTAGAGCTTTCACAGCTAAAATATGCATCAATAACGCCATCGGGAGTGCCTGGAATAGATTGGCATTTGCGCTTGTTGGTTTGGCAGATTTTGGATACAGAAATGCCCATTAGCTCTATAATGAGATCATGACATTCATCAATGCTATCCTGTTTGAAGATCAAGAACTTCAGTGCACACAAACCAAATAGGCATAGTGATATTGCTAAATCAAATACTATAAGGTATTACTAAGAAGCCCAAAGAGGTCATAAAACTCAATGTGAAAGAGTGCAAACCTTTCTAACTTTAAAAATAGCCATAAATTGATTAAGGTAATTGACTGCATTGCAAGGCTCAATCTCATTGATGACATAAAACAATGTTGCAGTTGCAAATACAGATGGGGGATAATGCAGAAGCCTAGAATCTGCATTCATCATGATCAAATACGTAATCAATAAACAACCCGCATCCAAAAGTCTCAAACAAACTTTTTCAGATAGATAGATATCTCACCAGTGATAATACCAAGAATGATGTTTTCACATTTCCTCTGGAACTCCGAATGTAAGTTGGTCATCAATTGAAATCTCCTAATGATATGGTCTATAAATGAAAGTGGTGTCACTGGATTCATTTTCCATTTGAGGGTGGACAACACCAGAAGTTCTATATTCTGAATAGTCTTTGCATCAAATACATACTCCGGATTTGATACCTAATCAACAAAATACATCCATCATTAATACATTGAGGTAGAAAAAAAGAGGACAAGTGAAAGTTGAGATGCGTTTTAATCAGTAGTGGGTGATAATATATATATATATATATAGGAACCTCAGAAGCGTATAATTCAGGTATGAAGATCAAATAAGGATACTTTAGATATGCTTTTTATCATTAACAAAACATGGTGACATACTTGAAGGCCTAACAAAGGGGGCACTTGAATCTCCTCTACTTTAGCAGCAATGGAAAGACAAGCAACAGCGACAAGCTGACTCATCCATGGCTGACCCTTCTGAAAACAGACTCGAGACATAAATCTATCAAAATAGTTGACAGCTAACACAGCAGTCAAAGCATTGAAACCATAGTGGTCAATGACAGTCAACATCCATTCCAAGGACTTTTTTCTTACCCCCAACAAAACCCCATCTGAAACTAAACTAGTACAATCAAAAAGATTCAATTTTTCCTTTGATAACAGAGTTTCAACCTCACCATCTTCCCAGAACAAGTCACATTCTAATAAAGGTGAAATCTTTTTCACATCCCGATTTCTTTCATCTGAATGGTACCCTCCTCCCAAATCTTCCTCATCTAATCCATCTTCCTTACATAGAAGGGCATCAAAATTCAAGATTGGATTTTGGGGCTCTATGTTTTGTACTTGTAAATGTAAAACCATTTTTCCCAAACTCAATCTGGACTCAGAAACACATCCACTGCTACTGCCTGAAAATGGAATAGAGAGAAAATAAGAGAGATTTTAGCTGAGATTGTCCCTTTTTTCTTGTTTTATCAAAAAATGTCTCAATCTTCTTGCAAAAATGTTGTAGGCTTTTGGGATGTTTGGCGCGCAGGGTAAGAGGAAGAACAACAGATTCTGATTTCTGCCAAAATTCAATTCATTCTTTGCATATATATAGCTGAGATTAGTCTTTGCATTTAGAGTTAGTTAAGACTTGAGATTTATCCAATTACTCCTTTTGTTTGACATTCACCTAAATATTAATAGTAGAAATAATATTAATCCCTCTATTTAAAAAATAAATAACTTTCTATCCTTTTTAATCCGTTTCAAAAAGAATAATCTTTTTCTTTTTTGGTAATATTTTAATTTCAGTTTTTCACGTGACATGTTTAAGGTCACATTATCAAAAGACAATTTTGTACATTTGACCTAACTTTAATTTAGTACCACAAGATTCAAAAGTCTTCTCTATATTCTTAAACTCCGCGCCAAGTCAAACTACGTCATTCTTTGTGAAACGAGGGAGTATTATATTACCTTTTGAATCCATTAATTTTAGTTTTAATATTTTGGAAAATGTATTTGATACCAAATAGTGCTCTCTTCCTTTACAAAGAATCGTAAAGTTTGAATTGATACCGAGTTTTAGAAAATAAAGAAAAAAATTCAATTATATGATAGTAAATTAAAGTTATGTTAAATATATCAAAATGTTCTTAAATATGTGGAAAATGTCACGTGAAAAACTGAAATTAAAGAGTTGCCACAAAAAATAAGTTATTCTTCTTTAAACAGACTAAAAAGGAAAGATTATCATATAAATAATTTATTGAATTTCCAAACTAAACAAGTATTATTAGACATCTATTTTTAGTATGATGGACAAATAAAGATGAACTGAGAATGTATAACGTATGGAAAAAAAATAAAAATAAGAGCACTAGTTGTTTGTTATTCTTGTGTTTGTAACTTGAAGCTAGACCTTTATTTAATTTTCTTTATTTGTACATCAGTACAAACAAAGCCAATAAATAAATTAGATTTCACCTAATAATGAAAATACAATAAGAAAAAACAATTAAGGACATGAACAAACATATTTATAATTAATTTATTTCAATAATATTTAAAACATGAAAAGAGAGACGAAGAGGTTAGATTTGTGAGGCAACAGTGGTGATTTTATGTTAAAAAGGTTGTGATACATTGTGTTTTAGTCTAATAGACATACTATCAAAATGAATAAACGACATCATAAAGAATGTTTGATGGTTGTCTCAAATTATTCGATATTTTGGATTTAAAGTAACCAAAAAGATGACTTACATCTTTACAATTTGCTGCTCCAGTATGCCTCAGTTGGAAGCCTTGCTGATCGTGTTGGTGAAATAGGATTGCCTGAGTTACAAGTCCAAAACCACACCACAAATATTCTTTTAGGGCTCAGTTTGATTCACAAAAAAAGAATCATTCATTGCGACATAAAACCCCATAACATTCTTCTTACTACTACTAATGGCTATGGTTCGACTGTAGTGGCAAAGATTGCTGATTTCGGGCTTTCCCTGACTTTGGAATAAAAAAGGATCCAAAGCAAGGACTTAGAGGAACTAAAAGGTATATGGCACCTGAATCTCTACTTAAGCAGGAGTACAGTCCACGAGTTGATATTTGGGCATTTGGATGCACTGTTTACGAGATGATCACTGGAAACCCTATGGGAATTATCAAATTCGGAACCAAATTTTGAGAATCCCAAACTATCTACATAGGCAACAAATTTCCTGAATAATTGTCTGGTCAAGAATCCAAGCTCGTGTTGGACTGCAGGCATGCTTTTGAATCACTCTTTTCTGAAAATAGTTGAGATTGACCAGCCTCCAGAGTTCACGAGGAAGAGGCCAGGTTATCATTCCGTGTACTTTTTACGGCTACGCCAAAACAAAGCATTAAGGAGACCAACACACGTTCGTGATATGGTTACAGAAATTGATGCAGATTCTGTATGCGAAAACTCGAAACTTGGTGCAGATTCTGAAAGCAGAAACTCAGAACTTGGTGCAGATTCTGAAAGCGGAAACTCCTCCCAAAGCTGCTAGTTTCTCTTACAAATTTGTTGGTTGGGGTATGTAGACCTCTTTAGATTTAATTATCCCTAATGGAGCAAATCTCTTGTCATAGTATGTGAGAGTCCCTCAGTTTATTCATAATAAACATGATCTTATTATATAAACGTCCAACGAACATTACATGTTGTATTTAACATCTTAAGATATATTAATTAGTCTCGAGATTATTTTATTGCATATACACTACAACAAATAAAATATTTAGCTGCAATAATACTATATAATGTTTAGCAACAACAGCAACTATGATTATTTATATAAGTGTCACTAAAGACTTTTAGCGATTCTGGATGCAATTATATTCACTCAATTGCTGCAAAATATTTTTGTTAAAAGAAAACCTACTATCACTAAATATCTCTTTCGTTATAATAGTAAAAATAAATAAATTGAATAACTCATTTCATTGCGTCTCACCAATTAAACAACCCCCACTAGTAGTAATTCATTCAGGTTTTCTCCTAGGGGAGGATTCAACATTGCAATACCATATATGGGTAAAAGTTCACTAAAAATATGAGTAACGCGCATATATATATATATATATATATATATATATATATATATATATATATATATATATAAGATCCATAACATTTAAAATATAATAAATAATGCTAAAACCTTAAAAATATAAATCCGCTCTATTTTCTTCCATATTTATTATTATTAGTATATAACATATGGAATGATCACTTTCCAACTTCATCATTTCCTTTAGAAGTTATAACAACAATAACTCGCAATAGAAATAATATTTATTGTGTAAAGTGAAATTATCTTGTTTCCTTTCTCTTAAATTTCATACTTTTCGTTAGGGATGTACATGATCGGGTTGGTTCGGATTTTTCAAATATCAAATCAAATCATTCGTGTAAAAAATTTAAATTTATAAACCAAACCAAACTAATAAAATTAGGATTTTTTTGGGTTTTTCAATCTCGAATTGGTTCGGGTTTTTCAAATACCAAACGAAACCATTGTTGTCAAATTTTTAAATTTATAAATCACACCAAACTAATAAACTTTGGATATTTTCAGATTTTTGGATTTTTCGGTAAAGCTTGCATACAAACATATTATTAATTAACTTGTAATCCAAAAATTTTTGAAAATACAATTATCTAAGGTGTTTCTTAAAAAAATAACACAAAATATATATGAGATAACACAAAAATATTCAATAGAAAAATAATAATGAAACCATCCTATAAAATAAATATTGTAAAGTCATAATGAAAATAATCATTATTTAAAAGTACTAAAATCATGCTAAAATAAGTTTAATAAATATTAGTTACATGTATAACGAAAGAATTGGATAGGACCAAGATGAAGGTAACAAAAGTCATATGTGAATTTCCACCGGCTGGTTGGGTCAAGTACAATACAGATTCATACGCATTTTGCCTAAGAGATGACAGAGGAGATTTTATGTATGCAGAAGGGAAGATGATCGAAACTACTACAAATACAGTGGCAGAGGCAAAGGCAATAGTAGAGGCATGTAAACATTGCAATCAATCAAATCATACAAGAATTATTATCCAGACAGATTCAATGATGGTACTAGAAGGGAAGTGGGCAACCAGGGGCGGACCCACAGGTAAGTCAGGGGGTTCACCCGAACCCTCTTGGTAAAAAATTACACTGTATATATAAGATAAATTTTTTGTATTTATGTGAATATATATATTTTGAACCCCTCAATGACGAAGAAAATGAGATAGCCCAGTGATAAGCTCCTCTAAAACAGTGCGTGACATCCAGGGTTTGAATCCCCTGGCTATGTAAGGTACTAGAAGGGAAGTGGGCAACTAATTACACATATATGGTGGCAGAAATAAGGACATACCTACAAAACAAGCATACTCTTGACATACATGTTATCTACAAAAGTCTGATCTTGGCTTTATTGAATCTTGTTGGAATTGTTGAATATTATCATATGATTTTGCTTTGCGAGTCGCATCAATAGTTACCTTGGAAAAAATTCCTTACACCCTCCTCAAAGATGTCCTCATCATCTAGGTTAGCAAACTTATTTGGGGACAAAGTATCGGTGCTAGTGAAGCCAATTTTTCAATATTAGAACTCGCCAAACGATCACTTAAGACTGCAACAACATTTGTTGATGATGACAAACCTTGCGGGGGAGTTATTAACTAGGCACAAAAAGCAGGAGTTGTTGGGCTCAATTTCTTTTGCATAGGAGGAGAAGCGACTTGTTCTTCTTCTTCATCTGCTGTATTTATCCACTAAAATTTGAGTTTTTTAAGTATAACTTGTATCTATTTTGTAGGTGGTATTCATTTCAAATTATTTATATGTTTAATTTTGTATTATATCATAGGATAGTAGATAAATAGTTTTATAGAATTTTTTATACTATTCTATATTAGGCTTCATACAATTTTGTACTTTTTTTAAATTTTGTATTCATTCTAACTATATGCCAAAAAATTTTTGTATTTTTTTGTGATCACTCTGTATTTCTATATCATTTTGTATTTCAATCTCACTTTTTATTTCATTCTCACTAAGTTTTTTATTTTTTTTGTGCTCACATTGTATTTCAATATCATTTTGTATTTCAATCTCATTTTGTATTTCATTCTCGCTTTCTTTCTATGCCAACAAGTTTTGTATTTCTTTTGCTCACTTTGTATTTCAATATCATTTTGTATTTCATTTTCACTTTCTATGCTAACAAGTTTTGGTATTTATTTATTTATCTATTTTATAGCAATTTTAAATGTATACCAACAAGTTTTAGGTTTTTTGTGCTCACTTTGTATTTCAATCTCATTTTGTTTGCCAACAAATTTTGTATTTCTCTTTTTTATTTTTTCATTCTAAAATCTTCTTCACTGCCCCGTGAAAATCTTAAATCAATCGATTTCAATTCTACATAGATTATGTATTTTCAATGAAGTAAAAATTAATATTGTAAATTTGAGGAATAAGGGAGAAAAAAGTCATGTCGATTATGGAACCAAACACGTATAATAGGAAAGAAATTTTGCAAATTTTAATCCAAAAAATAAAAGATGAAAAGACTTAAGAGTAATGGAAAAAAGAATTATGCCTACTTAAAGTTATACAAAAATTATGATTAGTAATTATGTTAACGTGACTTTGTTGGTTTAAATTAAAAAATTATCTTATTTAAAATATTATTTTCCTTTATTTTATCCATTCTGTTATTAATTAATTGTATTTTACCAAATTAAAATCTTTTTAAATTTTTTAAAATCTTTTTGTTCCATGATTTTCTCTGTTATGTTATTAATTATTTGTATTTTTGAAAATAATAATAAATACAAAACTAATCCCTTAACAAATTAAAATAATGGCATTTTAATAAATAATGAAACTGTTGCTAAGGAGTCCCACTAAAAACTAAAATATTGCTATTTTGAAAATTTTCCCAAAAATAAAACTGGATTTGGAAGATGAAATTTCATTTATATGGGCAGTGAGGTTTGCTTCCTCTCTGCCACGGATCGGGTCGCAGACTTCCACCCGGTTGGAGCATCTATAATAAATAAGTCATGATGTCTCACGTACTTCAGACACTCATTGACAAACGGTCAATGGAGTTGGAAAGAGACTCATCGATCTTTAGATAGGTTATGAATCACCTAACTCTTCATATTATAAGAAATATGGTCATTTAAAGTTGACCCTTATATGAACTCATGCGAAAACTTAGTCAATAGGAAAGATTTGAACTTGACTTTGTGATAGAGATCATCCCTTAGGACTCTAAACCACATTTGATACACTTCTCACATATATATAGGAATAAACCTTAACACATGTATAAGTAGGATATAACCTGAGTCAAGTTAATACACTCATGATGAATGATTCATATGTTTAGCATATTATTTACAGGGTGTTACAACTACTATATAGTGCTGACAATTTTAATTCATATTTATAAAATCAATCCATTTTATTCATATTTCAATGAGTTAGATCACTTGTATTTCGGTTGGATATATATGGATTCAAATCTATTGTCAACCTATAAGAGTATTGACACATATGGGTAAAATACAAGTAGCCATATTTGACCATGCTAAGCCAATTTAAACTTGATATATTTCTATAAGAAGGAACCAAAAATACATATTTTAATTAATTGAAGGTTAAATATATTGAGTCATTTCCAGGAAATTTGTATTATCATATTCGTTCCTAATAAAATCATGTTCGTCTTTTCTTATGCTTTCAGATTAGTTTTATTTACGCTTTTTTTCTTTTTCTTTTGGGATAAGTGTCAAAAACACACCTAATATATACTTTCTTTTGAGTTTCATACCTAAACTATTGAAAGTTTGAGTTTCATACCTAAACTATCACTTTTTAGTTTGAGAAACACACCTCTCTCTTTTATACCACTCTCATCATAGTATGTGTAATACACTCTCTCTCTTTTATTTTAAAGAATTTCCACATCACACTCCATATGGACAAAATATTCAACCTTAACAAAAAATAAATAAGTTATTAGTATTAGTTAAAATTTAAAATTAAAAAAACTATTATAAAAAATAATATTTTCTTTATAAAATAAAATGTAAAATATTTTTCTTATCCCACACCATTTTTTATAGTTTTTTGTTTTATTTAAATTTCTTTTATAAAAGTATTTTATTTTTTATTTCATCTCCTCCCCCTCATCAAATACTAATTTAGATACTATTTTATTTTCATAAAAATATAATTTTACCCATCCCACTTAATCCTCCGCTTTTTTTTTTCCAATTTTTTCCTCAATTTTTAGATATATATATCGAAAATATTTTTTACTTGCCTCCACAAGACTTTTATATTTTTTAGTTGTTTATGTTATATCCTAACATAGCTTCTTTTTCTGGTCGTTCCGCTATATTCGGCACACTAGTAAAAAAATTCTAAAAATATATGTACGTGCATATCTAACACAAAATAAAAAAACGTAAAAAAATAAAAATTAGGAGCGGAAAATTAAATAGGATGGGGTAAATTTTTTAAATAAAATAATATCAATTTCTATCGGGGGGAGGGGGAGGGGGGTGGGGATGAAATATGAATTTTTTAAAAATATTTTATAAATGATTTTTTATTTTAAAAAAGGATGGGTTTGTCGCGGGGGAGAGGGGGTACGTGGAGGAGGTGGTGAAGTGAGATAAAAAACAAATTAATTTTTTATATGGATAGTTATCTTTAGTTTTTAATTAATATTAATTTTTTATTATTTAATTTTTATCTAGATAAAATATTTTATCTATGTGGAATATCATGTGTCAGTTTTTTCATATAAAAGAGAGAGTGCACTACACACACCACTGAGGTGTGTTTCTCAAAGTAAAAGTGATAGTTTAGGTATGAAACTCACACTTTCAATAGTTTAGGTATGAAACTAAAAAAAATGAATAGTTTAGGTGTGTTTTTGACACTTATCTCTTTTCTTTTTCCATTATTTTTCTTCCAATTTTTTAATGCAAAAATAAAGATATATAAATCCACCGGAAGAAATCATTTTTTAAAAAAATAGAAAAATGCAACGAGGTTTATTGTACACCACTTTATCCTGCAATTTTTTAAATTATTTTCTTTGTAAAAGCGGATCACAAGAATCTATTATATGCTATTTACCCTGCATTTCTACGAGAAATTATTTTCTTAGCTCGAACTAATAACCCCCTAGAAGAGCTAAGTCTTAAATTGAATCTTATAAGTGGTGATGAATATATATCTTTAGTTTTTTTTAATGCAAATTTATACCACTAGACAGTGGTCTAGTGGCTCTTTATGATCATAAAAAAATTTGTCAATAGTAAACGTACAAGCAAGGGAGGCTAGACCTTACCTTACCAATCCTAATGAGCTACGTATCTAACCTCTACTAATTAAAAATCATGAATAAAATACGAGCTAGAGAGAACTAAATATTTTATAATCATTACAAAGTTTATAATACAGTATATGATGATATTACAAGTGAGGATTCTTTAGTATTAAAAAATCATAAAGGCCAAGGAGAAAGTTGAGTTATCAACCTCAAACTTCCTTTTACAAATGTTTGAACTAAACAAGATAGATTGACCTTCTAAAGTAAACTGAAATATGTTTCTCTTGTCTTCTTGTTCAAATTGTCCAATAACACTTGATAGTGCATCACTTCTTGGCTTTATTGAATCTTGTTGAAGTTGTTGATATTGTCATATGATTTTGCTTTGCGAGTCGCATTGATAGTTGCCTTATAACAAATTCCTCAATCGCTTTACCATCCCAACTATACTTTCGTTAATGCTTTGTTTTGTTGTTGCGTTATTGCCTTGTTGCCTAGGAGAAATATCTGCACTCCTAACTGCAATTGCAAAATAATAATCCAGCATTTCCTCTTCCTCACCTTCCTCATCATCTAGGTTAGCAAACTTATTTGGGGACAAAGTACTACTATCACCAACTTGAAGTTGTTAATCGGTGCAAGTGAAGCCAATTTTTCAATATTAGAACTCACCAAAAGCAGTTACTAACTTGGCACTGTTGGGTGGTCTTGGGCCTTCTCAATCCAAAAGCTAGCTCAAAGGTTGAGGCTTTCCCTCACACTTATAAATTGACCACCAGCCCCTTCCACTTCCGATGTGGGATAACCCAACAATCTCCCCCTTCACACATCGGGCCTTGGAAGGGGCTGGTGGTCAATTTATAAGTGTGAGGGAAAGCCTCAACCTTTGAGCTAGCTTTTGGGTTGAGAAGGCCCAAGACCACCCAACATTGGTATCAGAGCCTTCAAAACACAAGCAGTCTCTTGTGGTACCTCTTAGGTACCTGAGTATCCACTTAACTGCCTCCCAGTGTTCTTTTCCAGGATTTTCAAGGAATCTGCTAACAACACCAACTGCATGAGCAATATCAGGTCTTGTACACACCATCGCATACATCAAACTCCCCACTGCTGAAGAATAAGGAACTTTAGCCATTCCCTCTTTCTCCTCTTTTGTTGTAGGACACATCTGTTTGCTCAACTTCAGATGACTCGCAAGAGGCGTGCTAACAGGTTTAGCACTCTTTATGTTGAAGCGTTCTAGTACACGTTCAATGTACTTCTCTTGAGATAGCCACAACTTTCTTTTTGTTCGTTCTCGAACAATCTTCATCCCTAGAATTTGTTGTGCTGGGCCCAAGTCTTTCATGTCAAATGACTTGGACAAATCTTTCTTCAACTTTGCAATCAACTCTTTGTCTTGTCCTACAATTAACATGTCATCCACATACAACAACAAAATAATAAAATTGTTGTCAGAAAATCTTTTGAAGTATACACATGGATCAGAATAGGTCTTTGTGTACGTTTGACTTTTCATGAAAGAGTCAAACTTTTTGTACCATTGCCTTGGGGCCTGTTTCAACCCATAAAGACTCTTATTCAATTTGCACACCATGTGTTTCTTTCCAGATACTTCAAATCCCTCTGGTTGCTCCATATAAATCTCTTCTTCCAAATCTCCATGAAGAAATGCAGTTTTCACGTCCAATTGCTCCACTTCAAGATCTAGACTAGCTGCTATGCTCAAAATAGTTCGAATAGAAGTCATTTTGACAACAGGTGAAAAAATTTCATCAAAATCAATACCTTTCTTTTGTTCGAAGCCTTTTACAACCAATCGAGCTTTGTACCTGACCAACTTGCCATTTCCATCTTTCTTGAGTTTAAAGACCCACTTGCACTTAAGCGGTCTTTTGCCTTTGGAAGTTCAACTAGCTGGTATGTGCATTTTTCTGTAGAGATCCCATCTCTTCGTGCATGGCTTTCATCCATTGGCTCTTTTCTGGATGAGACAACACCTCCTTAAGACTTTCTGGCTCACCTTCATCATTGATGAGGACATACTCTGAGGAAGGGTATTTGGTTGATTCTACCCTTTGTCTTTCTGATCTCCTCAGAGGTTGAGATTGTTCTTCTTCTTCTGGGTACTCCATTTGCTCGGTATTATCACCGAGTTGCTCCCCCTGCTCAACAATCTCATCAGGTTGCTCTTCATGCTCAGCAACTTCATCAATCGTACTTTCTGCACTTATGGGATGGTTAGAAGAAGAGGGAATGGTAACAAGATTAGGGACTATACCATTCTTTTTCTTGGCCTTCTCGGATAGATCATCAGCAGTTCCAACTTCACTTTCTCGAAAGATTACATCTGTGCTTCTGATGACCTTCTTCTTTACAAGATCCCATAGTCTGTACCCGAACTCTTCATCTCCATATCCGATGAATATGCAGGGAACTGATTTATCATCTAGCTTGGTTCTCTGCTCCTTCGGTACATGTGCAAAAGCTTTGCAACCGAACACCTTTAGGTGCGAGTAAGACATCTCTTTGTTGGTCCAAACTCTCTCCGGAATGTTAAACTCCAACGGAACTGATGGACTACGATTGATAAGATAACACGCTGTCCGGACTGCTTCACCCCAGAATGTCTTAGGTAATTTAGCCATTCTGAGCGTACTTCTCACCTTCTCAACAATGGTGCGATTCATTCTTTCAGCTACACCATTGTGTTGTGGGGTTCCAGGAACTGTCTTTTCATGTCTGATTCCATGGTTTGAACAGTACTCTTCAAATTCTCTTGAAGTGTACTCACCTCCATTGTCAGTTCGGAGACGTTTTAGCTTCTGACCTGTCTCTCTTTCTACCAGAGCATGAAATTTTTAAAATACTTGAAACACCTGATCTTTGGTTCTCAAGATATAAACCCACAATTTTCGAGAAGCATCATCAATAAAGGTAACAAAGTATTTATTACCTCCTATCGATTCTATCTCTATTGGACCACAAACATCAGAATATACCAAATCAAGTATATTCGACTTTTTTTCAGATGATGTCTGAAATGAGACTCTATGTTGTTTACCAAATAAGCAGTAGTTACAAGGTTTTATCGTTGTACCTTTGGCAATAGAGATGAGTGATTTTTTGGAAAGAATTTGCAATCCTTTCTCGCTCATATGACCCATTCTTTTATGCCATAAATCTGCAGAATTTTCTTCGTGAGCCGCATTTAATTCCCCTTGGCATATTTCTGCATTTGTCCTGTACAACGTGCCACGAGCAACTCCTTTTGCAATCACCAATGCCCCTTTGGTGAGTCTCCATTTTTGATTTGCAAAGTAGTTCTCATATCCATCTCGGTCCAAAGCAACTCCCGAGATCAAGTTCATCCGCAAATCAGGTACGTGGCGCACATCTTTCAACACTAATGTGCATCCAACATTTGTTTTTAAGCAAATGTCTCCGATCCCCGCAATCTTTGAGTAACTTGTGTTACCCATTTTCACATTGCCAAAATCACCAGCTACATATCTGCAAAAAAGATCTCTTACCGGTGTGGCATGGTAAGATGCTGCTGTGTCGACCACCCATTCCGACTCTACACCTGCCAAGTGCATGCATTCTTCTTCCTCATTTATGAAGAGAACAACATTGTCATTATTTTGCACCATGGCAGCTGTGTTGTCATCATTCTTCTGGCCGCTGCTTTCCCCTTTGCCCCTTTTTAGATTTGGACAATCTCTTTTGAAGTGTCCTGGTTGATCGCAATTGTAGCAATTTCTGGCCTTCGATTTTGATCGGACTTTGGACTTTCCACGAGCTCCGGATCTACCATAGTTACTTGAGCTCCTTTGGTAACTTCTGCCTCTACTTTCCGTGATGAGAGCCTGTCCGTGATTTTCAGGCCTTTTTCTCATCTTTTCATTAAGCAAAAGGGCTGATGTGACATCCTTCAACTCAATAGAGTCCTTACCATGTAAAATGGTTGTTGCTAAAGTATCGTAGGAAGATGGCAACGAGTTTAGGAGCACTATGGCTTTATCTTCATCCTCGATCTTTACTCCGAGGTTTGCTAGCTGCGTGATTAGTCCATTAAGTACATTTAAATGAGACAAAAAATTTGTACCTTCACCCATATGTAGCGCATATAACTGCTTCTTTAGGTACAATTTATTTGTCAGCGTTTTGGACATGTATAGATTTTCTAACTTTGTCCAAATGCCACATGCACTCTCTTCATCGATGATGTTATTAACTACATCATCTGTTAAGTGCAATCTGATTGCACTGGCAGCCTTTTCATCCATTTCTTCCCAATCCTCAAGTTTCATGGATTCGGGCTTTTTGGATTTGCCGCCTAGTGCCTTGTGCAAACCATGTTGGATGAGCAAGTCTCTCATCCTTCTCTGCCACATTGAAAAACCGCTATCACCGTTGAATTTTTCTACCTCGTACTTTACTCCAGACATTTTTTTTTTACTGAGTATAGTACAATAAGCTGCAAAAAATATTTCTGTAAATGGGCAGAACCTGTGCTCTGATACCAATGTTGGGTGGTCTTGGGCCTTCTCAACCCAAAAGCTAGCTCAAAGGTTGAGGCTTTCCCTCACACTTATAAATTGACCACCAGCCCCTTCCACTTCCGATGTGGGATAACCCAACAATTGCAGCTACTGATGCTGCTGATGCTGATATGGCAGGTGACCTCGATAATAGAAAATCTACTACTGGATATTTGTTTACATTTTCAGGGGGAGCTATATCATGGCAGTCAAAGTTGCAGAAGTGTGTCGCACTCTCTACAACTGAGGCAGAATATATTGCAGCTACTGAAGCTGGCAAAGAGATGGTATGGCTGAAACGATTTCTTCAAGAACTTGGATTGCATCAGAAGGAGTATGTCGTCTATTGTGACAGTCAGAGTGCAATAGACTTGAGCAAGAACACCATGTATCATGCAAGAACGAAGCATATCGACGTGAGATATCACTGGATTCGTGAAAAGATAGAGGACGGATCTATGCAGGTCATGAAGATCCCTACTAGTGAAAACCCTTCAGATATGCTGACCAAGGTGGTATCAAGAGACAAGTTTGAGCTATGCAAAGAACTTGTCGGCATGCACTCAAGCTAGAAACCTAGAGCTACCTCCTTCAGGTGAATGGGTCTGGAGGGGGAGATTGTGGGGTCCATCCCCATGTACCAAACTTTGAATTGTTTTCTGCCAATTTCAAAGTTTGGCAGAGTTGGTAAAGAAAAAAATGTTTTTTTTTCTTCAATTTCAAAGTTTGGTAGAGTTGGTAAAGAAAAAATTGTTCTTTCTTTAATGTCAAAGTTTGGCAAGAGTTGGTAAGCTATGAAGAAGAAAAAATTGTTTTTTCTTCTGTAGCACATTTGGAGGGTAGTGTATTTGTTCTCTATAAAAGGGAGGACAATTCTTCATTCTATGCACACCAAAAGGAAATTACAAAGGAGAGAAAAGAAGAGTGAGGCATCACAGAGGAAAATAATCTGTGAGGAAAAATAGAGAGTGTGAGCGATATTATAGTGAGGTGGAAAAATCAAAAGAGGGTTATTTCTTTTGAGTGTGTAGTGATCTTTGGAGTTTTGCTCGGATCTACAAGTGTAAAATCCTTACTATAGTGATATTCGTTGCTCCTCTCGGGTCGTGGTTTTTTCCCTTATTTAGGAGGGTTTCCACGTAAAATCTTGGTGTCATTATTTCTCTTTTATTCTCGTTGATTAACCGTATTGTTGTGTTCCGCATTTATTGCCTTTATTATCGCAAATATTATTTCTGTTACGGATTTATTCCCAACAGGCACTACTAGGCACAAAAGCAGGAGCTGTTGGGATCAATTTCTTTTTGCATAGGAGGAGAAGTGACTTGTTCTTCCTCTTCATCTGCTATATCTATCCATCTCAGAGTCAGAGACGAATCCAGAATTTAAAGACTATGGTTCTACCAATATAAACATAGCTAAATATCATGAGGTCTAAGTAAACTTAAAATAAAAACAATAAAAACAGGCTTAAGGCTTAAGTGGGATTCAAACCCTACTCTAGAGGGTGATACCTCTAACTTCTACCAATTGCACAAGGGCACTCTTATGATTTTTATGGGTGCACTGTTAAATATAACTAATTTCTATCAAATTTTCAAAATAGATATACATATATACATATGATTTTTTTGAAAATTGACAGGTGCACGTGCACCCCTCCATATAATGTGGGCCCACCCCTGCTCAGAGTACTTATCGCACCTTGTTTTTGCTTAGAAATAACTAATTCATTCGTAGATTTAACTTTAGATGAGTTGGATCTCATGCACAATATTATTAGTTAAAGCATCAAAAGTATTAAAACGCATGACCTCCTGTGGAATAATTTCTCGAGCACCTGAATTCATAGTTTGACTATCTACAACTCGTTGCACTGTGTTTCTATGATATCGTTTTTTTTATTGATAGAGTTTCATGAAAGTAATGTTATTTTTATTTTAATTTTTTCAACAGATTTATTTGATGATTTAAGTACAGAAATGTAATTATACATTTCTAATATCAAAATTAATAAAGGGAAAATTACGCGTATAAGCAAATATATACTAGTTAATTACTCAACATAACTATAGTTTGCTTTAATTACAATTCACGACCTACTTTTGGCTATAATTACGAGGCTCAGTTTTTTGGTTTTGTATAATTCGCACGTTTGTATAATTCGAAATTTGTATAATATAATTTGCATAACTTTTGTATAATTCAAAATTTGTGATGATATAATTCGTATAACTATTTATACTTCTGATGTTTGTATTTGTATAAATTCGTTATTCGAGTTTATACAAAAATAACTGGATTATACAAATGTACTCGCGAATACTACAAACCTACGAATTATATAAACGAGACACCTTAATAACTGTAGCTACAACCCGTAATTATGCAAACTATAGCTATGAAGCATAATTAAGTTTATTACAGTACTGGCTATTTGTGAAAAATTTTTCATTAATACATACACTTTACATGTATAATTATACATTTATCATAATTAATAAATACACTTTCAAAAATATTTTAAATACATGAAAAAAGAAATAGATAAGAAGAAGTAAAATTAAAAAGAAAAATAAATGATCCACTGAGAAGTTAATAAAATTTTCCACGAATGAAAAAAGAGTAAAATCATTTTATTCCATATATTTGACCAAATTCATTTTTACTGATTTAGCATTCAATTCATTTTAAATTTATTATATTTATCCACTAAATAAAATTTCAAAAAATAAGTTCATTTTAGAATTGTCTTATTAGGACAGATTTGAAATTAAGTAATGATGGTTCTTCACTCCATTCATTCATTAATCACGTGAAGGACTTATTAGAATCCAAGTTATTTGTTTGTCCTTTTAATAAATCAAGTGCTTGTTATTTTATGTTAAATATTTAATTAATTTTATACAACTTTAAATTTTCATATAATAAAAGATGTAAATATGGAAAATTTTAATAAAATTTCTTCTACTAGCACTGTGAAAGGGAATTAGGAAACAAATATGCTATATATTAATTTTAATGAGTTCGATCAAAATATGAATTATCAAATTTACTGGAGAATAAATATATATACTTTTTAAATTTCTCCATTAAAAAAGAAAAAAACTAAATAAAAAGCTCATAAAAGAACAAAAGAAGGGTAAAAATGGGTCAAAGAATTGGTTGAGACGAGTTTATCCAAATTTATTCTATAAATTGGTTGATCCAATCTGCTAATTTTTATAAGAAAAACAGTGTAATGAAGGAAAAAGAAGCGAAATATAAGTGGAGCAGAGGTCGAACATTGGGGAAAGGAAGCTATGGTTTTGTTTCATTGGCTTTGACTAATACTGATGATACCCCTTCTCCTATAATACCATCTCTCATTGCCGTTAAATCTTGTAGATTGAACCGCTCTCGGTCTCTTCGAAATGAAAGGAAATTCTTA
Organism: Solanum lycopersicoides; assembly: GCA_022817965.1. Classification (NCBI taxonomy): domain Eukaryota; kingdom Viridiplantae; phylum Streptophyta; class Magnoliopsida; order Solanales; family Solanaceae; genus Solanum; species Solanum lycopersicoides. The sequence continues at coordinate 58,584,018 of CM040619.1, forward strand.
AGAATGTTTGAGGATTGTCCTCAAATTATTCGATGTTTTGGATTTAAAGTCACTTGCAAAGATGGCTTATATCTTTACAATTTGGAGCTCGAATATGCCTCAGCTGGGAGCCTAGCTGATCGTATTCATGAACGAGGAGGATTGCCTGAGTTTCAAGTCAAAAAGTATACCAAAAATGTTGTTTTAGGGCTCAGTTTGATTCACAAAAAAGGGATAATTCACTGCGACATAAAACCCCACAACATTCTTCTTACTACTGATGAGGTGGCAAAGATCGCTGATTTCGGGCTTTCCATAACTTTGCAACAGATCAACTGCAGGGAGGAGGTGGGGCTCAGAGGAACTAAAAGGTATATGGCACCTGAAGCTCTACTAAAGGAGGAGTACTCCCCAGGATTTGATATTTGGTCTCTTGGATGCACTGTTTACGAGATGATTACTGGGAAACTCCTATGGGAATCATCATATATTATGTTGAACCGAATTAAGTATGAGGAACCAGATATTCAAAATCCTAAACTGTCTACTGAGGCAAAAGATTTCCTAAATAATTGTCTAGTCAGGAATCCAAGCGCGCGTTGGAGTGCAGACATGCTCTTGAATCACTCTTTTCTGAAATCAGCTGAGGATGTCCAGCCTCCAGATGCGAAGAAGAGGCAAAGTGGTGGCGGCATGTCTTTGTTATACAAGAAACGCGCAAAGACAACATTCAGGACACAGCCACACATTCCTGATTTGGTTATACAAGTTGATTCAGATTCTACAAACGGAAAGTAGATTGTGCCCAAAGATGCTAGTTTCTAGTTGACTATAGAACGCTGGTTTGTAATGTAACAAGTAGATATGAGCTTGTGACCAAAATGATCTCAGGTGTAACCCCTTTAATTTTAATTATCCTCAGCCTGTGAGCTGACTATGAATTATGTTCTTCATCACAATGTTATATGAAATATTATCCTTCTTGTGTTGTGTTATATAAATCAGAATGTTATATGAAATATTTCAAACCATGTCTCATGTTCATCTTTTGGTTTTTGTGATTTAATCTTTGCAACTTTTTTTTTTTTTTTTTTTTTGCATCTATGCTGTGACTAATTGATTTTTGTTATGTTTTGTTGGTATCTGTTAGGTTTCAGATTAATAATATTGAACATGACTGATACTCGTGACTCAAAATAACTGATTTTTTCCCCTCACGTATATACTCCCTAATTACTTATATTCAAATTACCCTCGAAAATAAAACCAATACTCTTTAAAAGTAAAATCATTTCTGAAATGTCCAAAATATAATTATTATCATTCAGTTCACACTGCTCAAGAAGTGGCTGACAATACATGTATGAGGCTATATTGTGTCATGTGGATATGTTGGGTCCCATTTCAGAAAATGACCAAAATCCATTTTTCTCTCTTTTCTTTTAACGATTTTTTCTTTTTCTTACTTTTTTTACTTCTTTTTCTTTGACTTTTTGTTTCAAATTAATGTTCCAATTTTCTCTACTTCTATACTTATATAATTTTATTCATGGAAAATATGAAATTCAAAAAAATATTCATTCTATATCTAACATTTTAATATTATTTTTCCATTCAAAATTAATTATTTATATTAGTAAAAATAGTTAGATAAAATTATTGGTTAATTTACAAAATATAATTAATTATAATTTTTTTATTTTATTATAACAATTTTTTTCTTTTTGTAAGTGTAAATAAAATTTATAAATTTTAAAAAATTAAATGTAAATTAATAAAACTATTATTTTATTTATGATTTCTTACGAAATTTATAAAAAAAAAGCATAAAATTTGATACTAATTTCAAAGAGAATAACTGATAATCGTGACTCAGAATAACTGATTTTCCCCTCACTTATATACTC
>CM040619.1:58587418-58623019 GCA_022817965.1 Solanum lycopersicoides
TTGCAGTTGCAAATACAGATGGGGGATAATGCAGAAGCCTAGAATCTGCATTCATCATGATCAAATACATAATCAATAAACAACCCGCATCCAAAAGTCTCAAACAAACTTTTTCAGATAGATAGATATCTCACCAGTGATAATACCAAGAATGATGTTTTCACATTTCCTCTGGAACTCCGAATGTAAGTTGGTCATCAATTGAAATCTCCTGATGATATGGTCTATAAATGAAAGTGGTGTCACTGGATTCATTTTCCATTTGAGGGTGGACAACACCAGAAGTTCTATATTCTGAATAGTCTTTGCATCAAATACATACTCCGGATTTGATACCTAATCAACAAAATACATCCATCATTAATACATTGAGGTAGAAAAAAAGAGGACAAGTGAAAGTTGAGATGCGTTTTAATCAGTAGTGGGTGATAATATATATATATATATATATAGGAACCTCAGAAGCGTATAATTCAGGTATGAAGATCAAATAAGGATACTTTAGATATGCTTTTTATCATTAACAAAACATGGTGACATACTTGAAGGCCTAACAAAGGGGGCACTTGAATCTCCTCTACTTTAGCAGCAATGGAAAGACAAGCAACAGCGACAAGCTGACTCATCCATGGCTGACCCTTCTGAAAACAGACTCGAGACATAAATCTATCAAAATAGTTGACAGCTAACACAGCAGTCAAAGCATTGAAACCATAGTGGTCAATGACAGTCAACATCCATTCCAAGGACTTTTTTCTTACCCCCAACAAAACCCCATCTGAAACTAAACTAGTACAATCAAAAAGATTCAATTTTTCCTTTGATAACAGAGTTTCAACCTCACCATCTTCCCAGAACAAGTCACATTCTAATAAAGGTGAAATCTTTTTCACATCCCGATTTCTTTCATCTGAATGGTACCCTCCTCCCAAATCTCCCTCATCTAATCCATCTTCCTTACATAGAAGGGCATCAAAATTCAAGATTGATTTTGGGGCTCTATGTTTTGTACTTGTAAATGTAAAACCATTTTCCTTAAACTCAATCTGGACTCAGAAACACATCCACTGCTACTGCCTGAAAATGGAAATAGAGAGAAATAGGAGAGATTTTAGCTGAGATTGCTTTCAAGATTGTTCCTTTTTTTCTTGTTTTATCCAAAGAAATCTCAATCTTCTTGCAAAAATGTTGTAGGCTTTTGGGATGTTTGGCGCGCAGGGTAAGAGGAAGAACAACAGATTCTGATTTCTGCCAAAATTCAATTCATTCTTTGCATATATATAGCTGAGATTAGTCTTTGCATTTAGAGTTAGTTAAGACGAGATTTATCCAATTACTCCTTTTGTTTGACATTCACCTAAATATTAATAGTAGAAATAATATCAGTATATTACCTTTTGAATACATTAATTTTAATATTTTGGGAAATGTACTAGATATTAAATAGTATTCTCTTCCTTTACAAAAAATGATAAAGTTTGAGTTAATACGGAGTTTAAGAATTAATTACCTGGCAATAAGTTAAAGTTATGTCAAATATCTCAAAATGTGTTTTAATATGTGAATTTTAAATATGTCACGTGAAAATTTGAAATTAAAGTATTCCTAAAAAAGAAATGAGTCTTTTCTTATAAAAAAAATAGACAAAAAACGAATCAATTTTTTTTAAAGAGAGGGAGTAGTATCTAATAACAAGAATAAAATGAACCAAAATTGATAAATAATTTGTTGATTTTTCTAACCTAGACAAGTTTTATTAGACATTTATTTGTAGTATGATGGACAAATAAAGATGAATCGAAAAAGTATGACATAGGGAAAAAATAAATATATAAATAAAATAAGAGCACTAGTCAATGACGAAGCCAGAAATTTCTTAAAGTGTGTCTTGAAATAGCAACTTGTTATGTTAAGGATGTCAAAATATGATATTAATAATTTCGTATATCATTTTACTCATATAAATGCTATTTTTTGGACACCCTTGACATTATTTAGCTATGCCACTGGCACTAGTTATTCGTTGAATTTAAGTTTTCTGCACTGACAATCGGTGTAAAAAATATCTACACCAACACGTAACTTACTTTAATAAAATATTATAATCATAAAAAAAATTAATATCAACCATTTACTAAAAAGAGAAGAAGAAGAATATCAATAGTTCAGTCATATTTGGATTCTAACCAAATTTAGTTCCGCAATTAAATTATTTTCTTTCCAAAATTAATACAATAATTAAATTTATCGTAGGTTTTCTCTTAAAATCATCGTTCATGTAATTCTTCAAGCATCATACTTTATGTACCTGGTAATAAATAATCTTAAGAACTTCAAACATTTTGAAACTTGACAAACTTCTTCTACTCAACAGTATGTCGCGAGAAAAAATTTCATATATTTTCTTGTTTATTAGCATAAAAAAACTATTTTGGATAAATCTTCATTAGCAAAATAATTCAATGTACTAAAAATAGGTGAATATAGCGTCGAAAGAGGTGAATATTGCATTTATAGTATTGGCACTGGTTCTACTCTTTAAGTTATTGAGAAGATATTAGTTGAACTTCCACTATTGAATATATTTTACAAAAGAAGTGTTGAATAAATAAATAGACATATTCATAATCTTAAGCTATCTGCCACTCATAAATGTATTTTGCAACATTAATGGAAAACTAAAATTTAGAGGAGCAACATACAAAAGTTGAAGTTTCATTAGAAGAAAGTGAAAGGTAAGAAACAAGACAGATTATTTCCAAAATAGGAGTTGGAAATTTGAGAGATCCCTATATCGATAAGAGTTTCAGTCACTTGATGATTCATTTAAATTTTATCTCAATAATGCTCATCATAGCAGTTTTAGTGTGCGTCGAGGTCGTATGACTAAATCAAGAAAAAATAATTTAATAATTGATCAAGAGTTTGTCTGTTCAAAGCAAGGATTTCGTTCAAAGAAAAATTTAGAAAGTGATAAACCGCAAGATGAAATCAGAGGTTGCAAAGTGTTGGTACATATGTCAAAGAAAGAAGAATGTAATTGACTTATTTGTAGGCTTGTTGTTAAGGGCATCTCCAACCCAAACACTAAATTTTACCTCAAATTTGGTGTCACCTCCAATCCACTGCACCAAATTTTACACCAAAAAGAATCTTTTTCTCTCTGTTCACTATTATATTATTATTTCTTATTTCTTTTATATTTTCTTATTTCATAAAATAAATTCTTTCTAAAACATTCATCATATATAATTCATATTATTTCCGTTTATAATCATTTAATATAAAATTATTTTGTACCAAAATTTTTTAAATGATATAAATTGCTAACAAATATTATACATTATGCATAATAATTAATAATACAAATAAAAGTGAAATCATTAATGAAATACAATTAAATAAACATTACATAATCGAAAAAAATATTTTAAATTCTACATAAATATTCAACTTTCAAGATCACTACGGGGCTCCCATAAATGCTCTAGTAGTGCATTACTTAGTTCAAAATGAGCTTCTTTATCCTTTATTTTTTTTATATCGAGCTAGAAATTGTTGAAATTGATAATTTTCAGCTATGGTCATTTCTACTGTTGGAGTTAGACCTTCCGACGCATCTCGAATTGGTGCATTAAGATCAAGTGCATCCTCAATTATCATGTTGTGCATTATAATACATAAAGTTAATATACCATGTAACACTTCTTTTTTCCAAAAACGTGATTGTCCTGCGATAATTGCAAAATAAATTGTAGAACTTCTTTGTAATACATGAAGTTAATATATCAAGTAACGCTTTTTTATTTTTGTAAAAGTTAATTGTAGTTTATATAATTTATAGTAGAATTAACATAAATTTGTTTTTTTTAAAAGTCATATATAGAAAAATTAATTTATAAAAAAACTAAATTTTATATCTAAAATTAATATTATAAAAATATTACATAAAAAATAATTAAATATACAAGAGATTTATTAAAACATACAATTTATATAATGTTTAATTAAAAGTTGGAATAATGAAATAATATTATAATATTCAAAAAGTTATTTGGTGTGAAAATTGGTGTGGGTTGGAGCTCAAGAAACCAAATTTTACACTAAATATAGAATTTGGTGTTGGATTGGAGATGGTCTAAGCACAATCATGAACTTGCATCTCCAAATAGTCAAAATTCTTGCGATCAAAAAGAAAAACAAAAGATGCCCAAAAGAATCTTATCGATTTACTTGATAACTCTGGAGTTCGTCAAAGTAAAATAACATCAGTGTTGATGAATCAAGTTGGAGGCGTAGATCGACTGAATTTAACAAGTCAAGATACAGTAAAATCTCTATAAATTAATACTCGATAAATAATAATCTCCCTAAAGTAATATTTTCATTCAGTCTCAACTTGGACCAATGAGAAAAATCACCAATTTTGATAAGATAATAAGATAATATATTTCCAGAAGACCTCTATATAAATATATGGTCCCATTAATATCATAAATTAATAATTCTTTAAAAATACAAATATATCTAAGACAATTTAGTGAAATATATTGTGTTCTTTTTTTCTTAAAATTTATATCTAGTTTAAGCTCATCTCTAACTTTTCTTATTGCATCCAAGAGCTCTGGTGTTGTCTTTTCGAACTACACCATAAAATTGTGAAGAGTTCTAGATGCGATAAGTGTTTTTTTACGCAGAATTGGTTCCAAAGGTATAATATCATCTTCAACTTCATCATCAACATTGCTTTTTCTGATGGTATACACAATTTCTTCTAAGCCTTAGACCTTTGAACATGTATCACTTTCACCCGAATAATCCAACAAGTTATTGACATCCATTATTATGGTAACTGATATCATTAATCATGACCTCAAGTTCATGAACGACGTTTTCACAAATGTGTTCATTCAAATATATTCTCTGATATTGCATCCCCAGCGAATTTTACAACGTAACGTCCAAAACAGTTTGCTATTGTCTCTTGCTGAACATTTGTTGTCCAGGCAAGGATAGCAAAATTGATAGCATCCAAAACATTAACTTTTGTTGGATTAGTTTGTCCCACTTCACAATCTTCCGATATCCTATGATAAAATCTATCACGATAATATATCTTGAAAGAACTTATTATCCAGCATCCCAAGGTTGAACTTTGGATGTCATTTTGGGTGGACAAAAAAATTCAACATTTTGTAGTCCTTCAATATTTCTATTATGGGTTGGACAATTATCTACCATAAGCAAAACTTGCCTACCATGCATTTTGTGGTCAAACCAATGAATATATTCATCAAAAAGTGCACTTGTTATCCATGCCTTTTTGTTTGCACAATAGTGTCAATTCAATAAATATGATACATAAATAATTAACTCACAAAACTCACAAAAACTATTCTTGCTATTTCTCTCTTCTTCTCACCTCTCTTTATGTTTCTCCTTGATTGTAAGAACTGATTCTCTTGGCCTTGCCATCTCTATTTATATAGACTCTTTTTTATCAAGAATTATTGCCTCTCTTCAAAGTTGACAATAACTCTGTTTTCTGTGTCCTCCTTTGATATGGAAAGGTTTCCTTTTATTTTGTTGTATAAAGAAAACACCTTTTAGGAAAAGGTTTTGTTTTCCTTCTTTCACGTATAAAGTAAACCACCTTTTTAGGAAAAAGGTTTTATCGTATTTATTTATGGAAACATAATACTTTTGTTTTCCTTCTTTCCATAAATAAATCTATGCCTCAATTCTTCTCCTTCACTTCTTGTTTCATAAAACGACAACTCTTTTATTCTTCTTTTACTTTCTGTTTTAATAAATGAACCTGGTTCATGAATGATCAAAGAGTATTTGTCATTATCAAAAGTAATTAGCACAACTTCCATCAAATTCCCCCTTTTTGATGATGACAAATAATACCAGGTTTGAGAAATTGTTTCCCCCTTTTGACATATCAAAAAGCCCAAGATAGAGATGACAAAAATATCCACAGCATCAAAAGAGACTACTACAATAAGTTCACAGGAGCTATAGCAGCAACATAACCAAGCAAAATAGTTGAACTATAAACGGTGGCTGAACAAAGACACTAACTAATGCCTAGAAAAAAATTTAAACATATGATCAACACGAGCATTGTTGTCAATTTGTTGTTGAATGAGTTGATCCTTCAATCTTCCAACTTCCCCCTGAGAAGCAGCCAACTGAGCCTTAAGAATAGCAACTTCATCTTTTAATAGAACATTCTGAGCTCGAGCCTCATTAAGGTCAGAAAGAAGAGCAGTAACAGGACCAGCAGAACGAAGAGGAACTTGATCTACCATATCATCCAAAAGATTACATTCAGCAAGCGTAGTCTGAGTGAACATATCATATTTGCTTAGAGAGCGACCACCCTTCAAAGGTACCCCAAATTCTTTAAACACAGTAGTCAACAGATTCCCATAAACTAATTGATGAGGTTTCTTAGGATCCATTATTCTGTTCATATGTTTAATAATAAGAGATGGCCAATTAATAGGACGCATGGTGTCTAGAGCATGACCAAGACCCATATCACGAAAATTTACCTCATGTCTTCTTTCTCCTCTCGGAACAATACCTTTGTGAACGACTTCAAACACCAATTTGTGAAAAGGAGACATTTCTCCTTTTAGTACCTTTCGAGGTCGGTCAATGACCCTCCCCTGTGTGAATTTTGAGGTGAGCGCACAATTGTCATCTTTACACCAGTGGTATTCTTCCAACCCTATGCAAGGAATACGAAGTATTGCTCCCAACCTAGTTTTGTCAAAGACGATATCCACACCATGAACGGACGAGGAGAGTACAGAATCATCTATCATAGTTAGATTTGCATAAAACTCAGTCACTTCGTCATCAAATATCTGGTTATCAGTTTGAAGAAAAATATCTACCCACCCTTGTACTGCAAGTAGGGCTAACAATTTCTTTATCGCAGTGTAATCGCGAATATCTGGATGAATTGTTCTACCTCTCAAGATTTTCTGGGATTTGAAATAAGCCCCCTTACCCATGGCGAGAAATTTTATTTTATTTTTGGTTAGGGTTTTAGATGAGGGAGGGTTTGAAGATGGAGCAGATTCTAAAATTTCGTCATCTGTATCTGAAACAATAGGGGTGGAAGAGGAACAGACAGGTGACTTACCAGTGCGACGGCGTTTTATTGTTGACTCTGCCAACATCTCTAGTTGAGTTTGACTTGCCTGTCGAGTTCGAGGGGGACGAATCACTTTGCGTTTGACAGCAATGTGTTTGCGAGGACGCCGAGGAACTGTGTAGACGAAGGAGATGCATGTGGTTGAGGAGCAGGAGATACGGGCATGGTTGCCGGAGAGGATGGAATAGGGTTTGGTGTTGTGAGGTTTTCTGGGGGAATGGATGAAGGAGATGGTGGAGATGATGTGGAGTGATTGTGGGCTGATGGTGATAGTGGTGGAGTGGGTTCAATAGGGGTTTCCCCCTGAGTAGTTGCCGGAATTTCTTATGTGAGGGTAGGTTCATCGTCATTGTCAGAGTAATCGACGAGATGGAGAGAGGAGGCCATGAAAATTTTTGTTTGGTTTTGGTTTTGTGTGTGGGGAAGGTAAAATTTTTTTATGGGAAATAGAAAAAGCAATGATGATGAACTGGTACTCTGAACCGACTCCTCGTTTAAAGAAATGTTTGAAGCAACGGCGGGCACATTGAAAAGACGTTGAAGTTTTAATGAGTCACTATGTTTTTCCCGCCATAAATAAATTAAGCAGCAGAACCAAGTTTGAAAAATATGAGAACCGGAGTGTGTGATGAGTAGAACCTGGTTCTTTGGAGATTAGCTCTGAAACACAAGTCCCAAGGATAGGCGATTTTTAAGAAATGGTTCTCGCCCAAGAGCCTTAGTGAAAATGTCAGCAATCTGGTCCTCAGTAGCGCAGAACGTCATTATGATAAATCCTTTTTCAACATTGTCCCTCAGAAAGTGATGTCGGATGTCAATATATTTAGTGCGCTTGTGTTGAACCGGGTTCTTAGCCATATTGATAGCACTAGTGTTATCGCACATGATGGGAATACAGCCTGTTTTGACCCCAAAGTCTTCTAGTTGTTGTTTGATCCACAATAATTGTGCACAACACGATGTAGTTGCTACATATTCTGCCTCTGCTGTTGATAAAGCAACGGAATTTTGTTTCCTAGTGTCCCATGAGACGAGACATGGTCCTAGAAAGTTTGCCATTCCAGACGTACTTTTTCGGTCGACTAGGTATCCGGCGTAGTCAGCATCAGCAAAGCCTACTAAGTCGAACGAGTCTTCTGATGGGTACCATAGCACCAGGTTCACAGAACCTTTGAGGTACCTAAGTATTCTTTTGACAGCTTTTAGATGAGACTCTTTAGGACTTGACTGAAATCGTGCACAAAGTCCAACACTAAACATGATGTCGGGTCTGCTTGCGGTGAGATATAAGAGTGATCCAATCATACCTCTGTATTTTGTGTCATTAACTGGAGAACCTGTTTCGTCTTTATCTAGCTTTGTTGTAGTGCCAATGGGAGTGTCGATGGTTTTTGCCTCATTCATGTCAAATTTTTTCAGCAATTCATTGATGTACTTCTGTTGATGAATTGAAGTTCCTGTAGGCGACTGATTAATTTGAAGACCTAAGAAAAAGGTTAGTTCACCCATCATACTCATCTCAAACTCACTACTCATGAGTTTGGCAAACTCAATTCCAAGTGAGGGGTTGGTTCCACCAAAACTGATGTCATCGACATAAATTTGTATAATGAACAGATCTGAACGTTGTTTTTGAAGAAAAAGTGTATTGTCTATTTTTCCACGGGAGTAGCCATGTGTTAGAAGGAATGTGGATAGACGATCATACCATGCTCTTGGAGCTTGCTTTAGTCCATAAAGTGCTTTTTCTAGTTTGTAGACATGTTCAGGTTTATCTGGGTCCTCAAAACCAGGGGGTTGTTTCACAAATACTTCTTCTTGTAAAAAACCGTTCAAGAATGCAGTTTTTACATCCATCTGGTAGAGTTTGAATTCCATATGGGCTGCAAAAGCAATTAACATTCTTATAGCCTCCATTCTTGCCACTGGTGCAAATGTTTCATCATAGTCGATTCCTTCTTCCTGGTTGTAGCCTTGAACTACTAGTCTAGCTTTGTTTCTAGTGATCTGACCTTGGTCATCTAATTTGTTTCTGAAGACCCATCGAGTACCTATTACTGTTCGATCATGTGGTCTTGGAACCAGTTTCCAGACTTTGCTTCTCTCAAACTGACTTAATTCCTCTTGCATAGCTATAATCCAATCCGGATCTCCCAAGGCTTCTTTAATATTTTTGGGCTCAACTAGAGATAGATAAGCTGAGAAGGCACACATATTTCGTACTCTGGATCTGGTATGAATCCCTGATTCCAGTGGTGTGAGGATGTTTTGAATTGGATGAGAACTCTGATGTTTCCAACCATGAGCCTGAGTATTTTGAGTTGTTTCAGATATTGGAGTATCTGATGTTTCTACTCTTGTCTCTGTTGGTATATTTTGAATTTCTTGAAGATTTGGCTCATTTATGGCATTATCCTCATCTGATTGTAAATCTTTCAATGATTTTGGAATATGTACATCAGAATTATCAAATTCTTCTACTGTACTTTCATCAAATACAATATGCATGATTTCTTCCACTCGATTTGTTCTTTTGTTGAGTACCTTATATGCTTTGCTTTGTGTTGAGTATCCCAAAAATATCCCTTCATCACTCTTGGCATCAAATTTTCCCAAGTTATCTTTTCCATTATTGTGCACATAACAGATGCATCCAAACAGTCGAAGATGTGCTAAGCTTGGCTTTCTTCCTTTAAGTAGTCTATATGGGGTTTTATTTTAAAAAGTCCTCATTGTGCACCTGTTTATCAGATAACAAGCAGTGTTTATAGCCTCTGCCCAATAGAATTATGGTATTTTGCTTGCTATTAGCATGGTTCTAGCGATGTCTTCAAGAGTTCTGTTCTTACGCTCAACTACACCATTTTGTTGCGGAGTTCTTGGTGCGGAGAAATTATGATCAATTCCATTTGTAGTGCAAAAACTTAAGAACTTTGAGTTTTCAAATTCTGAACCATGATCTGATCTTATGTTGATGACTTCTGTATTGAGTTTCTTCTGAACTAGTCTCACAAATATTTCAAATACTTCATATGTTTCATCTTTTGTTGCCAAAAATAGAGTCCAAGTAAACCTTGAGTAGTCATCAACTATTACAAGAATGTATCTTTTGCCTCCTCTACTTATCACACGCATTGGTCCACATAAGTCAATGTGAAGCATCTCTAGAGGTTTTGTTGTACTAACCATTCCCTTTGGTTTGAAAGAGGATTTGGATTGTTTCCCTTTGACACAGGCACCACAGAACTGTTCACTTTGCAGAGTTTTCTCAGGTAATCCTCTAACCAGATCTTTTGATATTAATTTGTTAATTGTGGAAAGACTGATATGTCCTAGCCTTTTGTGCCAAAGAGCGGAGTTTTCAGTGAGAGCACTAAGGCAAGTGAGTTGATTTTCTGACCTTATTATCTGAGTTGTGTATACATTCTTGTGTCTCTTTCCCAGAAGTATCAGTTCCTTAGTTGTTGAGTTTATTACTCTACATTCACCTGCAGTAAATACTACATTGTTCCCTTTGTCACACATTTGAGAAATACTTAGTAAGTTATGTTGAAGTCCATTTACGTAGTATACATCATCAAAGACTTGTTTGAGATTGATTCCTACTTTTCCAATTCCTTGTATTTCCCCAGTTTTTCCGTTTCCAAAGGCTATTTTTCCACCCTTAACCTTTTTCAGTGAGAGAAAATTTTCTTGATTTCCTGTCATATGTCTTGAGCAGGCGCTATCCAAGTACCAGTGCTTTCCTTTTTCTCCCACTGAAGCCTGCAATTTTATTCAGACAGAGTTAGTTTAGGTACCCATATCCATTTGAGTGCCTGTTTGTGATTAAGGGGGTGTATGAGAACTTTTTTAGCCCATCTAGGAAGGACCTTAGAAGTAGAACCAGGTTCAAGATCAATTTTCTTTTGAATTTTTCTTGAAAAGGTAAATTTTTTCTGATGTGCAATTTGTTTTTTATCACATGCATGACTCTTATGTCCTGTCAAGCCACAGTGAGAGCATAGACAGTCTATGTTGGGATTTTTTGTTTCAGAAAAGCCTATTCCATGTCTTGTGCTAGATTGACTTTTATGGAGACTATCGAGAATTATGGAGGACCTGGTCCACCTCATACTGTTCTCTGCTTTTTGTTCAGCCATGTTTAGTTTCTTTTGTAAGGATTGATTTTTCAAGATGCTAGACTTCAGTTCTTTTTCTAATTCTAGTTGTTTATTGAGCAGGGAACAATTTTGTTGTTCTAGAATCATGTTATCTTCTCTTAGAGATGCGTAATCTTCCATTAGTAGTTCCTTTTCATGGCAGGTTGACTGATATGCATTTATGACAGTTTCCAGTAGTGACTGTAGCTCCTTTTTAGTATAGATTTCACAGTTTTCTTTAGTGAAAGTTGAGCTAACCTGTTTGTTTTGGTCTTCTTCTTCTTGCTCAGAATCTGAACCAGCCATTAGAGCATGAATTGTATCTTGTGTTTGACAATTACTTTCTTTGTTTGCTTCTTCAGTTACAGCCACTAGTGCAAGAAAGTCGTATTTGTCTTCTTGCTTTATTGCAAGTAGAGATTGATTCTCGATTTCCTCATCCTCAGATTCATCTTCAGATATTCCTCCCATTGCAGCGAATGCCTTTTTCATGGATATGTCGGCCTCTTGATTTGTCATTCTCCGATTATTGGGAATATATTTGTCACCTTTTCCTTCTCTTGCCTTTTCTGGGTTGTTTTTCTTGTATTCAAGGGCCCATAGTGGACAGAATTTTATAAAGTGGTCTAGACTACCACATTTATGACACAGTTGTTCTCTTGAATTTTCAACATTCTTTTGAGGATTCCTTTTTTGAAATGTTTGTCCCTTTTTAAACAATTTTGAGAATCTTTTAGCCATGAGAGCGATATTTTCATCCTCAAAGTCTTCAGAAGTAGTAGTTTTAAGGGCTAAATTTTTTTCTTTTCTTTTACTACCAATCTCTCTCTCTTGATTTTTCTTTAGTTCGTATGTTATGAGGTTTCCAATGAGCTCATCCATAGCAAGTTTATCTAAGTCACATGCTTCAGTAATTGCTTCAACCTTACTTTCCCATGATTCAGGTAAGACGCTCAAGAGTTTTCTGACTGCCTTTCCGTTTGGAATTACTTCTCCTAAGGAGTAGATCTCATTGATGATTGCAGTGAATCTAGTGTGCATATCTTGAATAGTTTCTCCTTCCATCATTCTGAATAGTTCGTACTGTCTATTCAAGTTATCAATCTTTGATTTCTTAAACTGAGTTGTTCCTTCATGTGCAGTCTGCAAGGTTTCCCAGATTGACTTAGCATCTTGGGAAGAAGATATCCTGTTGTACTCGTCTGGTCCTATGCCACAAATTAGAATTTTCTTAGATTTTGCATTATTTTGAATTGCTAGTTTATCTGCAGCATCTCACTCCTTTCTCTCTTTTGGTACCATTGTTATTCCATCGGGTCCCTTTTTCATAGGAATAGTAGGACCATCTAGGACTACACTCCAGAGATCGGAATTTTCTCCTATAAGATGATCCATCATGCGATTCTTCCACCATCCATAATATTTTTCATTGAACAGTGGTGGTCGAGTTTGAGAAGCTCCTTCTTGGGGGGTAGGTGGTGCTGCCATTTTTTCTTTTCAAGATGTTAATCTTTTAACGAAAAGATCCTGCTCTGATACCAATTGAAAAAACCTTACCCCTAGATCAAGAACCAGGTTCTTGATTATTTGCCTAAAACAAGTAAATAAAGCAATATGCTTTTAACTAAAACCTTCCTCTCTCAAGGAAGTAAAAACACAACTTTGTTTTATTAAGTTTTCAAACTCAAATACAATTTTCGATTAACTCTAATCGAAACTCTTTAACTTAAAAGAAGCCAAACCTACTTCTTTTTAGTTAAACACTCTCTCTCCACAAGAAGCCAAACCTACTCCTTGTTTACAGATCACACAGCCTCACAAAAACTCACAACTCACAAAAACTCTCACGAAATAATTAACTCACAAAACTCACAAAAACTATTCTTGCTATTTCTCTCTTCTTCTCACCTCTCTTTATGTTTCTCCTTGATTGTAAGAACTGATTCTCTTGGCCTTGCCATCTCTGTTTATATAGACTCTTTTTTATCAAGAATTATTGCCTCTCTTTAAAGTTGACAATAACTCTGTTTTCTGTGTCCTCCTTTGATATGGAAAAGTTTCTTGATGTGCAAATTGATAATGTTTTTCAGACCTTGTAGCTCGTTCGGATAGCCCAATAGAATGTATCATAAGGTAGAAGATTTCAAATTTTTTGTTTCATTTGGAGGATTATTTGCTTTTTCTTTGGTTGCATTTCTACTCCATCAATCTAATAAATAATATGTCAAAAGTGAGTGAATCTGCTTCTTTATAAATACCGTTAGTGCATGTCTACATAGAATTTCCGTGAACTCAAATTTGTGGCACGAACAAACAACACTGTTCAATGCAAGATTCAAACTAACAATGTCTATTGTCGATTTCAGTCTTTGATGTTGATGCACTTTATAGATGTTTCTTCCGTCCTTAACCTCAATCTTTTCAGAGATAAGTTTTTGAGATAGAATTAGTTCTTCAAAAATCTGAAATATCTTTCTTGTATATTCTTTCGCTGCTTCATCCTCTTTAGGATCTAAAATTTTCAAGATAGACTTGAATATTTTGTCTTATAATCCTTCTCCCTTACTTAATCATATCTAGCGTCAATAGCTTTATCATATTGCACCATAAATATACTCATTGTAGTACTAGAATTCAAATAATTTTTAAAAGTATTTGTTCATACTCTTACTTCTTTGACTTGTTGACATGTTTGCACAAAAAATAGTACGCACATATGTTGATATCCATTTTTTACAAATTGTGTATATTCTCTGCAACCAACTATTTTCTCCTAAACTATATCTCCATTATTTATATACACATTTTTCAAATACCTCAGAAATCGTTGTACCATGAATACACAAACTAAACTTGCTACTAAAATCAGCATACAACATACTATTGATGATAAGCATGATTTAAATATCTTGGAATCTTCTTTAATTTGTTATGTGCCACATACAAAAATGGTGTTTAGTGTTAGGAAAATACTCTTACAACTGTGTTTGTTATGGAAGAATTTTGATATGTTATGATTGTATGAGGTACAACTCTGAACATTGCCTCTTGTCAAGTACGAAGTAAGCACTCAAAAGTGCTTGAGTTTCATCTCAAATTAGAGCACAATCAAACAAAATAGACTGATCGATAATGATTGTTAACTCCAGTAAATGGAACTAAAGACATGTAGGATAAAAAACAACTACTTTTCTAAAATTCTTATAAGCAATCCTAGATCTAGCATCACCCCAAAAACAATTAGCTAAATGACCATCTATATCCATTTGAATTGCATAAAAGAAACCTGTATTTTCATATTGATGCCTTTGGAAATATTGTATCATTAATTGTGCATCTCTTTTTTCAAGATCTTTTTGTCTTCTAGTTTGCAAATAATTTTGGATACAGTAAAACATCTATAAAAGAATATAGGTGAGACCATCAAATTTTATTATTTTATAGATATATTATTTAATTGATAAATTAACATTTACTAATTTAAAAAATGATTTTAGATTTAATGAAGGTTGATTTTGATTATATCAAAATCATTATGTCTTACTAATTTATGTATCATATTTATTGATTTCACATCAAAAAATATTACTCCCTCCGTTTCACAAAGAATGACCTAATTTGACTTGACACGGAGTTTAAGAGTATAAAGAAGACTTTTGAATCTTGTGGTCCTAAATTAAAGTTAGGTCAAATGTACAAAATTGCCCTTTGATCTTGTGGCCTTAAACATGACACGTGAAAAGTTGTTACCAAAAAAAGAAAGAGGTCATTCTTTTTGAAACGTACTAAAAAGGAAAGGAGGTCATTCTTTTTGAAACGGAGGAAGTATATAAAGTACAACGCATACATCAAAAAATAATTAAATCTTACTAATTTATGTATCATATTTATTGAATTGACACTATTGTGCAAACAAAAAGGCATGGATAACAAGTGCACTTTTTGATGAATATATTCATTGGTTTGACCACAAAATGCATGGTAGGCAAGTTTTGCTTATGGTAGATAATTGTCCAACCCATAATAGAAATATTGAAGGACTACAAAATGTTGAATTTTTTTGTCCACCCAAAATGACATCCAAAGTTCAACCTTGGGATGCTGGATAATAAGTTCTTTCAAGATATATTATCGTGATAGATTTTATCATAGGATATCGGAAGATTGTGAAGTGGGACAAACTAATCCAACAAAAGTTAATGTTTTGGATGCTATCAATTTTGCTATCCTTGCCTGGACAACAAATGTTCAGCAAGAGACAATAGCAAACTGTTTTGGACGTTACGTTGTAAAATTCGCTGGGGATGCAATATCAGAGAATATATTTGAATGAACACATTTGTGAAAACGTCGTTCATGAACTTGAGGTCATGATTAATGATATCAGTTACCATAATAATGGATGTCAATAACTTGTTGGATTATTCGGGTGAAAGTGATACATGTTCAAAGGTCTAAGGCTTAGAAGAAATTGTGTATACCATCAGAAAAAGCAATGTTGATGATGAAGTTGAAGATGATATTATACCTTTGGAACCAATTCTGCGTAAAAAAACACTTATCGCATCTAGAACTCTTCACAATTTTATGGTGTAGTTCGAAAAGACAACACCAGAGCTCTTGGATGCAATAAGAAAAGTTAGAGATGAGCTTAAACTAGATATAAATTTTAAGAAAAAAAGAACACAATATATTTCACTAAATTGTCTTAGATATATTTGTATTTTTAAAGAATTATTAATTTATGATATTAATGGGACCATATATTTATATAGAGGTCTTCTGGAAATATATTATCTTATTATCTTATCAAAATTGGTGATTTTTCTCATTGGTCCAAGTTGAGACTGAATGAAAATATTACTTTAGGGAGATTATTATTTATCGAGTATTAATTTATAGAGATTTTACTGTATCTTGACTTGTTAAATTCAGTCGATCTACGCCTCCAACTTGATTCATCAACACTGATGTTATTTTACTTTGACGAACTCCAGAGTTATCAAGTAAATCGATAAGATTCTTTTGGGCATCTTTTGTTTTTCTTTTTGATCGCAAGAATTTTGACTATTTGGAGATGCAAGTTCATGATTGTGCTTAGACCATCTCCAATCCAACACCAAATTCTATATTTAGTGTAAAATTTGGTTTCTTGAGCTCCAACCCACACCAATTTTCACACCAAATAACTTTTTGAATATTATAATATTATTTCATTATTCCAACTTTTAATTAAACATTATATAAATTGTATGTTTTAATTAAATCTCTTGTATATTTAATTATTTTTTATGTAATATTTTTATAATATTAATTTTAGATATAAAATTTAGTTTTTTTATAAATTAATTTTTCTATATATGACTTTTAAAAAAAACAAATTTATGTTAATTCTACTATAAATTATATAAACTACAATTAACTTTTACAAAAATAAAAAAGCGTTACTTGATATATTAACTTCATGTATTACAAAGAAGTTCTACAATTTATTTTGCAATTATCGCAGGACAATCACGTTTTTGGAAAAAAGAAGTGTTACATGGTATATTAACTTTATGTATTATAATGCACAACATGATAATTGAGGATGCACTTGATCTTAATGCACCAATTCGAGATGCGTCGGAAGGTCTAACTCCAACAGTAGAAATGACCATAGCTGAAAATTATCAATTTCAACAATTTCTAGCTCGATATAAAAAAAATAAAGGATAAAGAAGCTCATTTTGAACTAAGTAATGCACTACTAGAGCATTTATGGGAGCCCCGTAGTGATCTTGAAAGTTGAATATTTATGTAGAATTTAAAATATTTTTTTCGATTATGTAATGTTTATTTAATTGTATTTCATTAATGATTTCACTTTTATTTGTATTATTAATTATTATGCATAATGTATAATATTTGTTAGCAATTTATATCATTTAAAAAATTTTGGTACAAAATAATTTTATATTAAATGATTATAAACGGAAATAATATGAATTATATATGATGAATGTTTTAGAAAGAATTTATTTTATGAAATAAGAAAATATAAAAGAAATAAGAAATAATAATATAATAGTGAACAGAGAGAAAAAGATTCTTTTTGGTGTAAAATTTGGTGCAGTGGATTGGAGGTGACACCAAATTTGATGTAAAATTTAGTGTTTGGGTTGGAGATGCCCTTAACAACAAGCCTACAAATAAGTCAATTACATTCTTCTTTCTTTGACATATGTACCAACACTTTGCAACCTCTGATTTCATCTTGCGGTTTATCACTTTCTAAATTTTTCTTTGAACGAAATCCTTGCTTTGAACAGACAAACTCTTGATCAATTATTAAATTATTTTTTCTTGATTTAGTCATACGACCTCGACGCACACTAAAACTGCTATGATGAGCATTATTGAGATAAAATTTAAATGAATCATCAAGTGACTGAAACTCCTTATCGATATAGGGATCTCTCAAATTTCCAACTCCTATTTTGGAAATAATCTGTCTTGTTTCTTACCTTTCACTTTCTTCTAATGAAACTTCAACTTTTGTATGTTGCTCCTCTAAATTTTAGTTTTCCATTAATGTTGCAAAATACATTTATGAGTGGCAGATAGCTTAAGATTATGAATATGTCTATTTATTTATTCAACACTTCTTTTGTAAAATATATTCAATAGTGGAAGTTCAACTAATATCTTCTCAATAACTTAAAGAGTAGAACCAGTGCCAATACTATAAATGCAATATTCACCTCTTTCGACGCTATATTCACCTATTTTTAGTACATTGAATTATTTTGCTAATGAAGATTTATCCAAAATAGTTTTTTTATGCTAATAAACAAGAAAATATATGAAATTTTTTCTCGCGACATACTGTTGAGTAGAAGAAGTTTGTCAAGTTTCAAAATGTTTGAAGTTCTTAAGATTATTTATTACCAGGTACATAAAGTATGATGCTTGAAGAATTACATGAACGATGATTTTAAGAGAAAACCTACGATAAATTTAATTATTGTATTAATTTTGGAAAGAAAATAATTTAATTGCGGAACTAAATTTGGTTAGAATCCAAATATGACTGAACTATTGATATTCTTCTTCTTCTCTTTTTAGTAAATGGTTGATATTAATTTTTTTTATGATTATAATATTTTATTAAAGTAAGTTACGTGTTGGTGTAGATATTTTTTACACCGATTGTCAGTGCAGAAAACTTAAATTCAACGAATAACTAGTGCCAGTGGCATAGCTAAATAATGTCAAGGGTGTCCAAAAAATAGCATTTATATGAGTAAAATGATATACGAAATTATTAATATCATATTTTGACATCCTTAACATAACAAGTTGCTATTTCAAGACACACTTTAAGAAATTTCTGGCTTCGTCATTGACTAGTGCTCTTATTTTATTTATATATTTATTTTTTCCCTATGTCATACTTTTTCGATTCATCTTTATTTGTCCATCATACTACAAATAAATGTCTAATAAAACTTGTCTAGGTTAGAAAAATCAACAAATTATTTATCAATTTTGGTTCATTTTATTCTTGTTATTAGATACTACTCCCTCTCTTTAAAAAAAATTGATTCGTTTTTTGTCTATTTTTTTTATAAGAAAAGACTCATTTCTTTTTTAGGAATACTTTAATTTCAAATTTTCACGTGACATATTTAAAATTCACATATTAAAACACATTTTGATATATTTGACATAACTTTAACTTATTGCCACGTAATTAATTCTTAAACTCCGTATTAACTCAAACTTTATCATTTTTTTCTAAAGGAAGAGAATACTATTTAATATCTAGTACATTTCCCAAAATATTAAAATTAATGTATTCAAAAGGTAATATACTGATATTATTTCTACTATTAATATTTAGGTGAATGTCAAACAAAAGGAGTAATTGGATAAATCTCGTCTTAACTAACTCTAAATGCAAAGACTAATCTCAGCTATATATATGCAAAGAATGAATTGAATTTTGGCAGAAATCAGAATCTGTTGTTCTTCCTCTTACCCTGCGCGCCAAACATCCCAAAAGCCTACAACATTTTTGCAAGAAGATTGAGATTTCTTTGGATAAAACAAGAAAAAAAGGAACAATCTTGAAAGCAATCTCAGCTAAAATCTCTCCTATTTCTCTCTATTTCCATTTTCAGGCAGTAGCAGTGGATGTGTTTCTGAGTCCAGATTGAGTTTAAGGAAAATGGTTTTACATTTACAAGTACAAAACATAGAGCCCCAAAATCCAATCTTGAATTTTGATGCCCTTCTATGTAAGGAAGATGGATTAGATGAGGGAGATTTGGGAGGAGGGTACCATTCAGATGAAAGAAATCGGGATGTGAAAAAGATTTCACCTTTATTAGAATGTGACTTGTTCTGGGAAGATGGTGAGGTTGAAACTCTGTTATCAAAGGAAAAATTGAATCTTTTTGATTGTACTAGTTTAGTTTCAGATGGGGTTTTGTTGGGGGTAAGAAAAAAGTCCTTGGAATGGATGTTGACTGTCATTGACCACTATGGTTTCAATGCTTTGACTGCTGTGTTAGCTGTCAACTATTTTGATAGATTTATGTCTCGAGTCTGTTTTCAGAAGGGTCAGCCATGGATGAGTCAGCTTGTCGCTGTTGCTTGTCTTTCCATTGCTGCTAAAGTAGAGGAGATTCAAGTGCCCCCTTTGTTAGGCCTTCAAGTATGTCACCATGTTTTGTTAATGATAAAAAGCATATCTAAAGTATCCTTATTTGATCTTCATACCTGAATTATACGCTTCTGAGGTTCCTATATATATATATATATATTATCACCCACTACTGATTAAAACGCATCTCAACTTTCACTTGTCCTCTTTTTTTCTACCTCAATGTATTAATGATGGATGTATTTTGTTGATTAGGTATCAAATCCGGAGTATGTATTTGATGCAAAGACTATTCAGAATATAGAACTTCTGGTGTTGTCCACCCTCAAATGGAAAATGAATCCAGTGACACCACTTTCATTTATAGACCATATCATCAGGAGATTTCAATTGATGACCAACTTACATTCGGAGTTCCAGAGGAAATGTGAAAACATCATTCTTGGTATTATCACTGGTGAGATATCTATCTATCTGAAAAAGTTTGTTTGAGACTTTTGGATGCGGGTTGTTTATTGATTATGTATTTGATCATGATGAATGCAGATTCTAGGCTTCTGCATTATCCCCCATCTGTATTTGCAACTGCAACATTGTTTTATGTCATCAATGAGATTGAGCCTTGCAATGCAGTCAATTACCTTAATCAATTTATGGCTATTTTTAAAGTTAGAAAGGTTTGCACTCTTTCACATTGAGTTTTATGACCTCTTTGGGCTTCTTAGTAATACCTTATAGTATTTGATTTAGCAATATCACTATGCCTATTTGGTTTGTGTGCACTGAAGTTCTTGATCTTCAAACAGGATAGCATTGATGAATGTCATGATCTCATTCTAGAGCTAATGGGCATTTCTGTATCCAAAATCTGCCAAACCAACAAGCGCAAATGCCAATCTATTCCAGGCACTCCCGATGGCGTTATTGATGCATATTTTAGCTGTGAAAGCTCTAATGATTCTTTGGTCGTGGCATCATCAGTTTCATCCTTCCCAGAACCTCAGTATAAGAGAAGTAGAACATAGGATCAGCAAATTTTATTTGCTCCAATAAGTTCTGTGTCTGGTTTTAGATCACAATTCTTCGCTGAGCTCACATCCTCTAGATTATCTAATTTTCAATGGTGATATATGGACACTGTTTTGGCATGTCCTCTTAAAACACAATGCACAATGTATAATGTTCTATCAGACAATTATATGATGTTGCATTATGTTTTCTGGACATGTGATGAAATCCATGTAATGATTTAGACAGATTTGAACATGAATTAAACTATGTCTGATTGAGAATTGAAGGAGAATGAGTAAAAGATATATCTTTTCCTTAAGTGCATCAATGCAGCTATTTGATATTACTTTTTTGAGTATGGATTCAAGATATATATATACACACACAAACACAAACAAATATTTAATATGCACTTTACTTGTTCTTTTCCACCCCTATTATGCTTTCTACCATATATTGCATACATCTATGCTTCAATTCCAAGCAAGTTGTGGATACCTTTCATAGTACAACATATCAAAATATGTATTAAAAAGGAAAACAAATAATGAAGAAAAAAAAGCATCAATCAATAAGAAAACAATAACAATATGATAACCTAAACACAATAAATAACAGACGACTATGTAATTAAAAGTGAAATACTAATAGAATACGACCAAGCACTTCTAAAATCAAGACAACACTCAATACATACTAACCTTCCACCCTAATACACGATCTCTGCATCCTCTGATCTAGGTCATGTCTTTGGTAATTTGGAATTGCGTGATATCCTGTCTAATCACTTTCTCCAATACATTTCGGCTTACCTCTACCTCTCCTCGTACCCATTACATCACACCTCTTGCATTTCCTCACTGGGCATCTGCATATCTACTCTTCACAAGACAAATTATCTTAGTCTTGTTTTACTCATCATATCCACCATAAAGGCCACCACAGGCTTGTTCAGATACTATTCCGATTAAAAATCTTATTTAGACATGAATGAAACAAATATTCAAATCCTTAAGAAATTTAATTTACTTTGAATTAGTCTTCTAACATTCTCCCATAATGGAAAATTGTATATGATTGTCCTTTCTTTGTTGTTGTTGTTGTATGGTAGCATTTTTCTTGAGTTAATATCTCATAAGATTACTTAACTTCAGAAATTTGTCTAGCAAAGTCACTAAACTTTATTTTGTATCAATAAAATCACTTAACTTAGATATTTATATCAATAAAATCATTCAATCAATTCCTTATTAAAAACAATTCACATCACAAATAAATTACTATTTTTAATATTATGTTCATGATTAAACTACTAAATACATGAATTAAAATTACTATTTCATTATAAAATAATAAAAATTCAAAGTAAAAAATAAATTGATCAAATTTTGAACCTGAAATTATCCAAACTAGCGTGATAATACATGAAACCTCACTTTTATTTTATATATTTACTACGACTACAAGACAGGCCGGAAGCGACTCGCTCCTATTCTCGTTGGGATTGGATATAGATGGGAAATCTATAGATCGTAGTAGTTCGCCAACCTCTCTAACTAACATACGATACAATTTCACTCACGGAATGGCCAAAAAAAAGAAAGAGCTTCGCTCGGTTGGCCTTTGAAAATAAAAAATGAAATTCACACAAATAAGAAATTGATTAAACCATCACAACAAATGTGGTTACTATCAAATGAAATTGATAAATTATCGAAATCGATTAAAGCCAGTTTGAGTTGTTTGGCAGCCGTGACTGCAATGAAGCAGTAGTAATCTACAAATGAAATTGTGAAAGTTATCTTTTATTATTTAATTTTATTATAATAAAGTAGCAATTTTAACCTATTTATTTATTATTTTAATTGTGATAAGATATCTTAAAAAAATAATTAATTTTTAATGATAAATTTGATTGAGTGATTTTATCGATATAAATACTTTAGTAGAGTGATTTTATTGATATACAGGCCTAAGTTGAGTGATTTTACTGATACAAAATAAAATTGAGTGATTTTGCTAGATAAATTTTTTAAAATTTAGTGATCTTTCGAGATATTAACTCCATTTTTTCTTCGATCTTTCAATTTTTTATTTGTGTTGAGTAGTTCTCTCCAATTTTCTAATTTTGATGTACTTCTCATCAACTTGACGCTAAGGATGTACATAGATCATATTGGTGCAGGCATTTCAATTATCAAATCAATCTTATCGAAGATTTAAACCTATAATCAAATTCAGTCAAAAAAAATCAGATTTTTCAGTTTCATCTTTTTTTTTTCAGTCTCATCTTTTTAATTAGTCTCAGAGTTTTTTCTAGTAAAATCTTCATAGCACAAAACAGAAGAGACGAAATATAACTAAGATATATCTTTTTGACCAGAAATCGAATCGATCATCAGAAGAAGAATTAGGTCAAAATTAAGATATATTCTAGAAATATCAAACTTCTATCAAAGAAAAGCAAATGAAAGACTTTCATAAAGATTTTCGTGAAATTGAGAATGAAGTTTACATATAACTCGTGCTCTAAATATACCTAGACAACTATATTATAAGATTAAGTACTATTGCATGACTAAACACTACATACAAAATGTAAAATTGTTAATACATTTTCACTGTCCAAATCAATATAAAACTTTTACATATTTTTATTGTTTAAATCAAAGTAAATTTTGAAGTAGATATCCAACACTATAGCCATTCCAAGTGTTAAATTAGTTTTTTATTATTGGCATTACTATTGATTTTGTTGTAGTCATTCCAAGTGCTAAATTAGTTTCTTATTATTAGATTTTTAACTGGTCGCACAAGTAGGGTTAGACAAAAAAAAGGCTTAATTCATTCATAACCACTTAAAGTTATCTGCATATTTCACTTAGACACCTCAATCAAATCTTAAAAAAGGAAAAGAAGATCTTTGTCCACCCAACCATGGACCTTTAGCCTTCTTTGAGCCACCATCAGGTCTCTTCGTTCAACTTTCCTTTTCCAATTTGATTTTAAAGAGAAAAATTGAAATAGCAAATTACATATCCTAGTTCAATTTCTTCATTTTTATTTTTTTTAAATCTTCTCAATTTCTAAAAAAAGTTGAAAGAAATTATTAGTGGTGAAATTGAGATGTTTCAGTTACAAAAGGACTTCTGAAATTGTTTGTTTTAAATCAGAGCTTCTTCAATTTCTTCATTTTCATCCCTTTGTTACGGAAAGAAATTAAACCGTTAATGAAGAAATTAAGTTATTTTACTTATTTTTGAAAAAGGAATTTCAATTTTAAGTTAGCTGAACTCACTTTCATTTGCTTCTTTTTATCTTGTTTGTATGCTTTCCAGATGAATATGGTAGTGGTGAATGAGACAGTGACATGACTAACGATAAGACAGAAAAGAGATGGATAAATGGTGACAGCAGTATTAGTGGAAATGGTGGTGAAAGTATTTATGTCTAATTAAGGAAGAAAGAAGAAGAAAGAGATTTTTTAAAAAAAAAAATGGTCTCTCACGTTCTGAATGTTTGTATACTGCACTTTTTATGCCACATCAGCGAAAAATGTTTAATAGATATTAGTTTTTAGGGGTGTCAAAAATGAACGCAAACATAGGTAACCCGCCCAACTCGCCCAAATTTTAAGGGTTGGGCTTAAGATAATTTGAATTGGGTTCAATCTCAACCCATTGAAGCTTAATCTATTTGAAGAGAATTCTCAATTGAGTCCAATTCAATCTCCAATTTCAGCCCGTTCTAAAACTTTTTATTAAGATATGTTCCTGTATTGAAGGTATGAATTATTATCTATTTAACATCTTTTATGATTTATCTATCCATTTGTTACTTTTTTAACAAAAAATTCTTAAGCGAAAACTCAAATTGTGATTATAAAAGATAAATATCAATCTGTTAAATTTGAGATTAATCGGTCAAATTGGGCGGGTCAAGATCCAACTCATTTTTTAGCCCATTTGAGCCCAATGTAAACATAGGCGGGTCAAACCCAACCCGATTTTATTCAACCCATTCTAATATTTCCAATTTCAAACCAACTCGTCCATTTGACACCCCTACTAGTTTTGAATAGTACAAGTATTCAATAGGTACTAACTCTAGTAGATGTGTTTAAGTAAAATATGCTGACAACTTTGAGTGATTGTGGATGACTTAAGCAAAAAAAAATGTAACGGAAGGCAAATTGAACCTTTTCTCTTTTTCCTATTAAGTGATTCATTGTTAATTATGGAGTATATAAGTGAGGGGAAAATCAGTTATTCTGAGTCACGATTATCAGTTATTCTCTTTGAAATTAGTATCAAATTTTATGCTTTTTTTTTTATAAATTTCGTAAGAAATCATAAATAAAATAATAGTTTTATTAATTTACATTTAATTTTTTAAAATTTATAAATTTTATTTACACTTACAAAAAGAAAAAAATTGTTATAATAAAATAAAAAAATTATAATTAATTATATTTTGTAAATTAACCAATAATTTTATCTAACTATTTTTACTAATATAAATAATTAATTTTGAATGGAAAAATAATATTAAAATGTTAGATATAGAATGAATATTTTTTTTGAATTTCATATTTTCCATGAATAAAATTATATAAGTATAGAAGTAGAGAAAATTGGAACATTAATTTGAAACAAAAAGTCAAAGAAAAAGAAGTAAAAAAAGTAAGAAAAAGAAAAAATCGTTAAAAGAAAAGAGAGAAAAATGGATTTTGGTCATTTTCTGAAATGGGACCCAACATATCCACATGACACAATATAGCCTCATACATGTATTGTCAGCCACTTCTTGAGCAGTGTGAACTGAATGATAATAATTATATTTTGGACATTTCAGAAATGATTTTACTTTTAAAGAGTATTGGTTTTATTTTCGAGGGTAATTTGAATATAAGTAATTAGGGAGTATATACGTGAGGGGAAAAATCAGTTATTTTGAGTCACGAGTATCAGTCATGTTCAATATTATTAATCTGAAACCTAACAGATACCAACAAAACATAACAAAAATCAATTAGTCACAGCATAGATGCAAAAAAAAAAAAAAAAAAAAAAGTTGCAAAGATTAAATCACAAAAACCAAAAGATGAACATGAGACATGGTTTGAAATATTTCATATAACATTCTGATTTATATAACACAACACAAGAAGGATAATATTTCATATAACATTGTGATGAAGAACATAATTCATAGTCAGCTCACAGGCTGAGGATAATTAAAATTAAAGGGGTTACACCTGAGATCATTTTGGTCCCAAGCTCATATCTACTTGTTACATTACAAACCAGCGTTCTATAGTCAACTAGAAACTAGCATCTTTGGGCACAATCTACTTTCCGTTTGTAGAATCTGAATCAACTTGTATAACCAAATCAGGAATGTGTGGCTGTGTCCTGAATGCTATCTTTGCGCGTTTCTTGCATAACAAAGACATGCCGCCACCACTTTGCCTCTTCTTCGCATCTGGAGGCTGGACATCCTCAGCTGATTTCAGAAAAGAGTGATTCAAGAGCATGTCTGCACTCCAACGCGCGCTTGGATTCCTGACTAGACAATTATTTAGGAAATCTTTTGCCTCAGTAGACAGTTTAGGATTTTGAATATCTGGTTCCTCATACTTAATTCGGTTCAACATAATATCTGATGATTCCCATAGGGGTTTCCCCGTAATCATCTCGTAAACAGTGCATCCAAGAGACCAAATATCAAATCCTGGGGAGTACTCCTCCTTAAATAGAGCTTCAGGTGCCATATACCTTTTAGTTCCTCTGAGCCCCACCTCCTCCCTGCAGTTGATCTGTTGCAAAGTTATGGAAAGCCCGAAATCAGCGATCTTTGCCACCTCATCAGTAGTAAGAAGAATGTTGTGGGGTTTTATGTCGCAGTGAATTATCCCTTTTTTGTGAATCAAACTGAGCCCTAAAACAACATTTTTGGTATACTCTTTGACTTGAAACTCAGGCAATCCTCCTCGTTGATGAATACGATCAGCTAGGCTCCCAGCTGAGGCATATTCGAGCTCCAAATTGTAAAGATATAAGCCATCTTTGCAAGTGACTTTAAATCCAAAACATCGAATAATTTGAGGACAATCCTCAAACATTCTTAAGAATTTCCTTTCATTTCGAAGAGACCGAGAGCGGTTCAATCTACAAGATTTAACGGCAATGAGAGATGGTATTATAGGAGAAGGGGTATCATCAGTATTAGTCAAAGCCAATGAAACAAAACCATAGCTTCCTTTCCCCAATGTTCGACCTCTGCTCCACTTATATTTCGCTTCTTTTTCCTTCATTACACTGTTTTTCTTATAAAAATTAGCAGATTGGATCAACCAATTTATAGAATAAATTTGGATAAACTCGTCTCAACCAATTCTTTGACCCATTTTTACCCTTCTTTTGTTCTTTTATGAGCGTTTTTATTTAGTTTTTTTCTTTTTTTAATGGAGAAATTTAAAAAGTATATATATTTATTCTCCAGTAAATTTGATAATTCATATTTTGATCTAACTCATTAAAATTAATATATAGCATATTTGTTTCCTAATTCCCTTTCACAGGGCTAGTAGAAGAAATTTTATTAAAATTTTCCATATTTACATCTTTTATTATATGAAAATTTAAAGTTGTATAAAATTAATTAAATATTTAACATAAAATAACAAGCACTTGATTTATTAAAAGGACAAACAAATAACTTGGATTCTAATAAGTCCTTCACGTGATTAATGAATGAATGGAGTGAAGAACCATCATTACTTAATTTCAAATCTGTCCTAATAAGACAATTCTAAAATGAACTTATTTTTTGAAATTTTATTTAGTGGATAAATATAATAAATTTAAAATGAATTGAATGCTAAATCAGTAAAAATGAATTTGGTCAAATATATGGAATTAAATGATTTTACTCTTTTTTCATTAGTGGAAAATTTTATTAACTTCTCAGCGAGTCCTTTCTTTTTCTTTTTAATTTTACTTCTTCTTATCTATTTCTTTTTCATGTATTTAAAATATATTTTAAAGTATATTTATTAATTATGATAAATGTATAATTACATGTACAATGTATTTATTAATGAAAAACTTTCACAAATAGCCAGTACTGTAATAAACTTAATTATGCTTCATAGCTAGAGTTTGCATAATTACGGATTGTAGCTACAATTATTAAGGTGTCTCGTTTATATAATCCGTAGGTTTGTAGTATTCGCGAGTACATTTGTATAATCCAGTTATTTTTGTATAAACTCGAATAACGAATTTATACAAATACAAACATCAAAAGTGTAAATAGTTATACGAATTATATCATCACAAATTTTGAATTATACAAAAGTTATGCAAATTATATTATACAAATTTCGAATTATACAAACGTGCGAATTATACAAAACCAAAAAACTGAGCCTTGTAATTATAGCCAAAAGTAGGTCGTGAATTGTAATTAACGCAAACTATAGTCATGTTGAGTAATTAACTAGTATATATTTGCTTATACGCGTAATTTTCCCTTTATTAATTTTGATATGAGAAATGTATAATTACAAATTATTGTACTTAAATCATCAAATAAATATGTTGAAAAAATTAAAATAAAAATAACATTATTTTCATGAAACTCTATCAATAAAAAAACGATATCATAGAAACACAGTGCAACGAGTTGTAGATAGTCAAACTATGAATTCAGGTGCTCGAGAAATTTTTCCACAGGAGGTCATGCGTTTTAATACTTTTGATGCTTTAACTAATAATATTGTGCATGAGATCCAACTCATCTAAAGTTAAATCTACGAATGAATTAGTTATTTCTAAGCAAAAACAAGGTGCGATAAGTACTCTGAGCAGGGGTGGGCCCACATTATATGGAGGGGTGCACGTGCACCTGTCAATTTTCGAAAAAATCATATGTATATATGTATATCTATTTTGAAAATTTGATAGAAATTAGTTATATTTAACAGTGCACCCATAAAAATCATAAGAGTGCCCTTGTGCAACTGGTAGAAGTTAGAGGTATCACCCTCTAGAGTAGGGTTTGAATCCAATTAAGCCTGTTTTTATTGTTTTTATTTTAAGTTTACTTAGACCTCATGATATTTAGCTATGTTTATATTGGTGGAACCATAGTCTTTAAATTCTGGATTCGCCTCTGACTCTGAGATGGATAGATATAGCAGATGAAGAGGAAGAACAAGTCACTTCTCCTCCTATGCAAAAAGAAATTGATCCCAACAGCTCCTGCTTTTGTGCCTAGTAGTGCCAAGTTAGTAACTGCTTTTGGTGAGTTCTAATATTGAAAAATTGGCTTCACTTGCATCGATTAACAACTTCAAGTTGGTGATAGTAGTACTTTGTCCCCAAATAAGTTTGCTAACCTAGATGATGAGGAAGGTGAGGAAGAGGAAATGCTGGATTATTATTTTGCAATTGCAGTTAGGAGTGAAGATATTTCTCCTAGGCAACAAGGCAATAACGCAACAACAAAACAAAGCATTAACGAAAGTATAGTTGGGATGGTAAAGTGATTGATAAATTTGTTATAAGGCAACTATCAATGCGACTCGCAAAACAAAATCATATGACAATATTAACAACTTCAACAAGATTCAATAAAGCCAAGAAGTGATGCACTATCAAGTGTTATTGGACAATTTGAACAAGAAGACAAGAGAAACATATTTCAGTTTACTTTAGAAGGTCAATCTATCTTGTTTAGTTCATACATTTGTAAAAGGAAGTTTGAGGTTGATAACTCAACTTTCTCCTTGGCCTTTATGATTTTTTAATACTAAAGAATCCTCACTTGTAATATCATCATATACTGTATTATAAACTTTGTAATGATTATAAAATATTTAGTTCTCTCTAGCTCGTATTTTATTCATGGTTTTTAATTAGTAGAGGTTAGATACGTAGCTCATTAGGATTGGTAAGGTAAGGTCTAGCCTCCCTTGCTGTCTAGTGGTACAAATTTGCATTAAAAAAAAACTAAAGATATATATTCATCACCACTTATAAGATTCAATTTAAGACTTAGCTCTTCTAGGGGGTTATTAGTTCGAGCTAAGAAAATAATTTCTCGTAGAAATGCAAGGTAAATAGCATATAATAGATTCTTGTGATCCGCTTTTACAAAGAAAATAATTAAAAAAATTGCAGGATAAAGTGGTGTACAATAAACCTCGTTGCATTTTTCTATTTTTTTAAAAAATGATTTCTTCCGGTGGATTTATATATCTTTATTTTTGCATTAAAAAATTGGAAGAAAAATAATGTAAAAAAAAAAAGATAAGTGTCAAAAACACACCTAAACTATTCATTTTTTTTAGTTTCATACCTAAACTATTGAAAGTGTGAGTTTCATACCTAAACTATCACTTTTACTTTGAGAAACACACCTCAGTGGTGTGTGTAGTGCACTCTCTCTTTTATATGAAAAAACTGACACATGATATTCCACATAGATAAAATATTTTATCTAGATAAAAATTAAATAATAAAAAATTAATATTAATTAAAAACTAAAGATAACTATCCATATAAAAATTATTATTTTTTATCTCACTTCACCACCTCCTCCACGTACCCCCTCTCCCCGCGACAAACCCATCCTTTTTTAAAATAAAAAATCATTTATAAAATATTTTTAAAAAATTCATATTTCATCCCCACCCCCTCCCCCTCCCCCTCCCCCTCCCCTCCCCCGATAGAAATTGATATTATTTTATTTAGAAAATTTACCCCATCCTATTTAATTTTCCGCTCCTAATTTTTATTTTTTTACGTTTTTTTATTTTGTGTTAGATATGCACGTACATATATTTTTAGAAATTTTTTTTTACTAGTGTGCCGAATATAACATAAACAACTAAAAAATATAAAAGTCTTGTGGAGGCAAGTAAAAAATATTTTCGATATGTATATCTAAAAATTGAGGAAAAAATTGGGAAAAAAAAGCGGAGGGTTAAGTGGGATGGGTAAAATTATATTTTTATGAAAATAAAATAGTATCTAAATTAGTATTTGATGAGGGGGAGGAGATGAAATAAAAAATAAAATACTTTTATAAAAGAAATTTAAATAAAACAAAAAACTATAAAAAATGGTGTGGGGTAAGAAAAATATTTTACATTTTATTTTATAAAGAAAATATTATTTTTTATAATAGTTTTTTTAATTTTAAATTTTAACTAATACTAATAACTTATTTATTTTTTGTCAAGGTTGAATATTTTGTCCATATGGAGTGTGATATGAAAATTCTTTAAAATAAAAGAGAGAGAGTGTATTACACATACTATGATGAGAGTGGTATAAAAGAGAGAGGTGTGTTTCTCAAACTAAAAAGTGATAGTTTAGGTATGAAACTCAAACTTTCAATAGTTTAGGTATGAAACTCAAACGAAAGTATATATTAGGTGTGTTTTTGACACTTATCTCAAAAGAAAAAGAAAAAAAGCGTAAATAAAACTAATCTGAAAGCATAAGAAAAGACGAACATGATTTTATTAGGAACGAATATGATAATACAAATTTCCTGGAAATGACTCAATATATTTAACCTTCAATTAATTAAAATATGTATTTTTGGTTCCTTCTTATAGAAATATATCAAGTTTGAATTGGCTTAGCATGGTCAAATATGGCTACTTGTATTTTACCCATATGTGTCAATACTCTTATAGGTTGACAATAGATTTGAATCCATATATATCCAACCGAAATACAAGTGATCTAACTCATTGAAATATGAATAAAATGAATTGATTTTATAAATATGGATTAAAATTGTCAGCACTATATAGTAGTTGTAACACCCTGTAAATAATATGCTAAACATATGAATCATTCATCATGAGTGTATTAACTTGACTCAGGTTATATCCTACTTATACATGTGTTAAGGTTTATTCCTATATATATGTGAGAAGTGTATCAAATGTGGTTTAGAGTCATAAGGGATGATCTCTATCACAAAGTCAAGTTCAAATCTTTCCTATTGATTAAGTTTTCGCATGAGTTCATATAAGGGTCAATTTTAAATGATCATATTTCTTATAATATGAAGAGTTAGGTGATTCATAACCTATCTAAAGATCGATGAGTCTCTTACCAACTCCATTGACCGTTTGTCAATAAGTGTCCGAAGTACGTGAGACATTATGACTTATTTATTATAGATGCTCCAACCGGGTGGAAGTCTACGACCCGATCCGTGGCAGAGAGGAAGCAAACCTCACTGCCCATATAAATGAAATTTCATCTTCCAAATCCAGATTTATTTTTGGGAAAATTTTCAAAATAGCAATATTTTAGTTTTTAGTGGGACTCCTTAGCAACAGTTTCATTATTTATTAAAATGCCATTATTTTAGTTTGTTAAGGGATTAGTTTTGTATTTATTATTATTTTCAAAAATACAAATAATTAATAACATAACAGAGAAAATCATGGAACAAAAAGATTTTAAAAAATTCAAAAAGATTTTAATTTGGTAAAATACAATTAATTAGTAACAGAATGGATAAAATAAAGGAAAATAATATTTTAAATAAGAAAATTTTTGAATTTAAACCAACAAAGTCACGTTAACATAATTACTAATCATAATTTTTGTATAACTTTAAGTAGGCATAATTCTTTTTTCCATTACTCTTAAGTCTTTTCATCTTTTATTTTTTGGATTAAAATTTGCAAAATTTCTTTCCTATTATACGTGTTTGGTTCCATAATCGACATGACTTTTTTCTCCCTTATTCCTCAAATATACAATATTAATTTTTACTTCATTGAAAATACAGAATCTATGTAGAATTGAAATCGATTGATTTAAGATTTTCATGGACAGTGAAGAAGATTTTAGAATGAAAAAATAAAAAAGAGAAATACAAAATTTGTTGGCAAACAAAATGAGATTGAAATACAAAGTGAGCACAAAAAACCTAAAACTTGTTGGTATACATTTAAAATTGCTATAAAATAGATAAATAAATAAATACCAAAACTTGTTAGCATAGAAAGTGAAAATGAAATACAAAATGATATTGAAATACAAAGTGAGCAAAAGAAATACAAAACTTGTTGGCATAGAAAGAAAGCGAGAATGAAATACAAAATGAGATTGAAATACAAAATGATATTGAAATACAATGTGAGCACAAAAAAAAAATAGAAAACTTAGTGAGAATGAAATAAAAAGTGAGATTGAAATACAAAATGATATAGAAATACAGATTGAGCACAAAAAAATACAAAAAAAATTTGGCATATAGTTAAAATGAATACAAAATTTAAAAAAAGTACAAAATTGTATGAAGCCTAATATAGAATAGTATAAAAAATTCTGTAAAACTATTTATCTACTATCCTATGATATAATACAAAATTAAACATATAAATAATTTGAAATGAATACCACCTACAAAATAGATACAAGTTATACTTAAAAAACTCAAATTTTAGCAAGATACCACATGAATTTTGTAATGAATACAAAATGCAATAGACCATAAAAATAATAAAAAATGCAATATGATAATTTAAATACAAAATGCAACATGCCATAAAGTTATTTTTCATCACTTTGATCTTCAACAATTTCATCAACTTCTTCGGCACCCATAATTTTTGTTTATTTTGAACTGTTGATTTCATTAGCCGGGTGGGTAAGATCATATTGAAATTCAAATTTTTCCTCTTCACAACTTGATCTACACCATAATCGACGATTTTAAAAATAAAATAAAAATTAATCTCAGTAAATAAACGAAATTGTCTTTGCCAATAAAAAAATCTCTTGAATTAAACTAGAGATTTGTTGAACAATTTGAAAGACCCTTGAAGAAAGAAGAGTTACAGAACATGAAATAAGGGAGAAGAGAGTGTGAAATATGGAGAAAGAAGGTTAATGGATAGTGGTTTAATTACTTTTTCTTTTTAAAAATTCATGGGTTTTACAATTTGGTCTAATGTAGGATTGTTTTGATAAATAAAAGAAAATTTAAATAATAAAATTTGAAGACAAAATATTTTCTAAAATAGTCATTCTAACATTTTAAATAAATATTTTAAAGTATTGTTATTAACTAATTATGTTATGTATTATGACTTGATTACTAATTTCCCCTTTATGGGGTATTTTATCCTGAATTTTTTTGGAGGGAGTTATCAAAATAACTTTAAACTTTTAAAGCACAATTTTCATAATTACATCCTCTCATTCCCACATATATTCCTAAGCTCAAGAACTTCAAGAAACTTTAGGGCCAAATAAAGTTCATCTTCCAAAGTTCTTTATTAAGTTTCATCATCATTAAAGTATGTAAGACTATCTCCACGTGTAACACCTTGTTCTTCCCACAAACTACGATTTCATGATTCAAAATAATCCTTCATGAATGAATTAGGGTTAGAACAAAACTCCATATTTTTGAATTGCTCTTGATTCTTCATGAAACTCTCAAGAACTCTTCGTGAAAGTATTTCAATTTCTTGATAATTCTTTAATCACCAATGAGTTTTTACAAGATTTCCTCTATGCAATATTTTAATTTCTTGATAATTCTTTTACACACGTGTTTTCTAAGATTTTCTACATGAAATTATGAATGATTGCTAAAAGAAGAAATTCTTATCTTCAAATCTACTACTTTAATGATTTTCTTTATAACTTATTGATAACTCTTTGGCAATTATTAATATTTTCTTGGAATTCTCATATTATGAACCTTATACTATGAGTTATGAAAGTTCCCAAATTTAAGACTTTATGATGCTATCTATGATTCTCTATACCACTTTATTATTATGATATGATATGTGATCTTCATGAATGCAAAATTATAATACATGAATTGTAACCTTATGACGTGATAATATGAATGAAATTTATGAGCTATGGTTCTTAAATGTTATGAATATAAGTCTTCGGGCTAATTCATGATCACATGAGCTTAAGAGAGCTATGTAGTCAATCGAAAAGGCATAAGTCTAAATGACGAACTCTGAAACTAAGTTTGTGAACATAGGTTAAGGATTGTGATGTTGGTTCAGGTGGATCCTTTATGCTCATGGTAAGGACTTATTATGATCCACATGATATGTATTGCATATGTCTCATACTCGGTAAGGTAAGATGTTTTAAGTTGATCAGGTTGAGATCCGATCACAATGCGCTCACATGATGGTTTATATCAGTTACACTATTAACCTCTCATAATGAACAAAATATGATAAAAGTGGTATCCCTAAGACAGTCTGAACGACCTCATCTCTTAACCTTCATATGTTACGATTATGATTATGCTAGCTGCTTATTATGATAGGGATACCTCGTTTATCATAATTGTAAATTTTAGGGCTCAATATGATTCACAAAAGAAAATCATTCATTGCGACATAAAACCCCACAACATTCTTCTTACTACTACTAACGGTTATGGTTCGGCTGTAATGGCTAAGATAGCTGATTTCGGGCTTGCCTTGACAAAATAGGGCGCAGAAGCAGGGACTCAGAGGACTAAAAGGTACATGGCACCTGAATCTCTACTTATGCAGGAGTACGGTTCAGGAGTTGATATTTGGGCACTTGGATGCA
>CM040619.1:58623983-58640058 GCA_022817965.1 Solanum lycopersicoides
TTTTCGGAGTGGTAAACTCGGATAATGATCTTCCTTAATCAATTCTATGAGGTGAATTGGGACGTATTTTGGTTGATGGACCAAGAGGGTACTGGCCAGAGGCACCCGGTAGAATGTCAGCTATTTTTACGGCTGGAGTACTGGCACGAAGCAGAAAGTGTGGCAATCCGAAAACACATGTTTTTGTGCATGATTTTAATCAAAAAGTGGATAGAATTACAAGTGAAGAGTTCTTATGTAAGGAGAATTTGTGTGAATTCGAAGGATATGTTGGGACATTTCGTTATAGGAAGAATGGATCCCAACAGCTATACGTTCTGTCGCAACCATATATAATTTGGTACCAGTAGCAACTTCTTCTTGGTCCCAACATCAATGTTATTATAAGGTGATTTTCATAATTTAAAGATGTGTGGAATTTTGAATTTATTATGGTAGATGAAAGGAGGGAGGGTCCATTGTTCAGGGGACAGCTACAAAAATTAAATAACTCTCTTTCTGGCTTTGCTTAATGAATTCCCCTTTAAATGATAATGCAACTACTTCTGTCAAAGTCTATGCACATTTACTGCTGCTAGTTGTATACGTTTGGTTTTAGTCATAATTTACTAACTGGTAACTATCGACAAGCCAAGTATGGCAATGGATTCGACGATCCTAATTCCTGATCTTTTTTTTTTTCTTTCTATCTTATGCTTATTCTCTGCAAAAACAAAATCGTTGGATAAAGAGCAGATGATCCTAATTCCTAAAGAGTAAAAATCATGTTATTGTCTTAATGTGGATGCATTTTAATCTAATTGACGCAGGAATGAAGCTTAATTATACTCATTACTTACAATTCAATACATAAAACAAGTAAATACAAGTCAACAATGGTGTAAATTGGGCTACTTGTTGTCCCAATCTAACATACATTGCTATTCCATTATAATACAGAATTACATAAATCAGAGGTGAGGTTTTTTGACGGCAGCATAAGTAGTCGAACGAGCTTTTGCATCTCCTGTATGAGCTCGACTTGCAGAACTATTCCTAGAGGAGAAGTCATGAAGTTTACAAGGTATATAGCTTAGTGATTTCATGTCCCGGCAATTTCTCTTTTGCAAAAAGAAAGCTTCGCATTCCTCTGGTTTTCTCTGGTTCTCAAGATCAATAATGCAATTCATGCCAATATTAAGTACATTCTCCTCTACCAACTTTCGACATTCCGGTCCAATCTGTGTGAAATAGTTGTATTTCAAGGTAAGTTCCTCCAAGCTACTGATCTTGCACAATGTTTCCGGCACTTCGCCGTATAATTGATTGTAAGACAGATCCATCACTTCCATCTGCACAAGGCACCCGAAAGATTGCGGGATCGGACCTGTTAATTTGTTCCTACTAGCATCAAATACAGATGCCAATTTCAACATCCCTATCTCATAAGGCAAGCAACCAGTAAGTTGATTATTGAAGAAGAGAACCTCAAGGAGATTTCCCTTGGCATGGCCAATGCTTTTGGGGATTTCACCAATGAATTTATTGTTGGCTAATGTAAGAAACAGGGCAGCAGTACGGCCAAAATTTTCGGGGATTTTCCCGGAAAATTGATTGTTGTTGAGAAAAAGAATATCAAGGTCAAGTTTGAATACTTTAGGGTCGACTGGACCTTCTATTTGGTTGAATCTGAGATCCAAATAAGTTAACCTGGTGGCACCAAGTACAGCTTTTGGGAAAAAACCAACATATTTGTTGTTGCTCAAATCAAGTTCGAAAAGATTAGGGATACTCTGTGTGGATATATTATTGGGTATTTGTCCAGTGAAGTTGTTGGAGTTGGAATGGAAGATTTCGAGAGTGGGGATTCCATTAATGAAATCTTGAGAGAGAGAGGATTCCCTTTAAGTTTCTACCATTGAAATTGACAGCCACAACTTTGTTCTTGTAGCAAACGAAACCTATATACTTGGTTGAGTCTTTGCAAATATTTTTGCCTACCC
Organism: Solanum lycopersicoides; assembly: GCA_022817965.1. Lineage (NCBI taxonomy): Eukaryota > Viridiplantae > Streptophyta > Magnoliopsida > Solanales > Solanaceae > Solanum > Solanum lycopersicoides. The sequence goes on from CM040619.1 coordinate 58,625,966, forward strand.
ATGTTTTTGTAATGCCAGAGGGGTCACTAGTGATTGTCTTCTTAAATCTTTGAATGACACTTATGGCTGATGTTAGTAGATCATTGGGGGTGGGTGATGGTGGCTTGGGAGGATTTGGTTTGGGTGGTGGTGGTGGTGGTGGTGGTTTGGGAGGATTTGGTTTGGGTGGTGGTGGTGGTGGGATAGTTTGGGAGGATTGGTTTGGGTGGTGGTGGTGGTGGTGGCGGCCATGGGAGTGGGACAAAGTGGCTCAGGAGGAGGGGGTGGGGGACAAAGTGGTTCTTGTGGAGGAAGCAGAGCATGTGAGGGATCTTCTCCATCACCACCAATTATGACTTCTATGGCTTCTCTGCCATTTTGACAGATGAAGAAGTTAAGGCATTTACATGGAAGAATGGGCAGATAAAGAAGATGAGTATTACTAATAATGGAGCTCTTCCACTCATGTTTTGCTACTCTCCTTTAGAAGGGACAGGGAAGATGTTAGGTTATATAGCCGTAAAATGGCTAGCTATTAGCTAGAGCGTAACTCTTTCGTTCATTATTATATTATCATTTTTATTTATTTTATTTAAATATAAATATAATATTTAAAATATTTTTTTATTATATTAATATTAAAAAGTTTATTATTTATAGTACTTGTAATATAGTTTTCTGAATATATGACTTTTCTAAAAATATTAAATTAATTAATTTAATTTAACACTAAAAATTATCAAATTAACTTTTGAAGAACACCCACAAATAAAAATAGATAAAAAAAGTATTTACTATTCTCTATCCGCCCAATTGTTAATCATTAAATTTGTAAAAAGGAAACTCCATTTCTTTAGTTTATTTAGAAAAAAATAATTTCTTTTTCTTTTTAATAAATTTCAATTTTTTACTTGATATATTTAAGGCTATACAAATAAATGATATTTAATATATTTTTTATTTAACACAATAATTTCAAAAATGTTTTTTATTTTTTTAAAATAGTGGGTATCAGTAAGGGTGTGTAAAAACTGAACCAATCGATAAATCGAACCAAAAAAATGTTATTAGGTTGTTATTGGGCAATTGGATTATTGAATTTATAATGGGTTTATAAAAAAAAGTTATTGGATTATTGATTCCGTATCGGGTTTTACTATTGGGTTATTACGTAAACTGATAACCCAATAAGATAGTAATAACTTACTTTTTTACCCTCCCTAATAATTTAATATATAACTAGACACTATAACTATGTCAAATTATTAATACTCTATCTACTTCACATTAGGCCGCTTTACTAATGTAAGGTTTCACAATTGTAGCTTTTGATTTTAGTTTTAGTATTGTTGGATTAGTTGATTTTAATTTTAGTTTGTAATTGTAGGTTGTAGCATTTGCAAGTTTGTAAAGGTCCGTAATTTGATTAACATAAAAAATTTCATATTATGTTTTGGCGGTGACATGTAATTATAACCTTCGTACTATATTTAGATAAGTAAGAAGTCATATAATGTTTTACGAATATTTTTTTATTGGGTAAATCGAAAACCGAACCGATAACTATAAAAAACCGATAAATAATATTTTATTGATTTGTTATCGGGTTAGCTTATTTAAAAATCGAAAACTAATAAATCAAATTGATAATATATAAAATCGAACCAAACCGACAGATGGACACTCTTACTATCAAACAAGACATCCAATTATTAATTAAAAAAAGAAGAAAGGGAAAAGTTGATCAAATTGAAAGAGAGTCGTATAAAGTAGATCATCTATAACCTTTTTAGTTTTGGAAGTTAGCTAAAATGAGGGACGGCCATCCTATGTCGTGGGGTGCATGTGTAATCGGTAATTTTTGAAAAATTTATATATATATATATATATATAAAAGTAAGATATAGTCAACAGTGTACCCATAAAAAATATAGAATTACTCTTGGGCAATTGGTAGAAGGTAGAGATACCACCCTCTAGATTAGGATTTAAATCTACCTAAGTTTATTTTTATTTTCAGTTTAATTTAAATCTTATATTTAAATTATGTTTATATTGGCACACCCAAAACCTTTAAATCCTGCTCCTCTGACTAAATTGATAAGTGAGACCGAATGGAGGGAGGGGAACTATGTTGCACAATTTTTGTATTGTAATTTGTAGGGTGTCAGAAACATTTTTGAATTCTTGTTACACTATATTCCTACCATATTATTTTACTTCTACCAATTTATTTAGTACGTCATTTTACAATTGCAAACATCTAAGTTTAATAACAAGTGATCATAACATACACTGATATTTCTTTCTCAATTTATGTATCACTTGAATTTCAACATTGAAACTAGTTTTGATTGAACATAATTTTTTCTATTATTTTTAAAGTATTTTAAATTATCAATTATTATAATTTTTACATAGTTTATAAATATGTTTTTATCAGAATCAACACAAAAACTACGTACTTATTAAGGAACTAGAGCACGTCGAAGCCCCCTACCCCCGTTCCCCAGAATCTCGAACAATTATATCTCTTTAGGATTACAAAGTTAGTAATGAGTAATATTTTGGTTGTGGTTAATTTGAAATCACATATTTACCTTTAGAAAACGAAGGAAATGAAAGCATGCAGAGCAAGTTACGTGTTTTACATATTATTTGTCTCATGCTTCAGGAATCACAGCTTGTATCGAGTTTTTAAGAAGTTCGAGCAATATATATTTTATCATTTTTAAGCTGGGTAATTGTCAAAGAATGACAAAAGTTCCATATTGGTGGTTAATGAGATGGGTATTTATAAGGTTTGGACAATCCTCCTCTCTTTGAGCTAACTTTTGAGTGTGAATTAGGCCTGAGACCTAATTTCACAGTACATGCAGATTTTAACGTACAAAATCAATAAATCATATATCTTTCGTGTGATTATATGTTTAAATTTTCAAATACACATAATATTAAAAAAAATCATTAGTACAATAAATGAACAATAAACAATATATAGTAGTAACTAATTATTATCTTTTGTAAAATCCTCCCACGTCACATAGACAATCTCTTCACATCGAGCATGAGTTTATTTTTTTTATAAAATTTAATTGTAGGTCATTTTTTGGGTAAAATATAAATTGTGGATCAAATTTCATATTTAAAAAAAGTTCAAATCAGTTTTTTTTATTTTATTCATAATGCTGAGTTGAAGATCAGGCCCCCATGCTAAATATACACCTACTTAAATTCAAACTGTAATTAATACTCTGTCATCCACTTTAATTTTTTTTGTTGGATTTTTCGAAGATTAATTTGATTAATTTTAAATATTAATTAATTATTTTTATAATTTAATTTTATAAAAAATTACAATAATTAAAAGGGTACGAAAATAGTAATAAAACAAGCACATACTGTATATAGAATCTCCATGTTACGACAAGATTGCATTATACCACACAAACTTTTGCGCACCTCAAATCCATCGAAATCTACCCATATCTAAAATCTTCCATAAATCCAATTTTCTTCTACTCCATTAATTAGTTGGAACATGTGCAGCAAGTTGATTAGTAGTTCAATTTCTTCTACTCCATTATATCTTCACTAATTACTTGCCTGACGTCATTTCCACCGTGACTGCTACCATCATCTCTTGCTATTTATGTGGTGGATATTCAAATTATCCAATAATGGTCTTGATATTTTAATGTTAATGAGTGTCAGCAGCCACATTGATGTAACATAATGTCTTAAGCAATAATTAATTATTAATAATTATTTTATTATTATTAAAGATTTAAATGTATATTTAGCGATAATAAATACTCTTTATAAATTCTTTTAAGCTTCATAGCGATATTAAATTTTATGACTATAAATTAATGATAATTAACGAATTTAACACTCTTTGTTAATGTGTATTTTATTATTGTTAAAAGCTTTTTTTAATACTCTCTCCATCCATAATTGTTTGTCAGGGTTAGGTCATGCACTCACCAAGGAAAATTTAATATAAGGTGTAATTTGACTAATATAATCATACTATATCAAGAATATCAAAAGTCTACATAACTTTTAAATTGAACAAAATGGAGTAAGGGCAGAATGACTATAGAGGTGAGTATAATGTAGGTAAGTAATTATAGTCCTTTTTTAATCATTTAGTTAAAATTACCAATTTGGCTAGATAGAGAAATTGTTTCTGATTGATTTTAGTTAATTCTCCTGCTTTATTGATATATATGATATAAATTTTCAGCTGAAGATAACCAATTGAGTGGCCTTGTTGGTAGTAGTACTAGCCTATTTATTATTTGCAATGGAGGTAGAGGAGCAACTATTATTGTAAGGTCCCAAGAATTTCTGGCAAATAGTAAGCGATAATGTCGGTAGTACTAAAAGATAACTTGTCACCAATTGGAAGAAAAGTTTCCACTTATTAAAGGCATTGCCTTGCTAGCTAAGGTCCCAACAAATGTCACTGTTACATACAAAATACAAAAAAAAAAAAGAACTCCAATCCTAGGAGACTTCAGGTTGACTAGTCATCACCTAATGTTTAAATTTCGATTAAAGTTACGTATATATTAATATCTAAGAATCAAATATGAGTGATTTATAAATGCACAAATTAGTATGTTATAATTTATGATCAGAAGTAGAAAGCTTTAGCTTTCAAAATTCAAATATTTCATTTGGAAAACCTTAAAATATGTATGTTTAATTTATGATTAGAAGTAGAAAGTTTAACTTTTAAAATTCAAATAGTGTCATATAATCAAAATATAAGTTTGAAACATGGAGAATATTTCTTCAACAAGAGAAAAAGAAGCAGCAAATATTACTCCACAAATATGACAATTATGTCAAAAGATACACTTGTCATTTGTTGCTTGTGTACGACTTTTTTGTGGAAAAAATTTAAGGTTGTTAGTGAGTTACTTCACCAATTATCTTCTGGTGGTGACAATTAGTACTCTATATATGTCTTTAAAATCTATAATAATATAGATTTAATAACAGTTATTTAATGACAATAAATTTATACACTTCAATAATATATATATTTTTTATTGCTAAATATTATTTTTATTACGAGTCACCAAATTGAACTTCCCCAATAATCTTCAAACTCAGCATGTGGTATATAGTTTTCTCTCTTACTTTTTGTGAAGCTAGTCAATTCAACTTCCTAAAGTATAAAGAAAAATAAAATGAGAAAAAGCAGCAAAAAAGAAAAAGAGAAAAAACAAAGGTGTTCCAATTCGGAGGGGCCTCTTTTTCTAAAAAGATAGTAATAACATTTTACTTTTTTTTTTTTTTGAAAAAGAAAATACCATTGAGAAATAAAGTACTACTTATTAAAAATATACAGATTTTTCATATAAAAGGAAAGAATTATTAGAAGAAGTTTTACACCTCTGGAGAAAGGATTAAATTGATTGATTATATTGTCAATTGAAAAGAATTATTAGAAGAAATTGATTATAAAAAGAACAAACAATTCCACTCAAAGAGATATAACAATAAGTTTCATAAGAAAATCTATTAATTTATTCTTTTAAGTGTAAGACCTCTTTAATTTTTATTTTAGGTCATTAATATGAAATCGTAACTTAACCACGTGTCAAATCGTATTAGAGAGCACGCACTTGTTCCTCATTGCTTTGTACAGTGTTTGGGATCGAAATGACTAGGCATAGTATCAAAGTTAACAAAATAAATTTTGAACGATGATACAAAAAGTATATTATAATATGGTTTCGTCAATTGTTACCTATAAGAAAACTTATACATAAATTAAGTAACTATAAAAACTACCAAAAAATAATCTTCCCTAAATAACATTTTTTTATAATAACGTGTTACCGTATAAAAAAAAAATCTCAAATTGAAGAAATTGTTATCTTCTAAAAAAAGGATCGATTTTCTTTTTTAAGTAAAACACAATTTATATAGAATAGTCTCCAACTACTTCACTTAATTAAGCCCAAAAGTGTTATGTTAAAACATATTGTTCTTTGACAAATTATAAAACAAAAACAATGAGAGCTGAATTTAATAACATGATATATATTTCAAGCAAAAGAGGTAATGATCATGAGTTAAAATGTATATAAGATTCAGGATAATAAATAGCAAAAAGTATTAGCACTTGCATGTGGCCCAAAAAAACGTTTTGGGAGAATTTTGGAGTGATAAAGATGTGGCATCAGATGATGACTTATAAGAACATGGGTGGTGGGCTTGGATATTTAAGTGACAACAACTTCATAAAGGACCATTTTATATCAAACTAATTCTATATTAATGATAGCAGCCACAATAATGACAACATAATTTGTAATTTTTTCAAAAAAAAATTAATATGTTTAAATCATCTCAATTCTGTCTTCCTCATTTTCTCCATATCATAGAGGCCGGTGCTAAATTCACTTCATCCTAAATAACTTTATTCTTTATGCTATCTCTCCTAATATATCTATACATTTATCTAAACATTTTTATTTAATTTACTTTCATATTTTGAGTTTTAATAGATTAACACTTTGCTCATACACGATATGATCATTACTTTATAAAGCTTACCTTTTAGGTGTGATAACACATTTTTATCACTCAATTCACCAGATGTGAACTTCCATGTGATTCATAGCTATATTAAGCTATATTTTTAAATATATATGTGTCACTTCAATTTAATAACTTGACTACTTTTTGCTTCGGATTTAGCAAGATGAAGAGACACTTAGTTTAGTTGCTTAAAAAGCCTCTATCCACTCTAAATTTCATTCCATACACTTGATCGTCCAAGCGCACTCGGATCAACGTTTAATCTTAAAATATATCTTGCAAATTAGTGAAAATTGTTAAAGAATAACAAAAGTTTCACATCGGTGGTTAATGAGATGTGTGAACTCCTTATAAGGCTTGGACAATCCTTCTTTCTTTGAGCTAGTTTTTGGGTGTAAGTTAGGACTAAGACCTAATTTCACATAATATTAGAGCACGCCCCGTCTCACCCGATATTGGGACTCTCAAAATCAAAATTATCCACGTACCAGATGCTAAGCACTGTGAGTGAGGTGAGGTATTAAAGAATGACAAAAGTCCCACATCAGTGGTTAATGAGATGAGTGAACTCCTTATAAAGTTTGGCAATCCTTCTGAGTTAGGCCTAAAACCTAATTTCACAAAAACTTGCATTATTTATAAATTGTGATTTTTTAAAAGAATCACTCCTTTTAACGTGAAACATAATATTAAAAAAACTAAAACTAAAATTACAGCAAATAGCAAATCTCTCAAAAACTGGACCATAAAATCTAAATTTTGCATGTCGAGAGAAATATTATCCAAGAAAATGCTTCTTAAATTTTTTGTCTTACTTCTTCTTTCTCAATCTCTCTTTGATAATCGATTACATAATAAATATTTCTTGGAGTGTTTACATGATTACTGAGGACGTGGGGTAAAAATTTACATTTTATATCCATATATATAAATTTGCCCCTTAAAAATTATACAACACAATTTTATTTGTTGTATAGATTTAAAATAGTAATAATATTTGAATCAAATTATATTATATAGAAGTATTAAAATACATTATATGTGAATTTATAATAATTTGAAGGTATAGAACCGACAACGTATATATATTTGCTGAGAATTACGCATCTTTTCTTAAATGAGTATGGAGCATAACATTTGAATATTATGGGTAATTTTTATTGGAGAAATTACATCCATATTATATACTAATTCTATTTATATTTAAGTAATTACATACATCTTATTTAAACTATCATATATTAACAAAGATACACCTAAATACATGTGCTTTTGCTATCATATATACTAAAATAGGGAGAGAGGCGAACAAGATAGTCATGTATTCCATTTCAGATACATGCGGATCATGATAGATACACGTTAGATACATGTATATGTATGTAAATGGTATGATTCATATGTATCTGAGATATCATATACATAGAGAGTCATGGTGAGTGAGATGGGGGGATCGAGGTGAGGGAGATGTGTTATATGTATATTTATCTTATGTACATGCGAATCTACTTGGATACAATGTATTTAGAACATGTTGCACTTAATTTTAACTCCATACATTTTGAGATACATGTATGTGAAAGTATCTAGATACACCAAAGTCTGATAATTTTTGTAATATTACAAAGTAAAGTATATTTAAATAATTAACTCCTAAATTAATGCAATTTCTATAAATTTCCCTTTTTATTTTGTGACATGGACCTGCTCGTAAATTTCCTCATATAAGGCTTCAGAAAGAAATTTTTTTTAGAAAACATAACGTAGGTCAGGCTTAGGTCCATTGTTGAGGGTCCAATTGTCTGAACTGTTAAGGTACTAAAATGACTAATGGGCTTTGTTCTTACGGGATTTGCATTTTTGACCATTTAAAAAAGGGAAATTTACATAAATCTGACAGATTTAGAAGCCTCTAGACAATTGATCAATTTAAACAGAACTTAGATTTTAATTTAAACGAGATTTGAGAGGTGACATATGTGCTGAATCAAGCCAATTTCGTAAGGGTTCATGGCCTATTATAGGTTTTTATTTGGAATTCAGACCTAATAATTATTTGTTAAAAAAGATTAGGAGTTAAAAGAACAATTAAGAAAATTATGTTGAAGCTTTGATTGTCAATTAGTGTAAATTAGGTATATAGCATTTTATATGGGAATATTCTCAAGTTATAGCATTAGAGTTTGTATTTCAATGTATAACATTTAATATCTCAATCTATAGCATTTTATTAACAAACATAATGTTAATTTTAAGTTATTAAAAAGAGTTGTTAAAAATAAATAATTAAAAAAAAACCCGGATAAACTAATAATGGAAAATGGGATCCTTTATTAATTAAATTAAATATAATTATTAATTAGTATTAATAGATAGCACGTTTTAAGGGATTTAAAAAAATTTCAGATTAGTTAGTTGACTTAAATCTCTCTAGTTAGTTTAAATCAGATTATCTTTTTGATTTAATTCCTTAAAAGCTCAACCAGATTTTTACAATTATTTTCAGATTTGCAGATTATTTTAAGATTGGCATTTTGAAACTTATTTGCATCAACGTAAAAGTCATTTTTTTCTCCAAATTTTCACGATTATTTTCAGATTGGCATCGACGTACAAGTCATTTTTTCCCCAAAATTTCACGATTATTTTCATATCTGCATATTTCAGTTCATTTTTTTTAGTAACCTGATAAATTTTGGCGTCGGAAATAATTTGATTTGATCTGATGGAGAATATTGTGTCGATATTAATTAAACATGGTGGAAAGTGGAATTCATCAGGTTGGTTTTAATTATGATTTGTTTGTTTTAATTATGAATTATTGGTTTTAATTAGATTTGTTATTTTTTACATGTAGAACAGTGTTCGATTTTTTTTATTACTGAAAGATCTGAAATATAGTTTGTATCTTTTTTTTGGGGATGAAACAGTTATGTTGCGTATAGCGTATTTGAAAAATAATATGTAAATGTATTTATATGTGTTTGAGTTGTAATTAAATTGAAGATTCGCGTGTTAATTGATTTGTGAACAAAATAGAAAAATGTACAGTGTCTTTATTAACTAGTCAAAAAATAATTAGAAAATTGTATTAATAATGTCTGAAACTTATATGAAATTTGTATTTAATGGTAATAGTCTGTTAAAAAAAAGTCAAAAAGTAAATAGATATAAATCTGTGTAACGGTGAAGTCTAAAAATTGTATTAATAGTGTATGAAAATTATACGAAACTTGTATCAATTGTGTATGAAAGTCCACTTTTTTTTTTTGAACTTACAGTATATGTTTCTATTGAATTTAGAATATATGTTTTGTATTAATTTTGTATAGAAACTGTATTCTGTTTGTTTAATTGAAGTACTGTATAGGTCAGTAAACGATATATTAAATGTGTATGAAGTGTATGAATTATTTTACAATTATATATTCTGTTTTAATAAATATTATTTTAATGTTGTGAAATAGGTAAATATGTCGATTTTCAGATGGAGTGCATCATATATGATGCGTCTACTCTCTATAGTGGTTTAGTTAATGCTATAATAACTCAACTTAATATAGAAGAAAATATAAATTCTATTGAGATAAAATATATTGTTAGCGATATGTGTCCACCTATTATTATTCATAATGATGTTGGGGTAAAGGTTTTTCTAGATCAGAAGAAGGTGAATTTGGATTTCTTTACAAAATATCCATTGTGCATCTCTTTGAAAGATCGTGAGATGCATAATGAAGGTCATAGAGTTATTATTACTAATAGAATAAATTCTTATGTGAGTTCAACATAGACTAACGTTGATTTATACTCCAACAATTTTATCTGTTTGATCGGAATGAATTTAGACGGAGTTATCAATGAGAATAATGAAGGAGGTAATAATGTAATACGTGACCATTCCAACCTATTTGTAGCTGAGGATCAGATTTACAATAATAGGGAAAATACTGAAGGAGGTTATGAGGCATGTTGAACTTGTCGAAAAGTTCAGTTTTCATGTTGCGTGTTGTAATGCATCTAAGTAAGTGTACACTACTGTTTTAAGTTTTATTTTTTATTTGATTTATTTTACTGTACAAATTTTTGATTTATATTTTCTTAATTTTGAAACAGTTATCGCCTGAAGTGTATTTCTGATACTTGTTCTTGGATGATGAGAGAATCTAGTTTGAATAAATCAAATTTATTCGAAGTTAGAAAGTATAATGCTCAGCACACTTGTTCGGTTAGACATCGAGTGTATGCAAGACGTCAGGGGATAACTGACGTTGTAGCTGTTTTGATAATGGAGAAGTATATTGATTTATCTACGGTATATACTCCAAATTAAAGAATATAGTTGCTGATGAATTCTTCAAAGTATATACCGTAGATGGATATGCAAGACGTCAGGGGATAACCAACAATTCATAATTAAAACAAACAAATCATAATTAAAACCAACCTGATGAATTCCACTTTCCACCATGTTTAATTAATATCGACACAATATTCTCCATCATATCAAATCAAATTATTTTCGACGCCAAAATTTATCAGGTTACTAAAAAAAACGAACTGAAATATGCAGATATGAAAATAATCGTGAAATTTTGAAAAAAAAATGACTTGTACGTTGATGCCAATCTGAAAATAATCGTGAAAATTTGAAAAAAAATAACTTTTATGTTGATGCAAATAAGTTTCAAAATGCCAATCTGAAAATAATCTGCAAATCTGAAAATAATTATTAAAATCTGGTTGAGCTTTTAAGGAATTAAATCAAAAAGATAATCTGATTTAAACTAACTAGAGAGATTTAAGGCAACTAACTAATCTGAAAATTTTTAAAATCCCGTAAAATATGCTAATTTATTAATACTAATTAATAATTACATTTAATTTAATTAATAATTACATTTAATTTAATTAATAAAGGATCCCATTTTCCATTATTAGTTTATCCTTTTTTTTTTAATTATTTGTTTTTAACAACTCTTTTTAATAACTTAAAATTAACATTATGTTTATTAATAAAATGTTATAGATTGAGATATTAAATGTTATACATTGAAATACAAACTCTAATGCTATAACTTGAGAATATCCCTATATAATTTATTGATATACTATAACTCGATAATAATCTGCTATAAGTAGTTTATTTTTAAAGAGTATGATTATAATTTGATATATATCATCTTAAATGTGTGTGGGGTGTTATTTTTATTGTTAGGTGTCTCTCATCCTCTTTCTCTGTTTCATTATCTCATCCCCTTCTAGTTACCTTCTTCTATGTTAATATATCTGTAATAATTTATTATTACTTTATTGTTTGTATTATACGTTGTAATGTGTATCCAACGATAATTGTACATATTATTTTATTGAAAATCGGGTTTGTTTCAATATTGATCAATAAAGTTTTTGAGTTTTAATTTATTAGTGGGGCGGACGAGTTAAAAGAGTTTAACTAGGTTATCTAGTTTTGAATACCTTATGTTTCAGTGTGAATAAATAAATTTGAAGAAAGAGAATCTTAGAAGTGAAAATTGGAGGAAAATAAAAACTTTAACTGAGAAACATGAAAGGTGGGAAACGAGTTAGATGTGAGAAGATTTACTGGATAATTTTGTATTTGTTTTTTATTTTTAATATGTTATTAGTTAGAATTTGAATCCGTTATGGACTCTTGTGATTAATAAAAACGACAATATAAATAATAAAATGTGAATAAAAATTATTTTTGAAAATATTAATATTCTATCATTTTAAACAAATATTTTAAAGTGTTATTATTTTGACTTAATATATTAATATTATGACTATATAGCTAATTTTTCGAAAAACAAATCACTAAGACATCACATAGAAAAATTATGGTGGGACACATAATTTAATGCACTAACGATAAATATAAGTACTACTTTTGTACAAGAATATATGATCATAAATTGAATTAAATGATAAATATATTTTATGAGTATATATTATAAATGAAAAATATAACTTTTTTATAAAATTAGAGTTCGGAGTCTCAAGGGTAAAAAAAAGTTGATAAAATTTTCAAAAAGATATATTAAAAAAATTTCTAATCAAAATGGTAAAATTGCTACTGACTTTGCGATTTATTTTAACGACGTTAAGCAAAATATTAATTTTTTTGTAATTGGAAAAGTTTTTTTTTTTTAACAAATCGCTGCCAAGAGGCAGCGATTTTAGTGGGTTAACTTTTTTTAAAAAAAAAATTGTAAATCGCTACGTCTGCATCAATTTAGTGAAGTTTTTTTTCTTTAAATTGTAAATCGCTAATTGCAGGGATTTTATTGATTTTTTTTTTAAATTCTGTATTGTAAAGCGCTGCCTTTGCAGCGATTTTATTTTATTTATAATTCATTAAATTACTGCTAAATCATCCCTTTTATTGAGAAAAATAAAATCTATAAACTAATTACGCTGTGACACCAGTGATTTTTTTTAGGAAAAAACGCTAATTTTTCAGCGATTTCCTGTAAAGTAAAATTATTCACAAAAAAAAGAAGTTCACTTAATCGCTGCAATCGTAGCGATTTATAATTTTTTTTAAAAAAGTTAACCCACTAAAATCGATGCCTTGACAGTAATTTGTTTTAAAAAAACCTTTTCCAATTAAAAAGAAGTTAAAAAAAACAATAACAAAAATCGCTGCCTGATTTCAAAAAAGATAATAAAAAAATTGTACAATATCGCTCCTAAAGTAGCGATTTTGCTTAACGTCGTTAAAATAAATCACTACGTCAGTAACAATTTTACCATTTTGATTAGAATTTTTTTTGATATACCATTTTAGAATTTTTATCAATTTTTTTTTGTCCTTTAGGCTCCGAACTCTATAAAATTACAAGGACAAATAATGACTCTTTTCGGAATGAGAATTTGGTTCATGAAAATTTCCTTATGGGACGGAAACGGAGCGAACTTAAATCCTTTCGAATTAATTAGGGTTGAACTCGTTCTGCAATTGCACAACTCCCATCTATATGTTGGGGGGTTGGGGAAAGGGAGATGCAACTTAATATTATGAAAATTTTGTACAAATTTAATAGTAATAAATTGTTTTTATTTTTTCGAAATTATAATTTTTTTTAAAAATTTGGTGGAATCCAAATATATTTTAAATCGTCTTGATATATCGCATTTCAATTTTGGATGCATCGCTCAACGTCCTGATACATTAAGTCTCGATTTCGAATATATCATTCCACGTCTCGATACATTACATACATCCCGATACATCGCGTAGAGTGATGTATCAGAGAATAGAAAAGTGTAGGGATTTTGTTATTTTTCAAATGATAATTAAAAAACTATGATAAAAATAAATTGTATATTTAGATAATTTTTTGAAAATATTATTTTTTATATAGTGTTTTTTAATTTTAAATTTTAACTAATACTAATAACTTATTTTATTTTTGTCAAGGTTGAATATTTTGTCCATATGGAGTGTGATATGAAAATTCTTTAAAATAAAATAAAAGAGAGAGAGTGTATTAACACATACTATGATGAGAGTGGTATAAAAGAGA
>CM040619.1:58640083-58874654 GCA_022817965.1 Solanum lycopersicoides
CTAATATTATCGAGTTTCAAATAAACTAAAAGAATTACTTATTATTAAATCCATAGTTTATATTTTAAATCCGCCAATAACTCTTAATCTTATCCCTAATCTTGAATTCTATTGTATTCATTAGGTTTGACGTTAAGCAGACAAAAACAAAGAAAGGGTTAATTAATGTTGGTCGCCCATCCTTGAAAATTGAACCTTTTAATTAAACTCCCATCTTTATTTTGCTTGTGCACCAAAACATCAATTTTCACTTGAGTCCCTTCCACACGAACAATTTTTAAATTTTTGTTTTCTACTTTTCTCGGCTACTAGTCTACCACACAACCAACATTTTTGCAATAAATTCCATACCAATTAATCTTAATTTTTCTTTTCTATACTCGTTACTAAATCTAAAATTCTTTTTGCATTCATAGTCTTTCAAATTTTTCATATTTAATTATAACAGTTAAATAAAATCTAAACGTTAAATATCATATTTATAGATAATCAATATAGAAAGATTTGAATGTACGTGATAATATAAATGCTATTTATTAAATACTACTTATTCTGAACCTATATATTCTTAAGATGATAGTTAAACTTGATGACTCAACTTTTTACAATGATATTATTGCCCACAAATTGATCAGACTCTAAATGACACAACTTGTTTCTGCAATAGAAAGGGAATGGTTATGCTCTCCTTCGTACGTGACCATCACATTGTTGCTTCATCTAAAGCTCTTTCTACATGTTTACGTGCTGGACACCCCTCTCACACTACTACATTTGTAATATGCCCTGCAATTATTTACCAACAAACAAATAATATTTAGTTCTAAATTTTGCACTAAAATTTTTTTGGAAGTGCAAAACAAAAATGTGTAACTTTAAGTACACCGCCCGTATAAATAATACAGTCATTGTTGCTGGTTAAAAGGTTTTTCATGAATTACATTGTTTGGTTAGAAATATGAGAAAAAAATAGTTATACCACAATTTTTTTTTTTTTTTTTTTTTCACTTTCCACATAAAATATATATAATATTTGATTCGTATTCCCCCTCTATAGCTAACAATATATTTATGTAACGAGAGAATTTATGTATTATTTTATATACAATATATAATATGGAATAACTAATTTGTTCATGTACCTTGGATGTGGAGATCCTTTAATTGGCTTTTGACCAATTTTTCTCCATGAAAATCATCAGGTGGGATGTCTGACAACTTCATGCTTATTGCTGGAACTCTAAATAACTCTTTTAAGTCTTAATTTCCTGTTAACAACAAAATAATTACACTTCATTTTATAATTATTTATATACAAATTAAGGAGAATAAAAGATTGAATTTTTATACCTTCTCTTTGAGCAATGACATCGACCGGAGGAGCCACTGCACATGCCGGAGAGTCCATTCTCCGACGGAATACACTTTCTTATTTTAAACGAAAGACGACGACGACGACAAGGGAGGTTTATACAACTGAAGAAGCCTGGAGAAGATTTGAAATATATTTACTCTCTGTTTCCCCTGTTATCGTTGAATATTGAACGAATTTGAGCGTGCATACGAAAAATTAATCATTTTGTGACTGATTCCTGTTTTTCAACTTTATTATAAAATTCATTGGCAATTGGAAAGGAGTTGTTTGAATTGGAAGCAGGATAATAAACGTTTGCTATCAGCGTAATGTTTCTTGAAATGATTTGAAGGAAGATTAGAAGGAATTGGGTGCTCTCTGAATCGAGCATGTCCAGTTCTTGATCGATCCAAAGAGATATACTTTCTTAAACTTTGTTAACAGCGGCATCAGCCACTATTTCAATCTCCATGGGGGGATGATTTTTCGTGATTTAGGAGAGGTGTGTTTCTCAAACTAAAAAGTGATAGTTTAGGTATGAACTCAAACTTTCAATAGTTTAGGTATGAAACTCAACGAAAGTATATATTAGGTGTGTTTTTGACACTTATCTCAAAAGAAAAAGAAAAAAAGCGTAAATAAAACTAATCTGAAAGCATAAGAAAGACGAACATGATTTTATTAGGAACGAATATTAATACAAATTTCCTGGAAATGACTCAATATATTTAACCTTCAATTAATTAAAATATGTATTTTTGGTTCCTTCTTATAGAAATATATCAAGTTTGAATTGGCTTAGCATGGTCAAATATGGCTACTTGTATTTTACCCATATGTGTCAATACTCTTATAGGTTGACAATAGATTTGAATCCATATATATCCAACCGAAATACAAGTGATCTAACTCATTGAAATATGAATAAAATGAATTGATTTTATAAATATGGATTAAAATTGTCAGCACTATATAGTAGTTGTAACACCCTGTAAATAATATGCTAAACATATGAATCATTCATCATGAGTGTATTAACTTGACTCAGGTTATATCCTACTTATACATGTGTTAAGGTTTATTCCTATATATATGTGAGAAGTGTATCAAATGTGGTTTAGAGTCATAAGGGATGATCTCTATCACAAAGTCAAGTTCAAATCTTTCTATTGATTAAGTTTTCGCATGAGTTCATATAAGGGTCAATTTTAAATGATCATTTCTATAATATGAAGAGTTAGGTGATTCATAACCTATCTAAAGATCGATGAGTCTCTTACCAACTCCATTGACCGTTTGTCAATAAGTGTCCGAAGTACGTGAGACATTATGACTTATTTATTATAGATGCTCCAACCGGTGGAAGTCTACGACCCGATCCGTGGCAGAGAGGAAGCAAACCTCACTGCCCATATAAATGAAATTTCATCTTCCAAATCCAGATTTATTTTTGGGAAAATTTTCAAAATAGCAATATTTTAGTTTTAGTGGGACTCCTTAGCAACAGTTTCATTATTTATTAAAATGCCATTATTTTAGTTTGTTAAGGGATTAGTTTTGTATTTATTATTATTTTCAAAATACAAATAATTAATAACATAACAGAGAAAATCATGGAACAAAAAGATTTTAAAAAATTCAAAAAGATTTTAATTTGGTAAAATACAATTAATTAGTAACAGAATGGATAAAATAAAGGAAAATAATTTTTAAATAAGAAAATTTTTGAATTTAAACCAACAAAGTCACGTTAACATAATTATTATCATAATTTTTGTATAACTTTAAGTAGGCATAATTCTTTTTTCCATTACTCTTAAGTCTTTTCATCTTTTATTTTTTGGATTAAAATTTGCAAAATTTCTTTCCTATTATACGTGTTTGGTTCCATAATCGACATGACTTTTTTCTCCCTTATTCCTCAAATATACAATATTAATTTTTACTTCATTGAAAATACAGAATCTATGTAGAATTGAAATCGATTGATTTAAGATTTTCATGGACAGTGAAGAAGATTTTAGAATGAAAAAATAAAAAAGAGAAATACAAAATTTGTTGGCAAACAAAATGAGATTGAAATACAAAGTAAGCACAAAAAACCTAAAACTTGTTGGTATACATTTAAAATTGCTATAAAATAGATAAATAAATAAATACCAAAACTTGTTAGCATAGAAAGTGAAAATGAAATACAAAATGATATTGAAATACAAAGTGAGCAAAAGAAATACAAAACTTGTTGGCATAGAAAGAAAGCGAGAATGAAATACAAAATGAGATTGAAATACAAAATGATATTGAAATACAATGTGAGCACAAAAAAAAATAGAAAACTTAGTGAGAATGAAATAAAAAGTGAGATTGAAATACAAAATGATATAGAAATACAGATTGAGCACAAAAAAATACAAAAAAAATTTGGCATATAGTTAAAATGAATACAAAATTTAAAAAAAGTACAAAATTGTATGAAGCCTAATATAGAATAGTATAAAAAATTCTGTAAAACTATTTATCTACTATCCTATGATATAATACAAAATTAAACATATAAATAATTTGAAATGAATACCACCTACAAAATAGATACAAGTTATACTTAAAAAACTCAAATTTTAGCAAGATACCACATGAATTTTGTAATGAATACAAAATGCAATAGACCATAAAAATAATAAAAAATGCAATATGATAATTTAAATACAAAATGCAACATGCCATAAAGTTATTTTTCATCACTTTGATCTTCAACAATTTCATCAACTTCTTCGGCACCCATAATTTTTGTTTATTTTGAACTGTTGATTTCATTAGCCGGGTGGGTAAGATCATATTGAAATTCAAATTTTTCCTCTTCACAACTTGATCTACACCATAATCGACGATTTTAAAAATAAAATAAAAATTAATCTCAGTAAATAAACGAAATTGTCTTTGCCAATAAAAAAATCTCTTGAATTAAACTAGAGATTTTGTTGAACAATTTGAAAGACCCTTGAAGAAAGAAGAGTTACAGAACATGAAATAAGGGAGAAGAGAGTGTGAAATATGGAGAAAGAAGGTTAATGGATAGTGGTTTAATTACTTTTTCTTTTTAAAAATTCATGGGTTTTACAATTTGGTCTAATGTAGGATTGTTTTGATAAATAAAAGAAAATTTAAATAATAAAATTTGAAGACAAAATATTTTCTAAAATAGTCATTCTAACATTTTAAATAAATATTTTAAAGTATTGTTATTAACTAATTATGTTATGTATTATGACTTGATTACTAATTTCCCCTTTATGGGGTATTTTTATCCTGAATTTTTTTGGAGGGAGTTATCAAAATAACTTTAAACTTTTAAAGCACAATTTTCATAATTACATCCTCTCATTCCCACATATATTCCTAAGCTCAAGAACTTCAAGAAACTTTAGGGCCAAATAAAGTTCATCTTCCAAAGTTCTTTATTAAGTTTCATCATCATTAAAGTATGTAAGACTATCTCCACGTGTAACACCTTGTTCTTCCCCATAAACTACGATTTCATGATTCAAAATAATCCTTCATGAATGAATTAGGGTTAGAACAAAACTCCATATTTTTGAATTGCTCTTGATTCTTCATGAACTCTCAAGAACTCTTCGTGAAAGTATTTCAATTTCTTGATAATTCTTTAATCACCAATGAGTTTTTACAAGATTTCCTCTATGCAAGTATTTTAATTTCTTGATAATTCTTTTACACACGTGTTTTCTAAGATTTTCTACATGAAATTATGAATGATTGCTAAAAGAAGAAATTCTTATCTTCAAATCTACTACTTTAATGATTTTCTTTATAACTTATTGATAACTCTTTGGCAATTTATTAATATTTTCTTGGAATTCTCATATTATGAACCTTATACTATGAGTTATGAAAGTTCCCAAATTTAAGACTTTATGATGCTATCTTATGATTCTCTATACCACTTTATTATTATGATATGATATGTGATCTTTCATGAATGCAAAATTATAATACATGAATTGTAACCTTATGACGTGATAATATGAATGAAATTTATGAGCTATGGTTCTTAAATGTTATGAATATAAGTCTTCGGGCTAATTCATGATCACATGAGCTTAAGAGAGCTATGTAGTCAATCGAAAAGGCATAAGTCTAAATGACGAACTCTGAAACTAAGTTTGTGAACATAGGTTAAGGATTGTGATGTTGGTTCAGGTGGATCCTTTTATGCTCATGGTAAGGACTTATTATGAATCCACATGATATGTATTGCATATGTCTCATACTCGGTAAGGTATGAGATGTTTTAATTGATCAGGTTGAGATCCGATCACATGCGCTCACATGATGGTTTATATCAGTTACACTATTAACCTCTCATAATGAACTAAAATATGATAAAAGTGGTATCCCTAAGACAGTCTGAACGACCTCATCTCTTAACCTTCATATGTTACGATTATGATTATGCTAGCTGCTTATTATGATAGGGATACCTCGTTTATCATAATTGTAAATTTTAGGGCTCAATATGATTCACAAAAGAAGAATCATTCATTGCGACATAAAACCCCACAACATTCTTCTTACTACTACTAACGGTTATGGTTCGGCTGTAATGGCTAAGATAGCTGATTTCGGGCTTGCCTTGACTTTGGAACAAAATAGGACGCAGAAGCAGGGACTCAGAGGAACTAAAAGGTACATGGCACCTGAATCTCTACTTATGCAGGAGTACGGTTCAGGAGTTGATATTTGGGCACTTGGATGCACTGTTTACGAGATGATCACTGGGAAACCCTGTGGGAATCATCAAATTCAGAACCA
The DNA here is from genome assembly GCA_022817965.1 of Solanum lycopersicoides. Taxonomy (NCBI): domain Eukaryota; kingdom Viridiplantae; phylum Streptophyta; class Magnoliopsida; order Solanales; family Solanaceae; genus Solanum; species Solanum lycopersicoides. Next base: position 58,646,268 of record CM040619.1, read on the forward strand.
AATTTTGAGAATCCCAAACTATCTACAGCAGAGACAAAAGATTTCCTGAATAATTGTCTGGTCAAGAATCCAAGCTCGCATTGAACTGCTGACATGCTCTTGAATCACTTATTTCTGAAAATAGCTGACATTGTCCAGCCTCCAGAGTTCACGAGGAAGAGGCCATGTTATCATTGCATGTACTTTTTACGGCTACGCCAAAACAAAGCATTAAGGAGACTGACACAAGTTCGTGATATGGTTACAGAACTTGGTGCAGATTCTGAAGGAGAAAAATCAGAACTTGGTGTAGATTCTGAAGGCGGAAACTCAGAACTTGGTGCAGATTCTGAAAGCGGAAACTCAGAACTTGTTACAGATTCTGAAAGCGGAAACTCAGAACTTGATGCAGATTTTAATGGCGGAAACTCCTCCCAAAGCTGCTAGTTTCTGGCAATACAACATTGGTTTGTAATGTATGTAAAGTAAGAAATTTGTATGGGATTGATCCTCTCTTAAGGATTTGTTGGTTAGGGTATACAGACCCCTTTAGATTTAGTTATCCTTAATGGAGCTTTAGCTTGAAAGAACAAATCATCTATCATCATAGTACTATGTGAGAATCCCTAAGTTGATTCATAATAAACCCTGATCTTATTACAAACGTCCAAGGAAAATTACATGTTGTGTCTAACATCATAAAGGGTATTAATTAGTTTTGAGATTATTTTATTTCATATACACTACAACAAATATAATATTTAACCGCAATAATATAAGTGTCGCTACATAATGTTTAGCAATAATAATAACTATGGCTATTTATAAGCAGCACTCATATAAGTATTACTAAAGGTTTTTAGCAATTCTAGATGCAATTAGATTAACTCAATTGCTATAAAATAGATTTGCGGCAATATTAAAAGAAAATCTACTATCACTAAATATCTCTGCTTTCTCCCATATGTATTAATTAGTATATATATAACATATAGAATGATTGGTAATCTCCAACTTCATCATTTCCTTTTCTCATGTTTGTACAGCAAACAAACGAACTTCGAAACCCATCCACTTGGTCCTACAAGTACAAAACATTACATTGTGATTGAAGATTTAAGTCATATATACTTCATAGGACATTAAATATGTTAACATACATCAATATAAGGAACTTTTATTCTCTAGATATGAGACATGCCTTTATCTTAATGTCTTTCTTTTGAATTATGTCGATGTACAACTTCTGGTGAATATTTTATAAATATTTATACAATTTTAAATTTCCATATACTAAAAGTACTCCGTCTATCCAACAATAGTTATCCACTATTGACTGGGCACACCGCTTAAAAAACTATAATCCTAATGGTAATTTATCATATCATCATTTAAATATAATAAATATAATGTCTTGAAATATGTACTTGAAAAATAACAATAACTAATGATAAGGGTAAACTAGGAACTAAGTGTAAATTATCCACAAATTTCATAAAGTGGAAAAGTATTGTTGAACGGAGGAAGTAGTAAGGCCTTATTTGTTTGCACTTAATGGAGGTCTGAATCTTAATCATTCAGATTCAACCTATTAAGAACGTTTGGTTTTTAGGTCTGAATCAGAATCATTCAAATTCAGCCCATTAAGTTCATTTGTTTTATTTTTTTAAAAACCTCTTAATGGTCTGAAGAGGTCTGAACGAATCAGATCTGTAAGAGACTCTTAAAAACATTTAGACTCATTTGATAAGTTATCAAATAATAAATTATAGCTTCTTTGTTTTGGGCGTGCCTTTTTATCTCATAACTAAAAACTTTCTTTCTCATTTTTCTTAATCAAACACCATTTTTTCCAATTGGTAAGTTTTCATAAATCCTTTCAACTATTTTTTATATTGATAATTTTCTTGTATTGATGCGTGTCAAGAAAAGTGGTTGCAATAATATTTTTGGTGTATTGTTGTTTATCATGGTTTTTGAATGAAAAAATAGTACTCCAAATCATGATTATTAGTACTTTTAAAACTTTTTTTTTATCATCAAAAGTGATATATTTTGTTGAAATTAAAATTTATAATATTTTATTAATATAATGTTCAATTTTACTTTCATATTCAGATATTGAAAACAAACAACATTATATTTAGTGTTCAGATTTAGAGACTACATCTTAATATTCAAATATGTATTCAAATCAAAACACCCAAATCTTAATGCAAATCTTAATATTCAGATGTGTATTCAGATTCAGGCCTCTTAATCTTAATAAAAATAAATGAACCCTAAATTAGAAAAAAGTTGATAGAATTTCTCCTAGTAACACTATGAAGGGAAAATAGAAAACTTAGGAAACAAATTTGTTATACATACTATTGTCCTGTCCTGAGCCTACACCCTATACGGATGTATGTGACCGGCATTCGATGTCATTACTAGCCCGAGCATAACCATAACATGACATTGAACATGAGCATACATCTAAAAACACGAGAGGGAGAATACATTTGAAAAGATATATGTTTCATAAAAATAGATTTCATAACGCAAAGTCATAGAAACTTAAAACTATTGTCAAAATGAAGGACACGAAGATCAAAATGTAACCTAAATATTTATTCATCTATCGATATACCTACCAGAATACCTTACACACGTAAACATAAATCACTGGAAAGATGTAGGATTCCCTAAGAAAACAAATAGAGGTTCACCAATAGCAGAAGCTATAAAACCTAGCAAGTAGCTTGATCACGTGTCAGTGTACCTAAGTCTACATTAGTAACGATGCTGCATACATGTGAAATTTTACCGCATGTAAAATTGTGGAATGAAACATAACATACACCTTAGGGTTACCTCTTTTATCATATTTAAGTTCATTATGGGAGGTTAATAGTGTAACGGATATAAACCTATCATGTGAGTGCGTTGAGTTTGATCTCAACCTGATCAACTAAGACATCTCATACCTTACTGAGTATGAGACATACCCGTACATATAATATGGATTCATAACTAGTCCTTACCATGAGCATGAAAGGAGTCACCTGAACCAATTGTACGCTCCTTAATCTATGTCGACAAACGTAGTTTCAGAGTTCATCATTTAGACTTACGTGATCATGAATTAGCCCGAAGACTAATATTCATAACATTTAAGCTCATAAATTTCATTCATATCATCACGTCATGTATCATAATTTTGCGTTCATGAGAGACATATATCGTATCATAATAATAAAGTGGTATAGAGAATCATAAGATAACATCATAAGGTCTTATATTTGGGAAATTTATAACTCATAGTTCTAAGGTTCATAATATAAGAATTCCAAGAAAATATTAAGAAATCACCAAACAGTTATCAAGAAGTTATAAAGAAAATCATTAAAGTAGTCCTCAAGATAGGAATTTCTTCTTTTAGTAATATCCATAATTCATAGAAAATCTTAGAAAACACATGTGTAAAAGAATTATCAAGAAATGAAAATACTTTCATGGAGAATTCTTGGGGGTTCATGAAGAATCAAGAGCAATTTCAATATGGAGTTTCGTTCTAATCCTAATTCATTCATGAAGAATTCTTTTGAATCATGCAAACGTAGTTTGTAGGGAAGAACAATGCGTTATACGTAGTTACGAGGTGTATAACTACACTAGTGCTGACAATTTTAGTCAATATTAATAAAAATCAATCCATTTTATTCATATTTTGATGAGTTGGATCACTTGTATTTTGATTGGATATATATGGATTTCAAATCTATTGTTAACCTATAAGAGTATCGACACATATATGGGTAAAATACGAGTAATCATATTTGACCATGATAAGCCAATTCAAACTTGATATATATTTCTATAAGAAGGAACAAAAAATACATATTTTAATTATTTGAATGCTAAATATATTGAGTCCTTTCTGGAGATTTTTTTTATCATATCCGTTCCTAATAAAATCATGTTCATCTCTTCTTATGCCTTCAAATTAGTTTTATTTACTGTTTTTTCGCCTTTTTTTTCTTTTTACATTATTTTTCTTTCAATTTTTTAATGCAAAAATAAAGAAATATAAACTGATCGGAAGAACTCATTTTAAAAAAAAAAAAAATGTGACGAGGTTTTACACCACCTTATCCTGCAAAATATTTTATTTATTTATTTATTGTAAAATTGGACCAAAAAAATCTATTGTATGCTACCTTACCCTGTATTTCTACAAGAAATTATTTTCTTAGCTCGAACTTATAACCCCCTAGGCAAGCTCAGTCTGAAATTTAATCTTATCACTGGTGATGTGTATATTTAGTAAGTTTATATGATATCGTTTTTTTATTTATGGAGTTTCATGAAAATAATGTTATTTTCCTTTTGATTTTGTTTTGAACGATTTATTTGACGATTTAAGTGCGAAAATGTAATTATACATTTATCATATCATAATTAATAAATACACTTTAGATGTAATTATATATTTATCATAATTAATAAATACACTTTAAATGTAATTATACATTTATCAAAATTAATAAATTCACTTTAAAATATATTTTAAAGACATGAAGAAAGAAATAGACAAGAAGTAGTAAAATAAAAAAGAAAAAGAAATGAAGAAGAGAACTAAATAAAATTTTCCACGAATGAAAAAAAATTAAAAATGAGTTAAATCATTTAATTCCATATATTTTTAAATTTATTATATTTATCCAGTAAATAGAATTTCAAAAAGTAAGTTCATTTTAGAATTGTCTTATTAGGATTTGAAATCAAGTAATGATGGTTCTTCACTTCATTCATTAATCACGTGAAGGACTTATTAGAATCCAAAGTTATTTGTCCTTTTAATAAATCAAGTGCTTGTTATTTTGCGCTAAATATTTTATTAATTTTATACCGCTTTAAATTTTCATATATTAAACGAAGTAAATATGGAAAATTTTAATAAAATTTCTTCTACTAGCACTGTGAAAAGGAAAAACAGAAATATTAGGAAACAAAACTGCTATATAAAATCAGTACATTTTATTTATATTTTAATGAGTTAGATCAAAATATGAATATCAAATCTACTGGACAATAAATATACTTTTTAAATTTTCCATTTTAAAGACATTAAAAAAAATGAAAAATGAAAAATGGAAAAACTAAATAAATAAAAGTCCATAAAAGAACAAAAGAAGGGTAAAAATGGGTCAAAGAATTGGTTGAGACAAGTTTTATTAAAATTTATTTCTACTGACTAAAATTCAACCCAATTATAAATATGATCCAATCTGCTAATTTATCATGACTCCTATACATAGACTAGCAAAAGAGCTCACATTCAAGTAAAAAAAATAAAAAAGATTGTGAAATAATTGTAATGGTGGAAAAACAAGCGAAATTTAAGTGGAATAGAGGTAAAATATTGGGTAAAGGAAGCTATGGTCTTGTATCATTGGCTTCTACTGCTACCCGTTCTCGTATCATACCATCTCTCATTGCTGTTAAATCTTGTATGTTGAATCACTCTCTATCTCTTCGAAATGAAAGAGAATTCTTAAGAATGTTTGAGGATTGTCCTCAAATTATTCGATGTTTTGGATTTAATATCACCTTTGAAGATGACTTATATCTTTACAATTTGCTACTTGAATTTGCCTCAGTTGGAACCCTAGCTGATCGTATTAACAAACAAGGATTGCCTGAGTTTCAAGTCCAAAAGCACACAAAGAATATACTTTTAGGGCTCAGTTTGATTCACAAAAAAGGGGTTATTCATTGTGATATAAAGCCCCAAAACATTCTTCTCACTACTGATGGTGATGATGAGGTGGCAAAGATAGCTGATTTCGGACTTTCCATAACTTTGGAGCAGAACTCGAAAGAGAACGTGGGGCAGAGAGGAACTAAAAGGTATATGGCACCTGAAGCTCTACTTAAGGGGAGTACTGCCCAGGATTTGATATTTGGTCTCTTGGATGTACTGTTTACGAGATGATAACTGGAAACCCCTATGGGAATCATCACATCTTATGTTGAACCGAATTAAGTATGAGGAACCAATTATTCAAAATCCTATGCTGTCTACTGAGGCAAAAGATTTCCTGAATAATTGTCTGGTCAGGAATCCAAGCGCGCGTTGGAGTGCAGACATGCTCTTGAATCACTCTTTTCTGAAATCAGCTGAGGATGTCCAGCCTCCAGATGCGAAGAAGAGGCAATGTGGTGGCATGTCTTTGTTACGCAAGAAACGCACAAAGACAGCATTCAGGACACAGCCACAGATTCCTGATCATTTGGTTATACAAGTTGATTCAGATTCTAATGACGGAAACTAGATTGTGCCCAAATTAAAGCTGCTAACTAGTTTCTGATTATCTATAGAAAGTTGGTTTTAGGGGTCTAATCTGATTATGTTAAGTAAGAAGTAGATGTGAGTGAGTCTGTGACCAAAATGATCTTCAGCCTGTGAGCTGTGACTATGAATTTTGTCCATCTCCATAATTATCCTTCTTGTGTTGTGTTATACAAATCAGAATGTTATATGAAATATTTCAAACCATGTGATATGTTCATCATTTGATTATTGTGATTTAATCTTTGTAACTTCATCTTTTTCTTTTTTTTTTTGGGCATCTGTCTTGACTCTCTAATTGAGTTTTGTTGGTATCTGTTAGGTTTCAGCTCAATAATATTGAACATGACTGATACTCCACAAGAGTGGTTAGTAATGTTACTCATAATAAATGATTTTATACTTTTTAATTAAAAACGAGTTACTTAATCGGGAAAAGAGAAGAAGTTTTAAATTTTATATACAATACTCGAACTTGTTCAATTTTGCCTTCCGTTACATTTTTTTTTTTTTCTATCTATATGTAAAATTTAATTAAAATTATGACAAAATAGTATATATGAATATATCATTTTAAATTCGTAAAAATTAAATCATGAATTAACCTCTATTTTCTCCCATATATATATATATGGGAAAATTATATGAAATAGCAAACTATTAATTCAAATTAAATGTTATAGCCATAGTTTATTTTAATTGTAATTCGCAGCAAACATTTCCTTTTTTTGCCATCTGATTTAGTATACAATTAGCTATTTTTGGTGTATGATTAGTCATTTTATACAGTTCGGTATAAAATGTATAAATTGCGTTTATATTTGTATAAAGCAAGAGAAAAGAGTATATACATATACAAATACATATATTTCCGTCCTATACAGTTATAATTATGCAAATTCAGATTTTATTATACAAATTACCGTGTATAAATGAATTTATACAAAACTAAACAATTGTATAAAATTGAATGTTTGTAGCAAATTATACAAATCAAAAGCTCCATAGCAAACATAAAATTTGCTAAAGAGCGTAATTATGCAAACTATAGCTATAACATACAAATATAATTTTTATGTTTGCTATATGTAAAAGTAGCTCTATATATATATATCTAAGCTTCTTAATTAATGCACTAATTAATTATTAGACCATTAAATAATTAGTTAGACCAAGAATGAGGCAAAATTAAACTGTTTGTTATCTAATCTTAAAATGAAATGGACCTTTTATTTATTACATGATACTTATAATTAGCAAAGTTGAATGATATTTTTATTGTAAAAATAATTATTTTAACATTTTCTACTCTTAGTTATCTAGCGTAAAAGGGAGGAAAAAATCATTTATGATGAGTTACTATTACTAACCACTCTTGTGGATGGTCAAATAAATTCTTCAAATTATTACAAATGTGAATAAGTTATCCTCCAAATTTGCTAACGCATTTGATAAATTATTCAACCTGAGCAATCTCAATTTTTTAGAACTTCTTATTCCTTATTAAAGTTCAACGATTTTTGTTAGTACAATTTACAAAACCCAGTTAAGTAAATTTCAATGATAAATGTATAAAAACTGAATAATTTTTATGCTGCAAGAAATAATCTAGTAAAAATAAAATAAAAATTATGTAATCACGTATGAAATCAATCCATTAAACTCTGATTGGATGGTTACTACAAATTATTTTAAAATATATCATATTGTGTTGTTTTAAGAAATAAGATGTTTGGATAAATTGTATCATTTTCCATCGTTAAATAATGTCACACATCAATAATTTAAACGATAAACCTACAAGAAAAAATATGGTCCACATAGGACTACCATTCAGAACAAAGAAATCAGAACAAGAGTGTGGAAAAGACTTCATCTTTATTAGAATGTGACTTGTTTTGGGAAGATGATGAGATTGAAACTTTGATCAAAGGAAAAAGAGATTTTTTTTTATTGTGCTACTTTAGTTTCAAAGGGGTTTTTGTTGTGGGGTAAGAAAAGAGTCTTTGAAATGGATGTTGAATGTTATTGACCACTATGGTTTCAATGCTTTGACTGTTGTATTAGCTATGAACTATTTTGATTGATTTATTGCTGGAGTTTGTTTTCAAAAGGATAAACCATAGATGAGTCAGCTTGTTTTTCCATTGCTGCCAAAGTGAAAGAGATTCAAGTGCCCCTTTTGTTGGACCTTCAAGTATGTAGTTATGTTTTGTTGATTAAGATAGTGTTAATGATTAAAAAACACGTATAAAGTATTCTATTTTTTTGAGTTTTATACGTGAATTGTTAGGTATGAGAGCTTCCTGCCTAAATTGTGATCAACTATTTATCAAAATGTACCTTATATAATCTATGTGTTGTTTCCTTTTACTGCCAACATTCAAGTAGGAAAATGGAAGTGTGTTTTAACAAATAGTTGATGATAATATCTAGTTGTATTAATTATATGGTTATATATTGTTGATTAGCATTATATAAAAAATTATCATTAACGGTAATTAACCGCTGAATATGTATTTTTAGCGGCAATATTATTTTTTGTATATGTCCCTAAAGCCTTTCGCGACATTGGTTCTAATGACACTTAACTAATGACGATAAAAAATTTAACACTCTTTATTAATGTCAATATTTATTACCGCTAAAAAATGTTTTTATTGTAGAATAGGTATCAAATCCAACAATTCGGACAATAGAAATTCTGGTGTTGTCCACCCTCAAATGGAAAATGTATCTAGCGGATTACGTTGACCAACTAATGGGTGTACTTTAACTCAGAAAGGTTTGCACTCTTTCACATTGAGTTCTATTTTTGTATATATAGACCTAGTTCTTTGGGCTTGTTAGTAATAAATACCCTATAGTACTTGATTAGCACTATTACTATGCCTATTTGTTTTGTTGTCACTGAAGTTGTTGATCGCTATACCACAAACTGAAGTAAACTATAAATAAAAATAAAATTAACGAAAATAAATTAATGAATATTTAGATTGAGTCACAGATATTTTACTCTTTTTAAGGAGATTTAAGTTCATTGTGATAATATGTTTTTTTTTTTCTTCATTTTGTTGCTTCCACTTCCTTGTTGCGTAGGTATATAAGAGATACACTCCTTGGTCATCTTATCAAAACATATGTCCAACATATCATCCACATCATCCCCATCTGATGTCACAAAGTGAAAATCCCCGGTCAGAATTTGTGAGGTTTTTTTTTTTTTTAATTCAATTTCCCAGTAGAGTCTGGCTGTTGTATTAATCTCAAATTTAGCACCAAAATTTATAAGGAGGTGGATAGTCTTATCTTTGCCTCCAAAATATAGCTGCTAAATAAACTAGAACCTAAACTTAAGTTCCAAAATTAACACCTAGCAGCTAGTTATTAACAAGGAATTTAGTTACCAAAAAGTAAGCTTCTTGTGCTTGAATCTTAGCGAAGCATTCGTGCTTGATCCATTTTGTAAGGGCCTCTCACAGTTTGGGGTAAATCCTCCGAGGTAAAGAAATAGTGGTCTTGATGGTGGATGCTCCATTTGGCCAATGCATCTGCAACTTGATCAGCCTCTCGATAGCAATGTTGGAACTGACAATTGATCTTTTGCGCCATCTTTTGAGCTTCGGTGATAATATCTTTCAAGTGCCAAGGTGGAAGAACTTTGCCTTTTATCATGTCGATAATTAACATAGAATCTCCTTCCACGATAAAGTTATTAATACGATTTTCAACACACCATTTTGTTGGGTTATGGGCCTTTTTCCCTTCCTATGTGGATAAATAAAAGCCCAATTTGGATCAACCCATTTTTGCCCATAGGCCCATTCTTATGAGGCAAATATAAGCCTATTCAGGTCTTATATTCATATACAGAGAGAGTTTTTCAGCAGCTAAAAAAGAGAGAAAGAGAGCAGTTTTCGCAGTCAAAATTCAGCCCTAACAGACAACTTCAAATTGCGATTCCCGCTTCGTTTCTTGTCCGATTGAGCTGATTTTTGGACAGCATATTATCTTCATCTCAATCTTTTATTAGGAACTGACAGAGTTGGATTTGGTTGCCTGCGGCTTCAGTTTTGCTGTCGTGAACAGTAGCTGCGAAATTGGTGATTTTGCTCCTTTAATTCTCTAGATTTGGTGCAATCTTATTTTGTTGTTGCTCGTTGTTTGGCACTTGTTTTGTGGCCAATTTTGGAGAACAATATTGTAACTCTTGGTGATTATAGTGGAGCTTTTGGTCAGGTGGTTTTTTACTCTTCACATCGAAGGGTTTTCCACGTAAATCTTGGTGTCTTGTGTGATTGGTTTATTATTGCCTTGTTATATTTGTTTGGTTGAATTACTTGCTGCCTTACTATCATATTGCTTGTGGTTTTTGTCTTCTCTTGGTTCAAATCGAAAGGGAAAGTATAGACTTGGGTATTCTTCCGCTGTTATCCTGTCAGGCATTCTTTGTTAGTGCCTTGTCTTTCCCAACAAAGTGGTATCAGAGCATTGGTTATTGTTGATTGTCGTTTTGAATGATGGAGGCAAATATGAGCAAAATGGTGTGTTTAAATGGTAGTAACTATCATATTTGGAAAGGCAAGATGAAAGATCTTCTATTTGTCAAGAAGATGCATTTACCTGTGTTTGCTTCTAATAAGCCTCAGTCTTTGAATGATGAAGAATGGGAATTTGAGCATCTGCAGGTTTGTGGCTATATTAGACAATGGGTTGAAGATAATGTTAGAAATCATATTGTGAATGAGACACATGCCAAAAGTTTGTGGGACAAGCTCGAGACACTTTATGCTTCGAAGACTGGCAACAACAAGTTGTTCCTATTGAAACAATTAATGAATATCAGGTATAAAGAGGGCACTCCTATTTCTGATCATATTAATGATTTTCAGGGTGTTCTTGACCAGCTGTCCGGAATGGGTGTAAAGTTTGATGATGAGATACAGGGACTTTGGCTTCTTAATACTCTGCCAGACTCTTGGGAAACTCTTCGAGTTTCTTTGACTAATTCTGCTCCCAGTGGTGTTGTAACCATGGAATATACTAAGAGTGGTGTCTTGAATGAAGAAATGAGAAGAAGATCTCAAGCCTCATCTTCTTCAGCTTCACACTCCGATGTTTTGGTTACTGAAGGTAGGGGGAGAAACAAGTCCAGAGGTCAGAATGATAGAGGTAAAAGTAGAAGCAAGTCAAAGTCTGAATACAAGAATATTACATGTGACTATTGCCACAAAAATGGGCATATCATGAAATATTGTTACAAGCACAAGAGAGATATGAGACAACAAAAGAGAGAAGGCGATAATGAAAATCGTGTTGCTGTTGTTGCTAATGATGATCTTCTTGTTTCTTGTGATGCAAATGCCATTAATCTTGTTCGTGATGAGTCTAGCTGGTTTGTGGATTCTGGTGCTACTTCTCATGTCACGCCAAAGAAGGAATTATTTTCTTCTTATACTCAGGTAATTTTGGAACGTTGAAAATGGGCAATAATCATGAAGTTGAAGTTATTGGCATTGGGACAGTTTGTTTGGAAAGTAACAATGGTTCCAAACTAGTTCTCAATAATGTCAAGCATGCTCCAGATGTTCGCTTGAATTTGATTTCTGTGGGATATCTTGATGATGAGGGTTATGTTAATACACTTGGTGTTGGCCAGTGGAAGCTTACTAGAGGTTTGATGGTTGTGGCCCGTGGTGACAAGTTGTCTAACTTGTATGTATTTCAGGGCTCCATGTCCAGAGACTCAGTAAATTTGATGGAGAATGATACTTCATCAGAGTTATGGCATAGAAGGCTGAGTCATATGAGCGAGAAGGGGATTGATAGTTTGGCTAAGAAAAATTTGCTTTCTGGAGTGAAACAAGCAAAGTTGAAGAAATGTGTTCATTGCTTAGCCGGTAAACAGAAAAGAGTTTCTTTTCAGAGTCATCCGCCTTCAAGAAAGCTTGATTTGCTGGAGTTGGTACATTCTGATTTGTGTGGTCCTTTTAAGGTAAGATCTCATGGTGGTGCACTTTACTTTGTGACTTTTATTGATGATCATTCTCGCAAACTCTGGGTATTTTCTTTGAAGTCCAAGGATCAAGTAATTGATGTGTTCAAGAGTTTTCAGGCCTTGGTTGAAAGACAAACAGGGAAGACATTGAAATGCATCCGCTCAGATAATGGTGGTGAGTATATTGGTCCTTTTGGTAGATATTGCAGAGAGCAGGGTATTAGGCATCAGAAAACTCCTCCAAAGACTCCTCAGTTAAATGGTTTAGCAGAGAGGATGAACAGAACTCTAGTTGAGAGGGTTAGATGTATGATTTCAGATGCTAAGTTGTCAGATTCCTTTTGGGCAGAAGCACTTAATACTGCTGCTTATGTTATCAATTTATCTCCTGCTGTTGCTTTAGATGGTGATGTCCCTGACAGAGTTTGGACTGGTAAGAATGTTTCTTATGATCATCTTAGAGTCTTTGGGTGTAAAGCCTTTGTACATGTTCCTAAGGATGAAAGGTCAAAGTTGGATGTTAAAACTAGACAGTGTATCTTCATTGGTTATGGTCAAGATGAATTTGGCTATCGTTTCTATGATCCTGTTGAGAAGAAACTTGTTAGAAGCCGTGATGTTGTGTTCTTTGAAGACCAAACAATTGAAGATTTTGACAAAGCTGACAAGGCTGATTTTCAGAGTAGTGAGAGCTTAGTTAATGTTGATCCAGTTCCTTTGACTATTGCACCGGAAGAAAATCTTCATAATGATGAAAATCAAGTTGATAATGAAGATGGTGATCATGTTCAGAATGACCGGCATGATGTTGTTGATGCTCCAGTGCAAGATGATGTGGTTGTCCAACAACCAATTATAGATGCTCCAGAGAGTTCTCTCAGACGAACTAGTAGAGAGAGAATTCCTTCATCTCGTTATTCTCCCAATGAGTATGTACTCTTGACTGACGGGGGAGAACCTGAGAGTCTTGATGAAGCCATGGAAAGTGAAGAAAAAGAAAGGTGGTTTGATGCTATGGAAGATGAGATTAAATCCTTGCATGATAATCATACCTTTGATTTGGTTAAGTTACCTAAAGACAGAAAAGCTTTGAAAAACAGATGGGTTTTTCGGGTGAAACATGAAGATGGTAATCCAGTTCCACGGTACAAAGCTAGATTAGTTGTCAAGGGATTTAATCAGAAAAGGGGAGTTGATTTTGATGAGATATTCTCTCCAGTTGTGAAGATGTCATCCATTCGTGTGGTTCTAGGCTTGGCTGCAAGTCTAGATTTAGAGGTTGATCAAATGGATGTTAAAACTGCTTTTCTCCATGGTGACTTAGATGAAGAAATTTATATGGAGCAACCGGAAGGTTTTGAAGTCAAGGGTAAAGAGAATTATGTTTGCAAATTGAAGAAGAGCTTGTATGGTTTGAAACAAGCTCCCAGGAAGTTTGGTTCTTTTATGAGTCAGCAGGGCTTCAGGAAGACTTCTTCAGACCATTGTGTTTTTGTGCAAAAGTTCTCTGATGGTGACTTTATTATTGTGTTGCTTTATGTTGATGACATGCTTGTTGTTGGTCATAATACTTGCAGGATTCAGAAGTTGAAGCAAGAGTTGAGTAAGTCTTTCGCTATGAAAGACTTAGGACCAGCAAGGCAGATTCTTGGCATGCAGATTGTCCGTGATAGAAAGGCCAAGAAATTGGTATTATCACAAGAGAAGTACATTCAGAAAGTACTTCGCAGATTCAGCATGGACAAAGCTAAGGTTGTCAGTACACCTTTAGCTATGCACTTCAAATTGAGCACGAAACAGTGTCCTTCTAGTGATGATGAGAAGGAAGATATGAAGAAAGTTCCTTATGCTTCATCTGTTGGTAGTTTGATGTATGCGATGGTTTGTACAAGACCGGATATTGCTCACGCTGTTGGAGTTGTTAGCCGTTTTCTTTCTAATCCGGGAAGAGAACATTGGAATGCTGTGAAGTGGGTTATGAGATATCTCTGTGGCACTTCTAGTCTGAGTTTGTGTTTTGGTACAGGGAAGCCTATTCTTTGTGGTTATACTGATTCAGACATGGATGGTGATGTTGATACTCGCAAGTCTACTTCAGGGTACTTGGTTACTTTTGCAGGGGGAGCTGTTTCTTGGCAATCTAGGTTGCATAAATGTGTTGATCTATCTACTACAGAAGCTGATCTTATTGTTGTCGTTGAAGCTTGTAAAGAATTGCTTTGGATGAAGAGATTCTTGGGGGAACTTGGTTGTGCTCAAGAGAGGTATGTGTTTTATTGTGACAGTCAAAGTGCTATACATCTTGGCAAGAATTCTACGTTCCATGGTCGGTCTAAACACATTGATGTGAGATACCATTGGATTCGAGATGTGTTGGATTCTAAGTTGCTTGAGCTTGAAAAGATTCATACAAATGACAATGGTTCCGATATGATGACTAAAGCTTTGCCAAGAGGGAAGTTTGTAGATTGTTGCATGGTCGCCGGGATGGCGGTCTCCTCCACAGAGTCGTGAGGGGGAGAATTGTTGGGTTATGGGTCTTTTTCCCTTCCTATGTGGATAAATAAAAGCCCAATTTGGACCAACCCATTTTTGCCCATAGGCCCATTCTTATGAGGCAAATATAAGCCTGTTCAGGTCTTATATTCATATACAGAGAGTTTTTCAGCAGCTAAAAAGAGAGAGAAAGAGAGCAGTTTTCGCAGTCAAAATTCAGCCCTAACAGCCAACTTCAAATTGCGATTCCCGCTTCGTTTTCTTGTCCGATTGAGCTGATTTTTGGACAGCATATTATCTTCATCTCAATCTTTTATTAGGAACTGACAGAGTTGGATTTGGTGGCCTGCGGCTTCAGTTTTGCTGTCGTGAACAGTAGCTGCGAAATTGGTGATTTTGCTCCTTTAATTCTCTAGATTTGGTGCAATCTTATTTTGTTGTTGCTCGTTGTTTGGCACTTATTTTGTGGCCAATTTTGGAGAACAATATTGTAACTCTTGGTGATTATAGTGGAGCTTTTGGTCAGGTGGTTTTTTACTCTTCACATCGAAGGGTTTTCCACGTAAATCTTGGTGTCTTGTGTGATTGGTTTATTATTGCCTTGTTATATTTGTTTGGTTGAATTACTTGCTGCCTTACTATCATATTGCTTGTGGTTGTTTGTCTTCTCTTGGTTCAAATCGAAAAGGGAAAGTATAGACTTGGGTATTCTTCCGTTGTTATCCTGTCAGGCATTCTTTGTTAGTACGTTGTCTTTCCCAACACATTTCAGACCATAAAGAGCAGTCTTGGCTTCAGCTGTATTACTACTGTCATTACCCAAGGAAGATGAGAAAGCCATGACAATATTTCCATGATAATCTCTACAAATACCTCCTGGCCCTGCTGGATTATTTTGCCTCTTGCTGCCATCCGTATTTAGCTTAAAGCATGGCCATTTAGGCTTATCCCACTTAACCACCGTATAGTCACAATAAACGTGATCTTATTATTCAAAGGTGAAAGGAAGAATACTCCATATATTTTTAAATGTACTGTATATTAATAATGAAATGAGCTTCTTAATTAATGCACTAATTTATTCACGGAACGAGGCCTTTCAGGAGGCACAAAGATAAAACGTTTCATAGTATATATAGATCTATGGAATGATTGCTTTCCAACTTCATCATTCATTTTCTCATAATGTACTTTGTTTGATATTAAAGAGGGTAAATATAGTTGATTATAATTTAGAATGAAAGTTGCGATCAAGGAATTAGCTATGGTGGAGGAGGACTAATCAGAGACAGCCAAAGGCAACATGATGTCTGCTTACTATTTTAAGTCTAGGCCAAGGTACTAGCAAAAATATGGCTGAAGCATGTGCACTACTCTACGGTCTTAATTAAATGGTGTGCTAATACAGGTTACGATAGGGTTTGGAGAAACAGATTTCTTACTCTTAGTTAAATGCATAAACGGAAAATGGAAAATGCCTTGGAGATTGGATAAATTGATTCAAGGAGCACAATAATTAGTTGAATCTCATGGATTTATGAATTTATCATTAGGAAAGCCAACAAACCTGTTGATATATTAGCATCTAGGAGTTATAGATGCAATACATGATTTCAACTCTTTCTCTAATATCTCAAAGAAAATTAGGGAATTAATTAATATGAATAGATGGGAGCTCCCTTCCTTCAAAATGTAGCAGTTTAAACCATCTAATTTTATTTATGAACTCTTGACTCCTCTTTTGTCAAGGAGTCAAGTTAGTAGACTAATAACTAGCTTATACTCCCCCTTCTTTGGTGTTAACTTGTAGAGTTTATCTAACTCTATTTCTACCCCAAGATCTTGTATTAAGTTTGATATGTCAAACTTCAAAATGTAACTCTTGCATATCAATGATCATTGGAGGCGTTTAAAGAAAAAACGTTTGAATTAATTATGTATAATAACTTCTGGTAATTATACATCTATGTATTATATTTTGTTTTTAAATAAACTCACAGTAGCAAAGGATGACAGAGGATGACAGATGTGTAGTCACAATTTAAAATTTATGAATTTTTAATTATCTTTAAACACATACATTATTTTAATTTTTTGATTTAGTTAAACATTTATATATATTTTATAAATGTTTTAAGATAAAATATCATTTTAGCCAACTGTCACGATCCAAAAATGGACGTGATAGCACTCGTCTTATCCCACCAATACAAGTTAGCCTAAAACACAATTATTACAATAAAATGCGAAAAATTTACTATCAACCTAAATTATACCCAAAACCTGATTGTCACGTTTACAAGCCTCTAAAGTATTACAATTGAATCAAAAGAAAATATAAGTCTCATATGATATTGTTTCTAGAGTAGAACAAAATCATAAACAGGAGTAAGAAAGTCTGTTGAGAAGACAAACAGCTACCTCACAAATCTCCAACCCTCAACCATGCTTTACTTTCATTCCATCACTCCGCAATAATTATTTAATAATTGCCTAATAATTAGTATATACCTAAAAATTAACAATCAATTCAATTTTCAACATTATACTTGTCCACTGAGTCCAAACACGTTGCAGCAGTAAGAAATTCCAACTCTAACATTGAGATTCTATTACTTTTTTTTTTTTTAATCAACTCCAATAATATAATCATATATATATATGCAGCAAATAATGAAGGGCAACTTTCACATATAGCAAACAAAAAATTCATATTTATATGCTATAGCAAAGTTTGTATAATTGCGCTCCAAAGCAAACATATAACTGTATAATTCGCTATACATATACAACTGTATAATTCGCTGGCCTAAATTGTATAATTCGCTGGCCTCGCTATACATATACAATTGTATGATTCGCTGGCCTAAATTGTATAATTCGCTGGCCTATTTCACTGCAATTGTATAATGCGCAATTGTATAATTCGCTGGCCTATTTCATTGCAATATCTGTATAAAATTTGATTTGCATACAATTGAATCGAAGTAAAATATTTGTATATTGTATAATTATAAGTGTATAGGAAGAAGATATATGTTTTTCTCTTGCTTTATACAAAAACAGAAACATAATTTATACACTTCTGTTGTATAAAGCGAGAGAAAATTGTATTTCACAGCAATTGTATAATTCGCAATTGTATAATTCGCTGGCCTTTTTCGCTGCAATATTTGTATAAAATTTGTATTTGTATACAATTGAATCGAAGTAAAATGTTTGTAAATTTTATAATTAAGTGTATAGCACGAAGATATATGTTTTTGCATGTGTATATATAATTTTCTCTCGCTTAATACAAAACAGAAACATAATTTATACACTTCTGTTGTATAAAGCGAGAGAGGCGAGCAGAGGGAGAGTGGCGAGCGAGAATGGGAGAGTGGCGAGCGAGAGTTTTGGGAGAGAGGCGACTGGCAAACTTTGGCAAACGTTTGCTATGGGGCACAATTAAATCAAACAGTAGCTACTCCATTTATTTTATGTTATTAGTTTTTTATTATATACAGTTATCCCAATAATAAAAGAATAAGCAGAGAGATTGAAAATTTTAGTTGAATTTCCTTACGTGAAGCAGTTCCTCCATCCTTGGTTTGTTTTGACGCCGCAGTCCGCACGCAGTTCTTCCTCTTCTTTATTTTAATTTTCTGAATTAATTAGGTTTTAAAAGTGATAAATTATATTTAACTTATTTTAATATATATTGATCAAATAGTATAGAATTTTAAGTAAATTTCAGATTTGGCCCATTATTATCTATTAAATTAATTATTTTATAAATAACCATCAATTAACTAACCGTAGTCAAATAAATAGTTTAAAATTTTCAAACAAACTTTACCAATTGATCAAAAGCAACTCGAGGCAACTATCGAGAGGGGTAAAAATACGAATTTTACTCCGGGTCATTACACCAACAATTAATAAGTATTTTAAGATCACATATCATTTTAACCAAAAAAATGAGATCGAACATGTATAATACAATAATTTCACCTTCGAGGATAGTGTTGAAATTTTATTAACTGTGAATAACATTAAATTGATTACACAACAAGAAATTCGAGTTGGTGAACATGACTTGGTGTTGAGATTTCAGAGATACCTTCAATAGAGAAATGCGATAACGAAGACGAAGGTAAAGAGAACCTTAGGAATCGTCGAAGTGTTTCAAATCACACGAGCAATACTAAGGAAATTGGGCATAAGCGAATTGGGCCTCAGCACTCTTTGAATACAGAAGAAAATATAGGCCCAAAGAAATGAAGTCAGTGTATTTTCTCAGCCCATGTATATATCTAGAATTATACTACTTAGATTATCTATTTTATCCTTTCTAAGATATTGTAAAGAATGAAAGTTTGTTATAGAGTTAACAATAGGATTATTACACCTGTATAGTCTGTTAGGAATAGAATATTCTTTGATTTTCCTTGTATATATGCATGTTTAGAGGAAGAGATCAATGCACAGAAAATTTCCAAATATTCTCTTTACTGTTTCTTCTAAATCCTACACTTGGGTTGATTATTTGTTAGGAGAGACGTTTTATACTGTATAGGTCGGTGTAAGCCTTGAACACGGGACATAAGTTTCATTTATAGACTTACGGGGCGTTGTCTTATGTATATTTAATTATATAGTTTTATTACTAATAAAATAAGTAAAAGTGCACCTTTTAATAATTTATGATTTTTATTTGGGATAAGTATTAATAATCAATAATGAAGAAAAAAAAATATTATAATTACTATTTGAGAAATATCATTACATCAATAGTAAAACTATGAGCTAATCAAGATGTGCTAAACTCCAAACGACTCATTTATGCTTTGCGCACTACAACAAAAATGATTATTAGTGGCAATTAATTCTTAATTGCCGCTAAATATGTATTTTTAACGGCAATTGTCACTCTTTGTATATGTTCCTAAAGCCTTTAGCGACATTGGTTCTAATGGCACTTAACTAATGCTGGTAAAGGCTTTTGCACTCTTTATTAATGTTAATATTTAATACCGCTAAAAATCATTTTTGTTGTAGTGGTAGATGATCTACTCATGTTTTCTCGAGGTGATAACACTTCTGTCCAAGCTATGATGGAATGTTTTCGACTGTTCTCATGGGCTTCAGGTCTTCAAGCAAACATGGGGAAAAGCTGCATATATTTTGGAGGGGTAACTTCACAAGGAAAGGAACAGATACTGCATAGTACTGGCTTCACCTGTAGAGATCTCCCATTCAAATACCTCGGAGTCCCTCTCTATCCACCAAGAAGATTTCTTTAATCCAATGGTACCCGCTGATCACAAAGATTATAGCTAGAATTTCATCCTGGACTTCAAAGAAACTCTCCTATGCTGGCAGAACACAACTAGTCCAATCTGTGTTATTGGGCATCCAAGCATGCTTGTCTCAACTATTTGTCTTTCCTGCTGATGTAATAAAATTAATTGACAGCTATTGTAGAAGTTATCTATGGTCTGCAAGTAATAGTATCACCAAGAAGGCAGTGGTACCATGGAGAAAAGTTTGCTCTACCTTATGTTTTGGAGGACTAAACTTGACTAATGTGAAAGTATGGAATAGAGCAGCAATTGCTAAAATTCATTGGGCATTGGCCAAAAAAAGAGGACAAGTTATTATATAAAAGGGCAATAACTTCAGACAATGAGGGTACCTACACAAGTGTGTTGGATGATACGGAAAATAATTGAAGCTAGAACTACTTTTGATCAATTCCAGGTGGATGAATCAAGCAGGTGTAGTCTAACAAGGCAACTATACATGCATTTGCTGAACCCAGAGCCTAGAGTAATATGGAGGAATTTAATGTACAAAAATGCAGTCAAGGCCAAGAGCAAGATTTACACTGTGGTTGCAAGTGCAAAATAAGTTGTTGACTACTGATAGACTTATCAAGCGGGGGATATCTCTGCCTTCAATATGCTCACTATGCACTTTGCATAATGAGTCTAGGGATCATATTTTCACTTCTTGTGTTTATGGAGCAGAAGTTTGGAGAAAAGTGCAGCAGTGGATCCAAGCTAAGCCAATTCAATTCGAGTCATGGGACCAACATCTTACAGAAATGCTACGGTGTGTGAAGGGAAAGACACAAGCAGTATTCAAAATGGTCTACATAGAGTTTGTACACTGTTTGTGGATAGAGAGAAATTTGAGAATTTTTTTAAAGAAAGAGTAGAGATCAAATGTCGTTTCTAAAGAGAGAGCTTTTGTTTGTAGTGTTCGAGCCCCACCTAGGATTAATGCTCTCATGTCTACTTTCAGATTTTGTTGTTACTAAGTAGGAGCTCTTTGATGTACTGAATAGCTAACTCTGTGTTGTTAGCTATGGAGATTGTAATAGTTTTCTACATTGGTGATTAATGAAACTGTTAGTTATCAAAAAAATATGAGTTAAAGCAAAAAAAGTTTTAAAAAATAATTAAAAACGTCCTGGCGTACGTTTTTACGTCCAAAACTTACGTTTTTATGCTCAAAATTTACGCCTCAAATTTTAGGACTTACACCTTATAGAACTATGTCTTTCATTTACGCTCCGGAGCGTTTTTGATACCTCCCCCCCCAAAGACTTATCATGTGACTCGCCCCAAAAATATTTTTTTAAAATAAATAATTATATTAATTCTATTATTACTGAAAAAATAGAGTTACCCAATTTTGCTGGCTCATTTTAAATGTAATGAGCCGCTCCCGGATATCACAAAGTCAAAGAGGTGCAGCAGCAGTCTCATAAAAATACATAAATTTTGAAATACAAAATATTAAATATTGTTTGAAGGAAAAGAACACTAAATTAAAATAGGTAAATAAGAAGCCTCCTTAGCTCAATCCTCTAGGCACCCTCCCTAGTATTAATCACCAATTCACCATCAATTACAATATATACCTATCATATATATTCTCTAATTATAATTAATTGATTCGAATGTATATTGCATATTATATTAATCTAGAATCTGCTTTAATTATATTTTCCATACATAACGTTTATTATATATATATAATAAACATTTTTTGTAACTTTAGAAGAAGATAATCTCCCTTGATTTTTAAAATATAAAAAAATCAAGATTTTTCCTAGAGGAGTGCAGCAAGAAGAAAAGTCTGAGTTGATTGCTGTTCTAACTTTATGGAAAACATTGTAGCGCAGTTGAAGGCATTTGACAAATTGAAATTGAATACTTTTGCTAAAACAGAAAAATACAAATAAATGAGGCTGGAGTCGTAATATTAATTAATTAATTTGGGACATGCAACATGTAAGTAGGGACAGCTGACTCAAAAGAAACTCACCAAGTCAAACTAAGTCAGTGGCAGAGCTAAATCAGAATTATTCAATATCTCTTGATTAAGAATAAAAAAATATTTATCACTTTATTATAATTCTCGTTTGATTGTTATGATTAGTCGTAATAATACTTAATATTAACAATATTCTGTCACCCTATTTCTCAGTCATCTGATTGATGTTTATTAGTTCAAAAATTCTGTAGCACCAACTCTCTTCCCCACCCACCTATACAGTAGTCAATAGTCATGGCTGTAGAGCTCATGATGAATTACATAAACACACCTAATAATACAAACAATAGCTTCACAAGAAATTTAGAAGAAAAGGCAGTAATACAAGAAGCTGCTTCTGGTGTTGAGAGTGTTGAAAAACTCATCAAATTATTGTCACAGACTCAACAGAACCAAAAACAGGGGAACTCTACTTCTTTCCTAAATCACGAAAAATCATCCCCCATGGAGATTGAAATAGTGGCTGATGCCGCTGTTACAAAGTTTAAGAAAGTAATATCTCTTTTGGATCGATCAAGAACTGGACATGCTCGATTCAGAAGAGCACCAATTCCTTCTAATCTTCCTTCAAATCATTTCAAGAAACATTACGCTGATAGCAAAGTTTATTATCCTGCTCCAATTCAACAACTCCTTCCAATTGCCAATGAATTTTATAATAAAGTTGAAAAACAGGAATCAGTCACAAATATGATTAATTTTTCGTATGCACGCTCAAATTCGTTCAATATCTCAACGATAACAGGGGAAACAGAGAGTAAATATATTTCAAATCTTTCTCAGGCTTCTTCAGTTGTTAAACCTCCCTTGTCGTCGTCGTCGTCTTCGTTTAAAATAAGAAAGTGTACTTCGTCGGAGAATGGACTCTCCGGCATGTGCAGTGGCTCCTCCGGTCGATGTCATTGCTCAAAGAGAAGGTATAAAAATTCAATCTTTATTCTCCTTAATTGTATATAATAATTATAAAATGAAGTGTAATTATTTTGTTGTTAACAGGAAATTAAGACTTAAAAGAGTTATTAGAGTTCCAGCAATAAGCATGAAGTTGTCAGACATCCCACCTGATGATTATTCATGGAGAAAATATGGTCAAAAGCCAATTAAAGGATCTCCACATCCAAGGTACATGAACAAATTAGTTATTCCATATTATATTGTATATAAAATAATACATAAATTCTCTCGTTACATAAATATATGTTAGCTATAGAGGGGGAAAAAATACGAATCAAATATTATATCATATTTTATGTGGAAAGTGAAAAAAAAAAAAAAAAAAAAAATTGTGGTATAACTATTTTTTCTCATATTTCTAACCAAACAATGTAATTCATGAATAAACCTTTTCTAACCAGCAACCAAATGACTCGTGATTATTTATACGGGCGGTGTACTTAAAGTTACACATTTTTGTTTTGCACTTCCAAAAAAATTTTAGTGCAAAATTTAGAACTAAATATTATTGTTTGTTGGTAAATAATTGCAGGGCATATTACAAATGTAGTAGTGTGAGAGGGTGTCCAGCACGTAAACATGTAGAAAGAGCTTTAGATGAAGCAACAATGTTGATGGTCACGTACGAAGGAGAGCATAACCATTCCCTTTCTATTGCAGAAACAAGTTGTGTCATTTTAGAGTCTGATCAATTTGTGGGCAATAATATCATTGTAAAAAAGTTGAGTCATCAAGTTTAATTATCATCTTAAGAATATATAGGTTCAGAATAAGTAGTATTATAAATAGCATTTATATTATCACGTACATTCAAATCTTTCTATATTGATTATCTATAAACTATGATATTTAACGTTTAGATTTTATTTAACTGTTATAATTAAATATGAAAAATTTGAAAGACTATGAATGCAAAAAGAATTTTAGATTTTAGTAACGAGTATAGAAAAGAAAAATTAAGATTAATTGGTATGGAATTTATTGCAAAAAATGTTGGTTGTGTGGTAGACTAGTAGTCGAGAAAAGTAGAAAACAAAAATTTAAAATTGTTCGTGTGGAAGGGACTCAAGTGAAAATTGATGTTTTGGTGCACAAGTCAAAATAAGAAGATGGGAGTTTATTAAAAGGTTCAATTTTCAAGGATGGGGACCAACATTAATTAACCCTTTCTTTGTTTTTGTCTGCTTAACGTCAAACCTAATGAATACAATAGAATTCAAGATTAGGGATAAGATTAAGAGTTATTGGCGGATTTAAAATATAAACTATGGATTTAATAATAAGTAATTCTTTTAGTTCTATTGAACTCGATAATATTAGAAAAAATTATCTAAATATACAATTTATTTTTATCATAGTTTTTTAATTATCATTTGAAAAATAACAAAATCCCTACACTTTTCTATTCTCTGATACATCACTCTACGCGATGTATCGGGATGTATGTAATGTATCGAGACGTGGAATGATATATTCGAAATCGAGACTTAATGTATCAGGACGTTGAGCGATGCATCCAAAATTGAAATGCGATATATCAAGACGATTTAAAATATATTTGGATTCCACCAAATTTTTAAAAAAAATTATAATTTCGAAAAAATAAAAACAATTTATTACTATTAAATTTGTACAAAATTTTCATAATATTAAGTTGCATCTCCCTTTCCCCAACCCCCCAACATATAGATGGGAGTTGTGCAATTGCAGAACGAGTTCAACCCTAATTAATTCGAAAGGATTTAAGTTCGCTCCGTTTCCGTCCCATAAGGAAATTTTCATGAACCAAATTCTCATTCCGAAAAGAGTTATTATTTGTCCTTGTAATTTTATAGAGTTCGGAGCCTAAAGGACAAAAAAAAATTGACAAAAATTCTAAAATGGTATATCAAAAAAAATTCTAATCAAAATGGTAAAATTGTTACTGACGTAGTGATTTATTTTAACGGCGTTAAGCAAAATCGCTACTTTAGGAGCGATATTGTACAATTTTTTTATTATCTTTTTTTGAAATCAGGCAGCGATTTTTGTTATTGTTTTTTTTTAACTTCTTTTTAATTGGAAAAGGTTTTTTTAAAACAAATTACTGTCAAGGCATCGATTTTAGTGGGTTAACTTTTTTAAAAAAAATTATAAATCGCTACGATTGCAGCGATTAAGTGAACTTCTTTTTTTTGTGAATAATTTTACTTTACAGGAAATCGCTGAAAAATTAGCGTTTTTTCCTAAAAAAAAATCGCTGGTGTCACAGCGTAATTAGTTTATAGATTTTATTTTTCTCAATAAAAGGGATGATTTAGCAGTAATTTAATGAATTATAAATAAAATAAAATCGCTGCAAAGGCAGCGCTTTACAATACAGAATTTAAAAAAAAAATCAATAAAATCCCTGCAATTAGCGATTTACAATTTAAAGAAAAAAAAACTTCACTAAATTGATGCAGACGTAGCGATTTACAATTATTTTAAAAAAAAAAGTTAACCCACTAAAATCGCTGCCTCTTGGCAGCGATTTGTTAAAAAAAAAACTTTTCCAATTACAAAAAAATTAATATTTTGCTTAACGTCGTTAAAATAAATCGCAAAGTCAGTAACAATTTTACCATTTTGATTAGAAATTTTTTGATATATCTTTTTTGAAAATTTTGTCAACTTTTTTTTACCCTTGAGACTCCGAACTCTAATTTTATAAAAAAGTTATATTTTTCATTTATAATATATACTTTTAAAATATATTTATCATTTAATTCAATTTATGATCATATATTCTTGTACAAAAGTAGTACTTATATTTATCGTTAGTGCATTAAATTATGTGTCCCACCATAATTTTTCTATGTGATGTCTTAGTGATTTATTTTTCGAAAAATTAGCTATATAGTCATAGTATTAATATATTAAGTTAAAATAATAACACTTTAAAATATTTGTTTAAAATGATAGAATGTTAATATTTTCAAAAATAATTTTTATTCACATTTTATTATTTATATTGCCGTTTTTATTAATCACAAGAGTCCATAACGGATTCAAATTCTAACTAATAACATATTAAAAATAAAAAACAAATACAAAATTATCCAGTAAATCTTCTCACATCTAACTCGTTTTCCACCTTTCATGTTTCTCAGTTAAAGTTTTTATTTTCCTCCAATTTTCACTTCTAAGATTCTCTTTCTTCAAATTTATTTATTCACACTGAAACATAAGGTAATCAAAACTAGATAACCTAGTTAAACTCTTTTAACTCGTCCGCCCCACTAATAAATTAAAACTCAAAAACTTTATTGATCAATATTGAAACAAACCCGGCTTTCAATAAAATAATATGTACAATTATCGTTGGATACACATTACAACGTATAATACAAACAATAAAGTAATAATAAATTATTACAGATATATTAACATAGAAGAAGGTAACTAGAAGGGGATGAGATAATGAAACAGAGAAAGAGGATGAGAGACACCTGACAATAAAAATAACACCCCACACACATTTAAGATGATATATATCAAATTATAATCATACTCTTTAAAGATAAACTACTTATAGCAGATTATTATCGAGTTATAGCATATCAATTAATTATATAGGGATATTCTCAAGTTATAGCATTAGAGTTTGTATTTCAATGTATAACATTTAATATCTCAATCTATAACATTTTATTAATAAACATAATGTTAATTTTAAGTTATTAAAAAGAGTTGTTAAAAACAAATAATTAAAAAAAAAGGATAAACTAATAATGGAAAATGGGATCCTTTATTAATTAAATTAAATGTAATTATTAATTAGTATTAATAAATTAGCATATTTTACGGGATTTTAAAAAATTTCAGATTAGTTAGTTGCCTTAAATCTCTCTAGTTAGTTTAAATCAGATTATCTTTTTGATTTAATTCCTTAAAAGCTCTACCAGATTTTAATAATTATTTTCAGATTTGCAGATTATTTTCAGATTGGCATTTTGAAACTTATTTGCATCAACATAAAAGTTATTTTTTTTCAAATTTTCACGATTATTTTCAGATTGGCATCAACGTACAAGTCATTTTTTTTTCAAAATTTCACGATTATTTTCATATCTGCATATTTCAGTTCGTTTTTTTTAGTAACCTGATAAATTTTGGCGTCGGAAATAATTTGATTTGATCTGATGGAGAATATTGTGTCGATATTAATTAAACATGGTGGAAAGTGGAATTCATCAGGTTGGTTTTAATTATGATTTGTTTGTTTTAATTATGAATTGTTGGTTTTAATTAGATTTGTTATTTTTTACATGTAGAACAGTGTTTGATTTTTTTTTATTACTGAAAGATCTGAAATATAGTTTGTATCTTCTTTTTTTTGAATGAAACAATTATGTTACGTATAGCGTATTTGAAAAATAATATGTAAATGTATTTATATGTGTTTGAGTTGTAATTAAATTGAAGATTCGCGTGTTAATTGATTTGTGAACAAAATAGAAAAATGTACATTGTCTTTATTAACTAGTCAAAAAATAATTAGAAAATTGTATTAATAATGTCTGAAACTTATATGAAATTTGTATTTAATGATAATAGTCTGTTAAAAAAATAGTCAAAAAGCAAATAGATATAAATCTGTGTAACGGTGAAGTCTAAAAATTGTATTAATAGTGTATGAAAATTATACGAAACTTGTATCAATTGTGTATGAAAGTCCACTTTTTTTTTTGAACTTACAGTGTATGTTTCTATTGAATTTAGAATATATGTTTTGTATTAATTTTGTATAGAAACTGTATTCTGTTTGTTTAATTGAAGTACTGTATAGGTCAGTAAACGATATATTAAATGTGTATGAAGTGTATGAATTATTTTGCAATTATATATTATGTTTGACTAAATGTTATTTTAATGTTGTGAAACAGGTAAATATGTCGATTTTCAGATGGAGGGCATCATATATGATGCGTCTACTCTCTATAGTGGTTTAGTTAATGCTATAATAACTCAACTTAATATAGAAGAAAATATAAATTCTATTGAGATAAAATATATTGTTAGCGATATGTGTCCACCTATTACTATTCATAATGATGTTAGGGTAAAGGTATTTCTAGATCAGAAGAAGGTGAATTTGGATTTCTTTACAAAATATCCATTGTGCATCTCTTTGAAAGATCGTGAGATGCATAATGAAGGTCATAGAGTTATTATTACTGATAGAATAGATTCTTATATTAGTTCAACACAGACTAACGTTGATTTATACTCCAACAATTTTATATGTTTGATCGGAATGAATTTAGACGGAGTTATCAATTAGAATAATGAAGGAGGTAATGATGTAATACGTGATCATTCCAACCTATTTGTAGCTGAGGGTCAGATTTACAATAATAGGGAAACACTGAAGGAGGTTATGAGGCATGTTGGACTTGTCGAAAAATTCAGTTTTCATGTTGCGCGTTGTAATGCATCTAAGTAAGTGTACACTACTGTTTTAAGTTTTTTTATTTATTTGATTTGTTTTACTGTACAAATTTTTGATTTATATTTTTTTAATTTTGAAACAGTTATCACCTGAAGTGTATTTCTGATACTTGTTCTTGGATGATGAGAGCATCTAGTTTGAATAAATCAAATTTATTCAAAGTTAGAAAGTATAATGCTCAGCACACTTGTTCGGTTAGAGATCGAGTGTATGCAAGACGTTAGGGGATAACTGACGTTGTAGCTGTCTTGATAATGGAGAAGTATATTGATCCATCTACGGTATATACTTTGGAGAATTCATCAGCAGCTATATCCTTTAATTTGGAGTATATACCGTAGATAAATCAATATACTTCTCCATTATCAAAACAGCTACAACGTCAGTTATCCCCTGACGTCTTGCATACACTCGATCTCTAACCAAACAAGTGTGCTGAGCATTATACTTTCTAACTTCGAATAAATTTGATTTATTCAAACTAGATTCTCTCATCATCCAAGAACAAGTATCAGAAATACACTTCAGGCGATAACTGTTTCAAAATTAAAAAAATATAAATCAAAAATTTGTACAGTAAAATAAATCAAATAAAAAATAAAACTTAAAACAGTAGTGTACACTTACTTAGATGCATTACAACACGCAACATGAAAACTGAACTTTTCGACAAGTCCAACATGCCTCATAACCTCCTTCAGTATTTTCCCTATTATTGTAAATCTGATCCTCAGCTACAAATAGGCTGGAATGGTCACGTATTACATTATTACCTCCTTCATTATTCTCATTGATAACTCCGTCTAAATTCATTCCGATCAAACAGATAAAATTGTTGGAGTATAAATCAACGTTAGTCTATGTTGAACTCACATAAGAATTTATTCTATCAGTAATAATAACTATATGACCTTCATTATGCATCTCACGATCTTTCAAAGAGATGCACAATGGATATTTTGTAAAGAAATCCAAATTCACCTTCTTCTGATCTAGAAAAATCTTTACCCCAACATCATTATGAATAGTAATAGGTGGACACATATCGCTAACAATATATTTTATCTCAATAGAATTTATATTTTCTTCTATATTAAGTTGAGTTATTATAGCATTAACTAAACCACTATAGAGAGTAGACGCATCATATATGATGCCCTCCATCTGAAAATCGACATATTTACCTGTTTCACAACATTAAAATAATATTTAGTCAAACATAATATATAATTGCAAAATAATTCATACACTTCATACACATTTAATATATCGTTTACTGACCTATACAGTACTTCAATTAAACAAACAGAATACAGTTTCTATACAAAATTAATACAAAACATATATTCTAAATTCAATAGAAACATATACTGTAAGTTCAAAAAAAAAAAGTGGACTTTCATACACAATTGATACAAGTTTCGTATAATTTTCATACACTATTAATACAATTTTTAGACTTCACCGTTACACAGATTTATATCTATTTACTTTTTGACTATTTTTTTAACAGACTATTACCATTAAATACAAATTTCATATAAGTTTCAGACATTATTAATACAATTTTCTAATTATTTTTTGACTAGTTAATAAAGACAATGTACATTTTTCTATTTCGTTCACAAATCAATTAACACGCGAATCTTCAATTTAATTACAACTCAAACACATATAAATACATTTACATATTATTTTTCAAATACGCTATACGTAACATAATTGTTTCATTCAAAAAAAAGAAGATACAAACTATATTTCAGATCTTTCAGTAATAAAAAAAAATCAAACACTGTTCTACATGTAAAAAATAACAAATCTAATTAAAACCAACAATTCATAATTAAAACAAACAAATCATAATTAAAACCAACCTGATGAATTCCACTTTCCACCATGTTTAATTAATATCGACACAATATTCTCCATCAGATCAAATCAAATTATTTCCGACGCCAAAATTTATCAGGTTACTAAAAAAAACGAA
This sequence comes from Solanum lycopersicoides, assembly GCA_022817965.1. Taxonomy (NCBI): domain Eukaryota; kingdom Viridiplantae; phylum Streptophyta; class Magnoliopsida; order Solanales; family Solanaceae; genus Solanum; species Solanum lycopersicoides. The sequence goes on from CM040619.1 coordinate 58,676,821, forward strand.
CTGAAATATGCAGATATGAAAATAATCGTGAAATTTTGGGGAAAGAATGACTTGTACGTTGATGCCAATCTGAAAATAATCGTGAAAATTTGGAGAAAAAAATGACTTTTACGTTGATGCAAATAAGTTTCAAAATGCAATCTGAAAATAATCTGCAAATCTGAAAATAATTGTAAAAATCTGGTTGAGCTTTTAAGGAATTAAATCAAAAAGATAATCTGATTTAAACTAACTAGAGAGATTTAAGTCAACTAACTAATCTGAAAAAATTTTAAATCCCTTAAAACGTGCTAATCTATTAATACTAATTAATAATTATATTTAATTTAATTAATAAAGTATCCCATTTTCCATTATTAGTTTATCCGGGTTTTGTTTTAATTATTTATTTTTAACAACTCTTTTTAATAACTTAAAATTAACATGATGTTTATTAATAAAATGCTATAGATTGAGATATTAAATGTTATACATTGAAATACAAACTCTAATGCTATAACTTGAGAATATTCCCATATAAAATGCTATATACCTAATTTACACTAATTGACAATCAAAGCTTCAACATAATTTTCTTAATTGTTCTTTTAACTCCTAATCTTTTTTAACAAATAATTATTAGGTCTGAATTCCAAATAAAAACCTATAATAGGCCATGAACCCTTACGAAATTGGCTTGATTCAGCACATATGTCACCTCTCAAATCTCGTTTAAATTAAAATCTAAGTTCTGTTTAAATTGATCAATTGTCTAGAGGCTTCTAAATCTGTCAGATTTATGTAAATTTCCCTTTTTTAAATGGTCAAAAATGCAAATCCCGTAAGAACAAAGCCCATTAGTCATTTTAGTACCTTAACAGTTCAGACAATTGGACCCTCAACAATGGACCTAAGCCTGACCTACGTTATGTTTTCTAAATTTTTTTTCTTTCTGAAGCCTTATATGAGGAAATTTACGAGCAGGTCCATGTCACAAAATAAAAAGGGAAATTTATAGAAATTGCATTAATTTAGGAGTTAATTATTTAAATATACTTTACTTTGTAATATTACAAAAATTATCAGACTTTGGTGTATCTAGATACTTTCACATACATGTATCTCAAAATGTATGGAGTTAAAATTAACTGCAACATGTTCTAAATACATTGTATCCAAGTAGATTCGCATGTACATAAGATAAATATACATATAACACATCTCCCTCACCTCGATCCCCCCATCTCACTCACCATGACTCTCTATGTATATGATATCTCAGATACATATGAATCATACCATTTACATACATATACATGTATCTAACATGTATCTATCATGATCCGCATGTATCTGGAATGGAATACATGACTATCTTGTTTGCCTCTCTCCCTATTTTAGTATATATGATAGCAAAAGCACATGTATTTAGGTGTATCTTTGTTAATATATGATAGTTTAAATAAGATATATGTAATTACTTAATTATAAATAGAATTAGTATATAATATGGATGTATGTCTAATAAGGTAATTTCTCCAATAAAAATTACCCATAATATTCAAATGTTATGCTCCATACTCATTTAAGAAAAGATGCGTAATTCTCAGCAAATATATATACGTTGTCGGTTCTATACCTTCAAATTATTATAAATTCACATATAATGTATTTTAATACTTCTATATAATATAATTTGATTCAAATATTATTACTATTTTAAATCTATACAACAAATAAAATTGTGTTGTATAATTTTTAAGGGGCAAATTTATATATATGGATATAAAATGTAAATTTTTACCCCACGTCCTCAGTAATCATGTAAACACTCCAAGAAATATTTATTATGTAATCGATTATCAAAGAGAGATTGAGAAAGAAGAAGTAAGACAAAAAATTTAAGAAGCATTTTCTTGGATAATATTTCTCTCGACATGCAAAATTTAGATTTTATGGTCCAGTTTTGGAGAGATTTGCTATTTGCTGTAATTTTAGTTTTAGTTTTTTTAATATTATGTTTCACGTTAAAAGGAGTGATTCTTTTAAAAAATCACAATTTATAAATAATGCAAGTTTTTGTGAAATTAGGTTTTAGGCCTAACTCAGGAGGATTGCTCAAACTTTATAAGGAGTTCACCCATCTCATTACCCACCGATGTGGAACTTTTGTTATTCTTTAACAATTTTCACTAATTTGCAAGATATATTTTAAGATTAAACGTTGATCCGAGTGCGCTTGGACGATCAAGTGTATGGGATGAAATTTAGAGTGGATAGGCCATCTCAAGGCTTTTTAAGCAACTAAACTAAGTGTCTCTTCATCTTGCTAAATCCGAAGCAAAAAGTAGTCAAGTTATTAAATTGAAGTGGCACATATATATTTAAAAATATAGCTTAATATAGCTATGAATCACATGGAAGTTCACATCTGGTGAATTGAGTGATAAAAATGTGTTATCACACCTAAAAGGTAAGCTTTATAAAGTAATGATCAGATCGTGTATGAGCAAAGTGTTAATCTATTAAAATTCAAAATATGAAAGTAAATTAAATGAAAATGTTAAGATAAATGTGTAGATATATTAGGAGAGATAGAATAAAGAATAAAGTTATTTAGGATGAAGTGGATTTAGCACCGGCCTCTATGATATGGAGAAAATGAGGAAGACAGAATTGAGATGATTTAAACATATTAATTTTTTTTTGAAAAAATTACAAATTATGTTGTCATTATTGTGGCTGCTATCATTAATATAGAATTAGTTTGATATAAAATGGTCCTTTATGAAACTTAAATATCCAAGCCCACCACCCATGTTCTTATAAGTCATCATCTGATGCCACATCTTTATCACTCCAAAATTCTCCCAAAACGTTTTTTTGGGCCACATGCAAGTGCTAATACTTTTTGCTATTTATTATCCTGAATCTCATATACATTTTAACTCATGATCATTACCTCTTTTGCTTGAAATATATATATCATGTTATTAATTCAGCTCTCATTGTTCTTGTTTTATAATTTGTCAAAGAACAATATGTTTTAACATAACACTTTTGGGCTTAATTAAGTGAAGTAGTTGGAGACTATTCTATATAAATTGTGTTTTACTTAAAAAAGAAAATTGATCCTTTTTTTAGACGATAAAAAATTCTTTAATTTGAGATTATTTTTTTTATATAGTAACACGTTATTATAAATAAATGTTATTTAGGGAAGATTATTTTTTGGTAGTTTTTATAGTTACTTAATTTATGTATAAGTTTTCTTATAGGTAACAATTGACGAAACCATATTATAATATACTTTTTGTATCATCGTTCAAAATTTATTTTGTTAACTTTGATACTATGCCTAGTCATTTCGATCCCAACACTGTACAAAGCAATGAGGAACAAGTGCGTGCTCTCTAATACGATTTGACACGTGGTTAAGTTACGATTTCATATTAATGACCTAAAATAAAAATTAAAGAGGTCTTACACTTAAAAAATTAAATTAATATATTTTCTTATGAAACTTATTGTTATATCTCTTTGAGTGGAATTATTTGTTCTTTTTATAATCAATTTCTTCTAATAATTCTTTTCAATTGACAATATAATCAATCAATTTAATCCTTTCTCCAGAGGTGTAAAACTTCTTCTAATAATTATTTCCTTTTATATGAAAAATCTGTATATTTTTAATAAGTAGTACTTTATTTCTCAATGGTATTTTCTTTTTCAAAAAAAAAAAAAAGTAAAATGTTATTACTATCTTTTTAGAAAAAGAGGCCCCTCCGAATTGGAAAACCTTTGTTTTTTCTCTTTTTCTTTTTTGCTGCTTTTTCTCATTTTATTTTTCTTTATACTTTAGGAAGTTGAATTGACTAGCTTCACAAAAACTAAGAGAGAAAACTATATACCACATGCTGAGTTTGAAGATTATTGGGGAAGTTCAATTTGGTGACTCGTAATAAAAATAATTTTTAGCAATAAAAAATATATATATTATTAAAGTGTATAAATTTATTGTCATTAAATAACTGTTATTAAATATATATTATTATAGATTTTAAAGACATATATAGAGTACTAATTATCACCACCAGAAGATAATTGGTGAAGTAACTCACAACCACCTTAAATTTTTTCCACAAAAAAGTCGTACACAAGCAACAAATGACAAGTGTATCTTTTGACATAATTGTCATATTTGTGGAGTAATATTTGCTGCTTCTTTTTCTCTTGTTGAAGAAATATTCTCCATGTTTCAAACTTATATTTTGATATATGACACTATTTGAATTTTAAAAGTTAAACTTTCTACTTCTAATCATAAATTAAACATACATATTTTAAGGTTTTCCAAATGAAATATTTGAATTTTGAAAGCTAAAGCTTTCTACTTCTGATCATAAATTATAACATACTAATTTGTGCATTTATAAATCACTCATATTTGATTCTTAGATATTAATATATACGTAACTCTAATCGAAATTTATACATTAGGTGATGACTAGTCAACCTGAAGTCTCCTAGGATTGGAGTTCTTTTTTTTTTTTGTATTTTGTATGTAACAGTGACATTTGTTGGGACCCTAGCTAGCAAGGCAATGCCTTTAATAAGTGGGAAACTTTTCTTCCAATTGGTGACAAGTTATCTTTTAGTACTACCGACATTATCGCTTACTATTTGCCAGAAATTCTTGGGACCTTATAATAATCGTTGCTCCTCTACCTCCATTGCAAATAATAAATAGGCTAGTACTACTACCTAAGACTGGCTATTGGACAGGACCGGGTCAACAGGACCGGTTTTACCGGAACCGGTACCGGTATCGGATTTTTCTTACCGGATTTTCTTATCGGTACCGGATTTTACCGGACCGGTTTTACCGGAAAAACCAAAATGTTCCGCCCGGTCCGGTAGTAATCGGTTTGGAACCGGGTTGGACCGGTTTGGAACCGGGTCTTACCGGTTCATCCGGTAATTTTTTTTTTTTTTAATAAATTTTAATAATTTTAATTATTATATAAATATTATATATCTATATTAAAACTTCAATTGAAAACTTTAAAGTTTATATAAGTTTGAATTTGAATTTATACTTTAAAGTTTATATTGAATTTAAAGTTTCAAATTGAATTTAAAGTTTTATATTGAACTTAAGTTTTATATATTGAATTTACAGTATAAACTTTATATTGAATTTAAAGTTTGAAATTGAATTTAAACTTTAAAGTTTATATTGAATTTAAAGTTTTAATTTAAACTTATATTAAAATAATTAAAAACTAAATTTATAAAATGAGATGAATTAAATAGAAGAGATTATTATAAAAGAAAATCAAGGCGAATAGCCGTATATTTATTCAAATAAATAAATTCTACAATACAAATATTAGAAAGAGAATAAGAGTACATAATTTAGGAGGAATTGAATATTAATTACTATACTAACAATTGCATTTTTTTTTAAAGTGTTTTTGTAAATTTTGTATCATTTGAAAAGAAAGATTTTTTGGAATTGGCATTTGTCGTTCTTCTTCCATTGCTTCCATGCCATCATCACTATTCTCACCAAAATATTTCATCTATTTGGTCTTCTATTTGGCTACTTAATAGTGGTAGTGAATTTGTGATTTAAAATGAAAAAAAAGGGTATATTTATAGTATAAATGGTTAGAAAGGGGTGGGGGTGCTATTTGACCGTTTTGGGCCCCAGCCCAACGGCTAGAAGGGCCCAACGGTCGTTTAAACGGATACATAAATTTAAAAAAAAAAAAACAAAAAAAAACCAGCTAAACCGGACCTTACCGGATCGGACCGGTCCGGAACCGGTTCTTACCGAACCGGTTCAACCGGATAAAAAACCGGGAACCGGTCCGAGAACCGGTCCGGTACACCAAAAGACCGGTTCCTAACCGGTTCAACCGGTACCGGACGAACCGGTACGGGAACCGGTCCGGAACCGGACCGGACCGGCCGAAAACCGGTCCTTTTGCCAGCCTTACTACTACCAAACAAGGCCACTCAATTGGTTATCTTCAGCTGAAAAATTATAACATATATATCAATAAAGCAGGAGAATTAACTAAGAATCAATCAGAAACAATTTCTCGCCAAATTGATAATTTTAACTAAATGATTAAAAAAGGACTATTATTACTTACCTACATTATACTCACCTCTATAGTCATTCTGCCCTTACTCTATTTTATTCAATTTAAAAGTTATGTAGACTTTTGATATTCTTGATATAGTAAGATTATATTAGTCAAATTACACTTTGTATTAAATTTTCCTTGGTGAGTGCATGACCTAACCCTGACAAACAATTATGGATGGAGAGAGTAATAAAAAAAGCTTTTAACAATAATAAAATACACATTAACAAAGAGTGTTAAATTCGTTAATTATCATTAATTTATAGTCATAAAATTTAATATCGCTATGAAGCTTAAAAGTATTTATAAAGAGTATTTATTATCGCTAAATATACATTTAAATCTTTAATAATAATAAAATAATTATTAATAATTAATTATTGCTAAAGACATTATGTTACATCAATGTGGCTGCTGACACTCATGAACATTAAAATATCAAGACCATTATTGGATAATTTGAATATCCACCACATAAATAGCAAGAGATGATCGTAGCAGTCACGGTGGAAATGACGTCAGGCAAGTAATTAGTGAAGATATAATGGAGTAGAAGAAATTGAATTACTAATCAACTTGCTGCACATGTTCCAAATAATGAATGGAGTAGAAGAAAATTGGATTTATGGAAGATTTTAGATATGGGTAGATTTCGATGGATTTGAGGTGCGCAAAAGTTTGTGGTATAATGCAATCTTGTCGTAACATGGAGATTCTATATACAGTATGTGCTTGTTTTATTACTATTTTCGTACCCTTTTAATTATTGTAATTTTTTATAAAATTAAATTATAAAAATAATTAATTAATATTTAAAATTAATCAAATTGATCTTCGAAAAATCCAACACAAAAAATTAAAGTGGATGACAGAGTATTAATTACAGTTTGAATTTAAGTAGTGTATATTTAGCATGGGGGCCTGATCTTCAACTCAGCATTATGAATAAAATAAAAAAAACTGATTTGAACTTTTTTTAAATATGAAATTTGATCCACAATTTATATTTTACCCAAAAATGACTTAAATTTTATAAAAAAAAAAAAAACTCATGCTCGATGTGAAGAGATTGTCTATGTGACGTGGGAGGATTTTACAAAAGATAATAATTAGTTACTACTATATATTGTTCATTTATTGTACTAATGATTTTTTTTAATATTATGTGTATTTGAAAATTTAAACATATAATCACACTAAAGATATATGATTTATTGATTTTGTACGTTAAATCTGCATGTACTGTGAAATTAGATCTCAGGCCTAATTCACACTCAAAAGTTAGCTCAAAGAGAGGAGGATTGTCCAAACCTTATAAATACCCATCTCATTAACCACCAATGTGGAACTTTTGTCATTCTTTGACAATTACCCAGCTTAAAAATGATAAAATATATATTGCTCGAACTTCTTAAAAACTCGATACAAGCTGTGATTCCTGAAGCATGAGACAAATAATATGTAAAACACGTAACTTGCTCTGCATGCTTTCATTTCCTTCGTTTTCTAAAGGTAAATATGTGATTTCAAATTAACCACAACCAAAATATTACTCATTACTAACTTTGTAATCCTAAAGAGATATAATTGTTCGAGATTCTGGGGAACGGGGGTAGGGGGCTTCGACGTGCTCTAGTTCCTTAATAAGTACGTAGTTTTTGTGTTGATTCTGATAAAAACATATTTATAAACTATGTAAAAATTATAATAATTGATAATTTAAAATACTTTAAAAATAATAGAAAAAATTATGTTCAATCAAAACTAGTTTCAATGTTGAAATTCAACTGATACATAAATTGAGAAAGAAATATCAGTGTATGTTATGATCACTTGTTATTAAACTTAGATGTTTGCAATTGTAAAATGACGTACTAAATAAATTGGTAGAAGTAAAATAATATGGTAGGAATATAGTGTAACAAGAATTCAAAAATGTTTCTGACACCCTACAAATTACAATACAAAAATTGTGCAACATAGTTCCCCTCCCTCCATTCGGTCTCACTTATCATTTTAGTCACTGGAGCAGGATTTAAAGGTTTTGGGTGTGCCAATATAAACATAATTCAAATATAAGATTTAAATTAAACTGAAAATAAAAATAAACTTAGGTAGATTTAAATCCTAATCTAGAGGGTGGTATCTCTACCTTCTACCAATTGCCCAAGAATAATTCTATATTTTTTATGGGTGCACTGTTAACTATATCTTACTTTTACATATATATATATATATAAATTTTTCAAAAAATACCGATTACACATGCACCACACGACATAGGATAGATCCGCCCCTCATTTTAGCTAACTTCCAAAACTAAAAAGGTTATAGATGATCTACTTTATACGACTCTCTTTCAATTTGATCAACTTTTCCCTTTCTTCTTTTTTTAATTAATAATTGGATGTCTTGTTTGATAGTAAGAGTGTCTATCGGTCGGTTTGGTTCGGTTTTATATATTATCGGTTTGATTTATCGATTTTCGATTTTTAAATAAGCTAACCCGATAACAAATTAATAAAATATTATTTATCGGTTTTTTATAGTTATCGGTTCGGTTTTCGATTTACCCAATAAAAAAATATCCGTAAAACATTATATGACTTCTTACTTATCTAAATATAGTACGAAGGTTATAATTACATGTCACCGCCAAAACATAATATGAAATTTTTTATGTTAATAAATTACGGACCTTTACAAACTTGCAAATGCTACAACCTACAATTACAAACTAAAATTAAAATCAACTAATCTAAAACTAAAACAACTAAAACTAAAACTAAAATCAAAAGCTACAATTGTGAAACCTTACATTAGTAAAGCGGCCTAATGTGAAGTAGATAGAGTATTAATAATTTGACATAGTTATAGTGTCTAGTTATATATTAAATTATTAGGGAGGGTAAAAAAGTAATTATTACTATCTTATTGGGTTATCAGTTTACGTAATAACCCAATAGTAAAACCCGATACGAATCAATAATCCAATAACTTTTTTTTATAAAACCATTATAAATCAATAATCCAATTGCCCAATAACAACCTAATAACATTTTTTTGGTTCGATTTATCGATTGGTTCAGTTTTTACACACCCTTACTGATACCCACTATTTTAAAAAAATAAAAAACATTTTTGAAATTACTGTGTTAAATAAAAAATATGTTAAATATCATTTATTTGTATAGCCTTAAATATATCAAATAAAAAATTGAAATTTATTAAAAAGAAAAAGAATTTTTTTTTTCTAAATAAACTAAAGAAATGGAGTTTCCTTTTTACAAATTTAATGATTAACAATTGGGCGGATAGAGAATAGTAAATACTTTTTTTATCTATTTTTATTTGTGGGTGTTCTTCAAAAGTTAATTTGATAATTTTTAGTGTTAAATTAAATTACATTAATTTAATATTTTTAGAAAAGTCATATATTCAGAAAACTATATTACAAGTACTATAAATAATAAACTTTTTAATATTAATATAATAAAAAATATGTTTTAAAATATTTATATTTTAATTTTAAAATAGAAATAATGATAAATAATAATGAACGAAGAAAGTATACGCTCTAGCTAATAGCTAGCCATTTTACGGCTATATAACCTAACATCTTCCCCTGTCCCTTCTAAAGGAGAGTAGCAAAACATGAGTGGAAGAGCTCCATTATTAGTAATACTCATCTTCTTTATCTGCCCATTCTTCCATGTAAATGCCTTAACTTCTTCATCTGTCAAAAATGGCAGAGAAGCCATAGAAGTCATAATTGGTGGTGGAGGAGATGTCCCTCACATTGCTCCTGCTTATCCTCCACAAGAACCACTTTGTCCCCCACCCCCTCCTCCTGAGCCACTTTGTCCCACTCCCATGCTGCCGCCACCACCACCACCACCACCCAAACCAGATCCTCCCAAACTATCCCCACCACCACCACCACCCAAACCAAATCCTCCCAAACCACCACCACCACCACCACCACCCAAACCAAATCCTCCCAAGCCACCATCACCCACCCCCAATGATCTACTAACATCAGCCATAAGTGTCATTCAAAGATTTAAGAAGACAATCACTAGTGACCCCTCTGGCATTACAAAAACATGGGTAGGCAAAAATATTTGCAAAGACTCAACCAAGTATATAGGTTTCGTTTGCTACAAGAACAAAGTTGTGGCTGTCAATTTCAATGGTAGAAACTTAAAGGGAAATCCTCTCTCTCTCAAAGATTTCATTAATGGAATCCCCACTCTCGAAATCTTCCATTCCAACTCCAACAACTTCACTGGACAAATACCCAATAATATATCCACACAGAGTATCCCTAATCTTTTCGAACTTGATTTGAGCAACAACAAATATGTTGGTTTTTTCCCAAAAGCTGTACTTGGTGCCACCAGGTTAACTTATTTGGATCTCAGATTCAACCAAATAGAAGGTCCAGTCGACCCTAAAGTATTCAAACTTGACCTTGATATTCTTTTTCTCAACAACAATCAATTTTCCGGGAAAATCCCCGAAAATTTTGGCCGTACTGCTGCCCTGTTTCTTACATTAGCCAACAATAAATTCATTGGTGAAATCCCCAAAAGCATTGGCCATGCCAAGGGAAATCTCCTTGAGGTTCTCTTCTTCAATAATCAACTTACTGGTTGCTTGCCTTATGAGATAGGGATGTTGAAATTGGCATCTGTATTTGATGCTAGTAGGAACAAATTAACAGGTCCGATCCCGCAATCTTTCGGGTGCCTTGTGCAGATGGAAGTGATGGATCTGTCTTACAATCAATTATACGGCGAAGTGCCGGAAACATTGTGCAAGATCAGTAGCTTGGAGGAACTTACCTTGAAATACAACTATTTCACACAGATTGGACCGGAATGTCGAAAGTTGGTAGAGGAGAATGTACTTAATATTGGCATGAATTGCATTATTGATCTTGAGAACCAGAGAAAACCAGAGGAATGCGAAGCTTTCTTTTTGCAAAAGAGAAATTGCCGGGACATGAAATCACTAAGCTATATACCTTGTAAGCTTCATGACTTCTCCTCTAGGAATAGTTCTGCAAGTCGAGCTCATACAGGCGATGCAAAAGCTCGTTCGACTACTTATGCTGCCGTCAAAAAACCTCACCTCTGATTTATGTAATTCTGTATTATAATGGAATAGCAATGTATGTTAGATTGGGACAACAAGTAGCCCAATTTACAACATTGTTGACTTGTATTTACTTGTTTTATGTATTGAATTGTAAGTAATGAGTATAATTAAGCTTCATTCCTGCGTCAATTAGATTAAAATGCATCCACATTAAGACAATAACATGATTTTTACTCTTTAGGAATTAGGATCATCTGCTCTTTATCCAACGATTTTGTTTTTGCAGAGAATAAGCATAAGATAGAAAGAAAAAAAAAAAGATCAGGAATTAGGATCGTCGAATCCATTGCCATACTTGGCTTGTCGATAGTTACCAGTTAGTAAATTATGACTAAAACCAAACGTATACAACTAGCAGCAGTAAATGTGCATAGACTTTGACAGAAGTAGTTGCATTATCATTTAAAGGGGAATTCATTAAGCAAAGCCAGAAAGAGAGTTATTTAATTTTTGTAGCTGTCCCCTGAACAATGGACCCTCCCTCCTTTCATCTACCATAATAAATTCAAAATTCCACACATCTTTAAATTATGAAAATCACCTTATAATAACATTGATGTTGGGACCAAGAAGAAGTTGCTACTGGTACCAAATTATATATGGTTGCGACAGAACGTATAGCTGTTGGGATCCATTCTTCCTATAACGAAATGTCCCAACATATCCTTCGAATTCACCAAATTCTCCTTACATAAGAACTCTTCACTTGTAATTCTATCCACTTTTTGATTAAAATCATGCACAAAAACATGTGTTTTCGGATTGCCACACTTTCTGCTTCGTGCCAGTACTCCAGCCGTAAAAATAGCTGACATTCTACCGGGTGCCTCTGGCCAGTACCCTCTTGGTCCATCAACCAAAATAACGTCCCAATTCACCTCATAGAATTGATTAGGAAGATCATTTATCCCGAGTTTACACTCCGAAAACAACAAATTCTGCACTGGCTTACACTCATTCCGTATTTGTTCCTTCACTGCAGCAATCAACTCTTTCATTTCGCTCAATTTTGTTGTATACTGCACGTCATAAGCTTCAATTTCAGGATATTTCTCCTCAATGTAAGCAGCGTAATATCTATTTTCGTCAATGAAAACTGTTCTCCCATTGTGGTTCAACGCTTTCCATAGAAGTGTCTCGTGTGTGAGTCCGAAAACAAGGAGATTACAAGGTTGTTGACATTGTCGAAGAACATCAGCAATTTGTTTGATATCTGTATACGACATACGTTCAGTGTTGTTGGAATTTGATGCATAATGTGTAAGAGCCCTTACAACTGCTTTTGATAATGGAGGATTAGTTGAAGCAGTTATGGAAGAGACCGCGGCGACAGAGGAGGTGGTGAAGGATTCTCTAGTGTATATAAGAGTAAGGAGGAATGCTATAGTGAGGAATGAAATAAATGCAAGAACCCATAAACGATTTGAGGTTCCTTGTTTTTGGATATAAGGATGTAAGAGTATGAGTTTTGTGTTATTGCCAATGTTGTTCTTCATCTTTGTGTCCTAGTTAAGATGATCAAAATGATCTACTATTTTTTTTTCTTTTTTGTGAAAAGATTGAGTCAGAAATTTATGCAAAGTAGAATGGGCTTTAGTTAGGGAAGGGACTAGGGAGCTGAGCTTTAAAGAAATATGGAAATGAGGTTTGGCATGATAGTATTAGACTATTAGTGTATGCAATTTTATATGAAAAAACACAATTTGAACAGTAGTGATACATTATATCGTATGAGCCGATGAATCATGTATTAAACTATTTAAAAATAGATACTACACTTAGGGGTCGTTTGATACAAAAATGAATAATGCAGGGATTAGTAATGCAGGGATTAGCAATGCAGGGATTATTTTTATCAAGTGTTTGGTTCATTGTTTCTTATCTAATTTTGTGTGTGGTTTAAAAGTTTAAAAAAAAAAAACTTTCCAATTATACCCTAGAGTTATTATGAGATTTTGTATTTCATGTAATTGAGTCAAAGTAGATAATTAACGGAGAATATTATTTTTTAATAACATTTTTAACTAGTTAGGAGAATAAAATTTTTATTGTCATGTTCACTATTTTCTCACTTAAATTATTTGAGAGTAAATAATTGTCATCTTAATAAATTAGAGTTAATAATTCAAAAGGTCACACAACTATAATGATTAGAGAGAAAATTTATTGAACTTTGTTTTGTATCAATAAATTTTAAAAAACTCTTTATCATAAAATAAAATAAAAATATAAAATAAATATAGAAAAATAAATTAAACTATTTTTTTACTCGAGATGTGTGTGTATATATATATACACACACTCTTGTTTTAGATTACTTGTGTAATATTTAATGAACTTTCATTAAGAGACAATATTTTACTTATGAATTGTTCTTAAATTCATACATCAACATTAACATATTAGTCGGATTATAATATTTTATATTAATAATAAATAGATTAAGTAATTCATATTTTAGAAACAAAAAATTATATCTAAATAATAGAATTTGTAAGCTAATTTATTTAAATAACTTTATTAGTATAAATATAAAATATAAAATATAAAATCAAAAAAATAAATAAAATATTAAAAGGATTTGAGGGGTATTTTTGTCTTTACCTAGAATAGTCCCATGGTATTAGAGCTAATACCACCAAATGGAAGGTATTAGTTATACACCCTCTAATACCATGTAGGGTGCATAACTAATCCCTAGATTGATAATACATAGACCCAAATTTTTTACCAAACATAGTATTAAGTAATACCATACATAATACTTGGACTATGTCTCCTAATACTCCCTACCAAACAACCCCTTAATCTTAGCCAAAAGGTCAAGAAAGGAAGTGGGGATTCATGGGTTCAATGAAACCAGTAACTTTTTTGTGGATATTGTATTTGTATTAGAGAATTAAATAAATATATATGTATATTCACTTGTGAACCCTCTAACAAAATTGATTAATAACTTAGTAGAACTCTCAAACTCTTAATCCTGGATAATGTCTTTTTGTTTAATGGAAAAGGGTAAAAAATATCCTAAATTATTCGAAAAGATTTAAAAATATCTCTCATTCACCTATTGGGTTAAAAATATCCTTTCATCCACCTTTTTTATCCACAATGACCCTTAAAACTAACTATCTTTTTTTTTTTAATTATGATTATTATTAATTATTATTATGTGACATCTTTTTATTGGATAAATTTAAATTTCAACCCAACAAATTTTTTCTACCTATTTGATCCATATCCACATTCTTTAACCCAAACCCAGTTAAAAAATTTATCAAAAATAATAAATTTCATCCTCTCTTCTCTTCCCCTTGAACCTAGTTTCATATTTCTTTTTTTCTCTTTTCTTATTCAACAATTTCAAAATAAAATTAATGATTGAATCAATTAGTACAAATGATCATACGGGAAATATAATTTATTTTAGATGAAGCAATAATACTTGAGTGCTTCTAACTTAAAATTTTAAATGCATTGCAACTAAAGCAAACTGCTGGCTATCATGTTTTTTTGAATGAAGAAATTAGGGTCGCGCCAATATTGGATAGAACAGACGTAAAGCAAACTCTTATTGGCACAGTGAATTTGACTTGTTATATTTTCCTATTGACTATAATGGCTAGTATATGATTTCAGCATAATATATAAGCATGGTCGTTAACTTAATTTTAACTGACATTTGTTCTTTTACAATTTTTATTATACATAAGTAGATACTTACACTTATATAAAGTTGAACAAGTAGACACACATGTCATATGTGCCAATTCACATGCGATACATTCGAACTGATTTTTGTCATATTACATAGGAGGTACGTGTTTAAATGTTCAACTTTATACAAGTTTAAATTGTGGCCAATTTAAAGAGAATATAATATTTTTTTAATCATATTTGGATAAAAAAGAGTAGTTGGAAGACAGAGAGGGAGAAAGGTATTTGGTAACTAATTTACAAGCAGCAAGTCGCTTTGCCTTGTGTATTCCATCTCTAATTCTCACGTTACCTCTATTCTTTTTTTATAAAAAAGAAACTCATGAGATTTACCTTTGAAGGAGACGAATCAACTGCTTACTGATTCCATTTTGACCCAAATAATTGTAAATACTCACAACTTACAAGCTTACTACAATCTCAACAAATATTAGTTCTTTTTGACGAATACTTGTCTAAAAATATTCAACGTTTTGTATAATAAGGTATATATCACGAAAAATATTTCGTGGAATTAGTTGAGATATGTATAAGTTGGCGTGAAACATCACGATGAATTATGACTTTTTCATATTAACCTTTGCTACTCCAATTAGTGGACGGACATATATACAAGGTGTAAGATTTTACTTGTTGGTCATAAAAGTATGATATAGAGTGTAATGCTTGTCCACTTCAAGGCATGTGCTCTACAATCAAAAATCAAATTTCAGTAGTACTAAAGTTGCGGGGTTCTAATGGTCCAAACCTTTTCCAGACCCAATGTCTTTGTTATTTTTTCTTCGAAGTATGTCTATGTGGGCTCGTGCTTTTCGTCCTGTTTAATTTTTGAGATTTTGACATGATATATCATATTTATAGGGTATTGATATATACATAACAATTTCTAGATAGAATTGATTTATTTTTATTCAATCAAAAAATCTTTAAGTATTTAGTAAATTACAATCATTTCCTCAAATTTTGTTTGTAGATTTGCTCCTACAAATTCTCTTAAATCTCTTCTCTATTCTTCTTCTTCTTTCATTCCATTTCATTAAGCATCTCTAATAACGACATGATATACATAATTGAATCTGATCGTTTTCCAATTTCAGTTGAATCGGTTTGTATCTCAGCTTTCGATGGATATACATATTGAAGATATTTTATTGACATTGATTTTTCACTATATGTATATTCGAAAGTTTGAACAGTCCTTTACAATATGTATATCTATTACTATATGCAACATGTATAACTAAATGTATACATGGTACTTCACAATATGACAAATAGATTCTTCAAAATTTTGAATTGTTGACAACACTACACAACGATCAAATTCAATTTTGTTTTCACCAAGACAGAAAGCATAGGCACAATGGCACATATAGGGATTTGATAAAAATAGAGAACTCACACAATACAAGGAGTCCAATAAACATAATCATGCATTCATTGATTTGATTATAGATATTTACTGTGAGTTGTTGAAGGTATAGTGGAAACAATGTAGCCCATCCACGAACGGGTACAACATATATATAAATTATAAGGAATGAAGTGAAATTTCTTACATCTAAAACAAAAGCCAAAAGATGTGTAATATGTGTATAACTAGTGAATAATGTATGTATACTGGCTAGCGACTATAAATATTCTATGGCTGAGTGACCAAATATGTGTACCTTCACCAAAAATGAAAATGCAATCAAGAAGTTTTTTTGCTGTGTACCTCTAAGAAGCATCCTCCACCTAAAATAAAATTCCTTCCAATTACAAACAAATGATATGTTCTTCTATGGCCCATACCTGTGAGGAGTTTTGACTCGGGAAATATTTTTCATGGAGCCGTGGAACTGTATTATCTACAAAATAAACTCTGCATATCTTGCACAGTAATGAAGGTTCATTTTCATCTTCTAAACTTTTACATAAATATCCTAGGTTCAGCCGGTTGGCGAATCCTGCTAATGTAAGTTTGATTGTCTTATGTCATCCCCTCCTCTTAGGGAAATGAAGAACATATGATTCTATGTATGTTTCTCCAACTGAACTGCATCTATGCCAATAGATTACTGTTGGCCTTCCATTTCCATGACCCGTTTTATGTGAAGGGCAGCTCTCACAACATTTCCCCTTGTTATTATTCCCACCTTCATTATATGATAATTGACTAATTAGCATATCACAAGGTAGAGAAGTACATATGCACAAAAGCTAAGTCTCTGAATCTTACCAGCTTTCCATCACTATCTACAACAGGAAGCCGGCGGTATTTTGTTTTGAGCAGAAGTCTGACAAATTAGACAAGTACAAATGAGATAAACTGTTTACTGCCTCGTCCTACTAGGCAATAGAAACATAAAATTGGCTAAAGGAAGAACGCAGATTAAGCTGAAATCAAGAATAAATGATACTACCTTGCTGCATCCTCTAGATTGGTTGACTCCCTAACTACTAGTGGGGCAGGTGTCATCAAATCACCAACCACTTTCCCCTTGGTCTTACTTATCAACTTCTGAATCTCATTGAATGTCTGCATTTACAAGTCAAGTTGGATGAGTCACAACTTCAATAGCTTTGTTTGTGGGGTCACAACAATTTTAGTTTTCCATACATAATTAAGTGCATTTTCATAGCTCCGACATACAGCAAACCAAATGTCCTCGAGTTGAGGAAGGTAATCAGGTAACCATGTGTGCAAGTATTAGAGTAATGCAGATGATAATTAACATAAATACTGCCACCTGCACTAGTTCAGCATGGAAAAAGTAAATGTATTCAACTGTTCCAAAAGTTGCCTAAAGTAGCGTGGAAATAAGAAGTCTACTAATTGATAAGGAGAACGACGGATGGTTCAGCATTGGACGGAATATCTAGATAGAAACATGCCACACTGAGTACGATGAAATCCAAAACCGTATCACTTAAACACATAATCGCTGTGGTTCAAAAGCCACCACCTCAAACAATGCCCTGTACAGACTCACACTGTCACACAAGCTGTCTATGTTGCCTGTTTTTGCAGGATGCATTTCCTATGTTCTTTTCTTGATCAATTAATTAAAGGTTTGTTTTAATCCACCAAACCAAACAATGAATAAGAAATAATCCATGCATAACTAATGCAAGTATTACTAATACACTCTACCAAACGACCAAACGACCCCTGACAAAATGTTATCAAGATTTGTGCCGTAGTCTAGTGTCCAATGCAACTTTCACTTGTTATTAAAGTAAATGAAAACGCCAGTAAATTGTTCAAGTACACAGTTTTCATTTGACCTTTTTTCCCTCTCTTTGCTATGCCTTTTTATCTCTCAAACTATTAAATAATTTGTCTGGATGCTTTCTTTGAGAAAGAAAAAATGTAACATTGTTATAGATTCGTGTAACAAGATCAGATCGGATGAATTTGGATATTATGGAAGTTTTGTTTAAATTTGATTGATAGCTCAAACCTAACTAATCATTGACCTTGCATTTCTATTCACCGGGTATAAGAACAGATCTAATTATGACATGTTGTTTGACCCATCACCCATGAACCCATCCAAATCTACTTCCAGCTGCCGAATTCCCAATAGCTTAAGGATGGCTTCCTCAAAATGCTTGTCCAAGTGGAACTGGAAATTCTCTAAATACTAACTCGAACACTTGAGCGATCTTTACTGATGCTCTTGGTTTGCAGTTATAGGCAATTGCAAAAACAAGAAACACTTACGTTATATCAATATGTTCATAACAAATATCCGGCTCACAAAGCTGGTTATATCGTTCCTAAAACTGGAACACAGTGTCATCCCAGCATAATTGATAGAAGCTAATGATTAGCTTCCACATTTACTCACAGAGGAAAGGAAGGAATAGTTGATCACTAAACACTATATTTGTTAATGATTTAAAAACCTTGTGATCAGTACTTTTGTCTATATGAAGTTACCTGGAAGAGTAAAGGTCTAAACTTTTTAAGTCCTGTTTATAAATAGAACCACTACAAATAGTGCAGCAGATTACATGAAGAGTTGGAGAAATAAAACAATCATGAGGTTGTCCACAATCTCGGTCATCAATCACTTCCTTTTGAGTTCCTATATATTGGAAGCTAGATCCTCTTTAGGGGACAACTATACCACTTATGATATTTAACCAACTTGCTGCATATCAATAATTAAGCATGTCAAGGATTTAATGATAAAAGTTGTTCTCTCCCCAGTTAATCTGTTCTCAGGGTCTTCATAATTATTAGATGAAGTATCCTCTTCGCTGAAAATGACTACAAGGCTAATGTTAATAACTTTCTATGCCGAAATTAAGATTATTTGTACCTTCCTATAAGTATTAAATATTTTAAAATTTGGGGTTTCACACTGAAAAAAAGAAGTATGCAGGGAACTGGTAAATTAGATGATCAACAAGCATCCAAGAGACTATCTAGCAATGAAGCAAAATATGCTTACTTTCCAGTTGCTTTCCACTTCGGGGAACATGTTTGCATCAGCTCCTCCTGTACCTAAAAAATTAGCAAGAGATGCACTCATTCTCCTCTGAAAATAATGATTTGGCAAGAGTATGAGGATTCCCAGATAATGGACAACTTTAGAATCCAACTTAAAACATTATGATCAGTCTTCAGAAGGATATAATTTGCTATACATAATCAGTTCCAATTTTCCTTATGGCAGAAAAATCGAAAAAACACAGATACCAAAAGGTTCCATATCTTTTCGGAAGGGATCCTGATAAAATATGGGGCCTAAAACCAAAGGATATTTTCTAATTCCAAACAATACTGTTATCGCATCATAACTAAAAGTTATACCTGATATAGAATCCAGAGCCAATAGATCATAATCAGAAACAAGACCAACCTGCAGTAGAAGAGAACTTCAAGCTTCTGAGTGACATATCTTTGAAATATCATAATACTTGACAAGCATAATATTATGAAATATCTTTTAACTTAATATCTAAATTTAATGCATATGATTATATCCATATGACACAATCAATAGTGATCTTGGGTGCAACATAAGCACTCTTGAGTTTCATATTCTCGTACTGCCAGCTACATGGTCTATTAACCAAATAATTTTCTTAAAATTTTGAGGAGCACTTGAGTCCAGTGCATACTTGGAATATACCAACCACTCCGTCTCCAGAAAGTAAAATTACTAAAAGTGAGAGATAAAGAAGATATTCCTATTGATGTGCGATCAAATAATTGAGAAATCAAATATGAAAAATAGAAGAGTGCAAAATTCTATTGCCAGGAGAATATTACTACTTTATACTTCATGTTTGCTGACAAAAGAAATTCCAATTTAAGTATGATCAAAGAGTTTGAAGACTGCAAAAGATTCAAAAATAATATTCAAACTTCAATAGCAAAAAGAAATATTTTAAGGAAAATGAAAAGAATTTTACAAACTTCTGTTTTCCTAGACTAATTAATTTAAACAGACATCATGACTATTGACCGAGAAAACTATAATGCAACACAAACAATGAAAAGAAAGCAAATGGCAAATGGAATCATAATGTCACTACTTTCAGAAGATTGTTAAATCAAACCAACGAATAGAAACTAGTAATTCTTTGATCAAGAACCTGATGGGGGGTTTTCATTCTCAAACCCCTCTGCTAGTCCTAAATCCTAACCCCCCACCACCACCACCACCACCACCACCACCTTCCAGTGGCACAGAACTCCCTAGAACCAACTTTTTCTAATCATGCAGAGTCGTCTCCCCCCTAGATCCCTAGCATTGCCCAACATCCCTACATAAATGCTTCCCCTTATCCTCCATGAAAAAGAAGCTAAGATGTTTTCTCTCCTTTTTTTGTTTGACTAGTTTATTTTTGTTTCCTATTTCTATTCCATGTACCTGTTCTGAGGTTTTGTTTTGGTTCTCTTTTATACCCTTCCAGCGGTCAAGTGCTTAACACACAGAGCCGCAAAAGAACCCTTACATACATATGACCTTTCAAAATGAAATGTTATAAAGCGAGAAACAATTCAAAGGTTGAGAATAAAATAAAGACCAAGCTTATAGTTTGGAACCATATTCACAAACTTATTCAAGGAATTAGCTTTCATGTAGGATTTAGTATAAAACATATCAAAAGGGAATATACATAAGCAGGGAACATATGTATTATGCATCTTACATTAGAAAACAGAACTTACCAATTTCCAGTCATCATCAACCACAGGGAAACCAGTGATTCTGCGTTCTACCAACATTTCCAAGGCTGTGGAACCAATAATCAAGTTTCAGGAATTACAAGAGGATGAGTAGCTAGTAACGAAATTGAGCACTAAAATACCTTCATCTACAGATGTTGATGGTTTTACCACATGTAGATCATCTTTTCTTGTCATGAAATCACCTACTGTATATACACCATTTCTTGGCTGCCACAAGTATATATAAGCGTATCATTTGATGGACATTCATGAGGATTGGTAAAAAAGAAGAAGGCATTTATAGTTCAAATTAAGATCAAATAGAAAAAAAATAAAAAAGGAATGCCTATTGAAAGGAAACAGATATAAATATATTTGAAAATTGACGTGAAAACTGCCACAAAATTCAATCAAGCAGCAACTTGTGAGCAAGGTGTTTGTGTAGAGGAGCCAAAATGTATTACAATTTATTTAGGGCCCGTTTTGGCCATTCAATATGGTATCATGATTACAATGATATGTAATCATGAGATGAAATTGAAGTTTTGTTTGGACATGCCATATGGAATTTAGGTGGTGTATATTTTCTCATAAACATGAAATCCCATAAGTTTTAAAACTATTATAATAGCCCCAATTATTTATTCAATCTTATCAAATAAACAAAAAAATTATAAAATCGTATAATAAATTATTACAAAGTTATTTATTCTCCACTTAAGTAATTGTTTCATCAATATATTTGAGTAAAAATGAAACAACTTTCACGGGCTCTTCAAGATTTTATTACTCAACAATCGTGAAGTGTGAGTTAAAGTGACTATATGTTGATGAGAATAATAAATTTTATGTCGGTGAGAATAATAAATTTTAAAAAGTAATGATGTGTGTAGACATTGAAATTTTGTGGGACTCTACAAGATGCGTTCAATTCGAGTTGGGACTCGACAAATTGTGTTCAACTCAAATTAGGATTCTTGGAGGCTACTCAACCCTAAACCCTAGTTTATGTCTATATAAAGGGTACTAAATTCTCTTAAGACATCTCAGAAATTCCATAAAGAGATCAAGATCTCGAATAATCCGCAAATTGATGAATTATTCATATAGAGAGGTCAAATCTAAATCATTCTAGTTCGAGAAATACGCCACTAACAGCCCTCAAATCATGGATAAATTTTAGGAGAGTAGAATTAAGGGATCATCAGAATTATACTTGCAATCTATCTTTATCAATAAAGTTATGTATCTTCTTATTTTATTGTGATTGCAATTTATTTATGTCACTTTAAAATTTATTGCAAACAAATTGGCACGCCCAGTGGGACCAAATCTGCCCTTCATCTCTTCTCTCCTAAATCAAACGTGAAAATTTGAAGCTGCAAAGGTGGAAGAATGAGTACTTCAAGTCTCGTCTTTGAGTTTCATCAAGTCTACACTCCGACAAGCCTTGAAGCAGGGGGCATTTGTAGACATTGAAATTTTGTGGGACTCTACAAGATGCGTTCGATTCGAGTTGGGACTCTACAAACTGTGTTCAACTCAAATTAGGATTCTTGGAGGCTATTCAACCCTAAACCCTAGCTTATGTCTATATAAAGGGTACTAAATTCTCTTAAGACATCTCAGAAATTCCATAAAGAGATCAAGATCTCGAATAATCCGCAAATTGATGAATTATTCATATAGAGAGGTCAAATCTAAATCATCCTAGTTCGAGAAATACGCCACTAACGGCCCTCGAATCATGGATAAATTTTAGGAGAGTAGAATCAAATGATCAACAGAATTGTACTCGCAATCTATCTTTATCAATAAAGTTATGTTTCTTCTTATTTTATTGTGATTGCAATTTATTTATGTCACTTTAAAATTAATTGCAAACAATGTGATTTTAAATTTTATTTACATGTGAAATAAATGGTTAGTAAATATAAATGTGGGGTTGTTTTAACAAAATATAAACTCGTGGATCAATTTTTGTATTAAAATAACTCAAATCATGATATGGTATTCCCATATGATTCCATATCATGGTTTTGGAGAATATGGAATCACATCTCATGAGATGGAATCAGCGTAAAATCGCATGTTCAAACGCTGAGTCCATCTCACGATACCTATCGTGATATGGTATCACATGGCCCAACGCCTACTTAAGTAAATAATTTGTTGTACTTGGGTTGGATCGAAACCTCAAGTTGACTGCTTCTATCACCAATTGGTCAAGGATTGCATTATCTAGCTCACACAGCTTAACTTATTAAAAAAAAAAGTGCACATGAGTTATATCCACATTTCATTACAGTGAAGATGATCGCAAAAGAGCTACACGTATTCCACATCTAAAGAGCACATCTAGTAAATGTAATAACCTGGGAATATCCACTATGGCCAAGAATTTTGTCTAATTCAAGGTTAAATGCTTGAATCTAATCATAACATATAGCATTCAGTCTCGCACCAAAATGAGATTGAAATGATATTTCGGTTTTACAAGAACGGCAAGGCCAAGGTTTAGAAAAGTGGAAACTTATACGAGTTCCCAATATTCTGATGCATCTTATATTCATAATTTAAATAACCTTATTTGCATGCATTTCATTATTGCCAGCGCTATAATGTAACTTGAAACAGAAAATAAACACACAAATAACTCTGGTGTAAAACATTCTTCCTCATGAGGCAACACTCTATTGTTTCAAAGGGGTTAACCTAATTAATGGCTGGAAAGGGTGGGACAATGGGTGGATGTAGCTTTTCCGGCAGCTGGTGCGAGCACTATCACTGCGTTAAACTCGACCTATAGATGTGTGTGTATGAAAATTGTTTAAATATATGAATATTTATATCAAGTACACCCTCTGTTTTAATTAATTAATATGGCTTGATTCGGAGTATGCGGGTTAAATTAACTAATGGAATTCAGACATAGCATCTTCAATTGAAATAAAACTTACATATTAAGAAACTAAAAAAAAAAAAAAGTAATTTTAGACCCTAATTGAGCTTCGAAATTAGCCCCAACACACAGCCGGAGAGTAAAATTGCTGTATAAAGTAAAGGATTAAGTTCCACCGGTATATAAGATTTGGATAAGGAGGTATACCTCTACTGAATTGGCCGTCAAAGTGTTGCTGGCGGTAACGGAAAATTGCTTGCGCGAATTCCAAAGGCGTACGGAGAGGTAACATTTAGCGAAAGTAGCAACTTTGTGGCATGAGGGAGATAAGAGCAGACAAGGCAGCTGGTGGTGGAAAGCGGCGGAGCTGCGGCGGAGGGAGAGTCCCGACGGCGAGATAGAAGCCATCGTCGGATTTTGGAAGAAGAGAATTCAGAAGAATGGGAAGTGAAGGCGTTACGTTACAGCAATTTGGAAGGGAGAGCAGTTATCTTTGTTGTCTCTCCTCGCGTTCCTTCACTTCAAGTGGAGTTCACAATTGCTTTTGTGGAGAAACTTTTTTTTTAATTACAAGAAATATATGTAAAATTATGTTTGTTATAATAATATAATATAAAATGTGATTATAGTTGCTGTGCCCACTAAAATATCTTATCAGAAAATTGACAATGGAGATAATTTTAGTCTCAGAGATTCTTCCCCAGATATTTATATATATGCAAGTTTTTCGTGTGTTATTGAAAGGACTATTTCAAATCAAATCAGTCTTTTAAAAGGCGGGAGTAAGGCGAGACGTTTTATACAGTACGGGGTGAGGCGTAAGCTCCGAGACACGGGACGTAAGTCCCTTGGATCTACGGAACGTAGTCTCGTATATATTCAATTTTATAATTTTATTACTAATTAAATTCCTTTCAATAATTTTACAAATAATTTTTTATGAAAACATATAATATATGGAAATTATATTATGATTTTTATTTGAGATAACTATTGATAATCTATAAAAATATATATATATTATAATTATTATTTGAGAAATATAAACATCACTCTTTCATTAATAAAAAAAAATTACTTTCAAATAGTTAAATAAAATATGATAATTTTGAGACATATGACAAAACCATGAAGACCAATGATAAGTGAAAAAGTAAAATTTCGCTACATATTTTTAAGAGAAATGTTACGTAATATATAATTACTTTCATAATATTACCAAATAGTAAATATGTGATACTACATTTTTTGTTTGAGTTACTCAATCTTGTTATCTTTATAGATTAAAAAGTTACATATCATTCATTTATTCAAGTATTATGAGGGTCAACAATGTTAATTAAAGATTTTAACACATAATTTGTGTAAGATCTGTTAGGCGAGTCCCGAGCATTGGGCGCGCTTAGGGCTTACAGTTCGGGCGTTTAGTGCGTAAGTCTTGTAGAACTAAGTCCACACTTGAGTCTCGAGATATTTTGCTAGAGTCCCGCTCCAGGGCGAGCTCCGAGTCGAGTCCCAGAAGAGTCTTTTAAAACACCATTTCAAACTATGATAGTAACTCATGTGTAGCAATCATCTGTGCATCTTGAATATGAAAAATCATAGCAAATAGACAAAGGCAAACAGGGGATTTGAAGACTCCAGTGCATCAATTTTATTTTAATTTAGGCATTAGCAAAATTTTCAAGAACAATTAATGAATAATGTCGTATTAGATTGGTTACTAATGGCTTAACCAATACTAAAATATTAGATATAAATATAGATTAAATATGAGTTCTAAGCTGATATATAATATGAGTCTAACATGTAGACTTTAACTTTCTTGAGTGTGATTGCTCAATGGTCAAGATGGATTCATTCTAGTGAATGAATCATGATCACGTGAGTGGATGTTTTAGCTTGTACTAGCGGTATTAAGTGTCCATCTATGTTTTTATGGATATTGTTGCTTATATTTAGTTTCTGCAATATATATATATTTCGCTACACATATACAAAAGAATCAATTGTGTAATTTGTGTTTGAATAAAGCGAGAAAGAGAGAAAGATAAAAGAAAACTAGGTAGGGAAAGATCTATATTTGTATAAATATAAGTGTATATGACAAAAAATGTGTATATGTATTTGTATATACAATGTTCTCTCGCTTTATATAAATACAGACGCAATTTATACATTTGTGTTTGTTTAAAGTGAGAGAAGCAAGGGAAAGACTGACAACGAGAAATGGAAAGTGGCGAGCGAGAAATTCAAGAGGCGAATGGCAACTGTTTGCTACGGGTTACAATTTAATCAAACTGTGGTTATAGCATTTGATTTGAATTAATAGTTTGTTATTTTATATAATTTTCCCAATATAGTGATCTTTAAAAGTTACTATAGTCTTTAAATTACTTTTCTTCTGGATATATAGGAGGGATGTTGTATATCATAAATTTTATAAATATGTATATCACTTTGTTTAGCTGAAATGATGATTTCTTTTATGCAGAACTATCAAGATGATATTGTACACATGATCTATAAATTAAGAAAAAAAATCTTGTGTACATTGTTATAAACATGATGTATATATCAGAAGCAGATAACAAATGATGTATACATCAGACTTAAATATGTAGTTACCATAATGTATTGTTTCAAGTAATTACCAACGTTTCACATATACAAATTATATTTTGTAAGAAACCGTATTTTTTTTATGATGAGATTAATATGAGTGATGAAAATCAATGTCCTTTATTTATATCAATTGTCACTTTTTGTATTTACTCTGCAATTTTTGGATGATTTAGTCGTCAAATTCATAAATATATATGTATACATATCTGATATACGACAAATAAAAAGTATGATTAAGTATATAAAAACCACACAATATATACCACGCAATGCATATAATATAGGGCAACTTTCACATATAGCAAATAAAAAATTCATATTTATATGCTATAGCAAAGTTTGCATAATTGCGCTTCATAGCAAACATAGAAACTGTATAATTCGCTATACATATACAATTGAAGCAAATTGTATAAAACGAAGTGTATAAAACGAGAAAGAGAAAGACACTTGGGCAGAGAACTGTATAAAAACGAAGTGTATAAAATGAATTGTATGATTATAAGTGTATAGAACGATTATATACAATTTGAATTTGTATAAAACGAGAAAGAGAGAAAGACAAAAGATACTTGGCAGGGAATATACAATTGAATCGAATTGTATAAAACTAGAAAGAGAGGAATTAGATACAATTTGAAATTTGTATAAAACGAGAAAGAGAGAAAGACAAAAGAAACTGGGCAGGGGAGTATTTTTATTGTATAATTATAAGTGTATAAGACGAAAATATATGTACTTGCATGTGTATATACAATTTTCTCACGCTTTATACAAACAAAAACGCAACTTATACAATTCGCTTCTGTTTGTATAAGTGAGAAAGGCGAGGGTGACGAGCGAGATTTGGGAGAGTGGCGAGCGAGATCTGGAAGAGGGGAGAGAGGGGAACAAAAATATATGTATTTATACAATTTTCTCTGCTTTATACAATTCGAAACAATTTTTATACACTTGTATTTGTATAAAAAATGAGGAGGCGAGGGAGAGATTGGAGGAGAGTGGCGAGCGAGATATTGGGAGAGAGGCGCCTGGCAATTTTTTTCAAACGTTTGCTATGGAGCACAATTAAATCAAAACCTAGCTACTCTATTTATTTTAGGTTATTAGTTTGCTATTATATACAATTATCCCTATAATATATTAATTTGAGGCCGTACACTTCTTAAGAAAATAAACTATATATATATACCTTTCTAATATGGAATTGTTAAAGATATGTTATTATATTAAAGAATGCCAAATAGGCATATCTCGAGGAAACAAAGATTCTCGTCTTCTTTCGTATGCTGATACAAATATGAATACAAAATACCAATATTTTTAGGCTAAAATTGCTAAACAAAATATTGAGTTATTCAAAAAATATTGGTATTCAACTCAATATTAAGTAGTGAGTAAGTTTTAAATAGTTTGCCAAAACTTAAATAGTCGGCAAAAAAATGGGTAGCCCGATCATCGTGCTTTCACAATCCTCAAAGGAAAAAATGGCTTCGAGTTGGGCTATTTTGCTTGACGGGCCTATTCTTTGGCAAGAGACTCAATAATTAACGGACCTAACTCTACAAATATAGGATAATTGTATAGAATGACAAATTAATAATATAAATAAATATAGTAGCTACCCTTTGATTTATTTGTGTTTCATAGCAAACTGTTTGCAAGTCCCTCTCTCCCTCATATTCTCGCTCACCACTCTCCCTCTCTCGCTCGCTTCCTGTCGCTCTCCTCTCTCCTCTCTCCTCTCTCGCTTTATACAATAGAATTGTATAAACTGTGTTTCTAATTGTATAAAGCAGAGGAAATTGTAAAAACGTATGCAAATACATATATCTTCATCCTATACACTTATAATTATACAATACAAATATTTCCTTGCCCAAGTCTCTTTTGCCTTTCTCGTTTTATACAAATTTAAATTGTATATAATTTATCTTTTTCTCATTTTATACAATTCGATTCAATTGTATATTCCCTGTACAAGTCTCTTTTTGCCTTTCTCTCTTTCTCGTTTTATACAAATTCAAATTATATATAATTTCTCTCTTTCTCGTTTTATACAATTCAATTATACCTTTCTTGCTTTCTCGTTTTATACAATTCAAGTTGTATATAATTTCTCTCTTTCTCGTTTTTATACAATTCGTTTTATACAATTCACTTCAATTGTACATGTATAGCGAATTATACATATATAAGTTTGCTATGGAGCGCAATTATGCAAACTTTGCTATAGCATATAAATATGAATTTTATGTTTGCTATATGTGAAAGTTGCCCTACAAACATTTCTATCATGTTTATTATTTTTTTCCTAATGTTTTAAATAATTATATTTATCTTACTAATTAATTAATTAATTGCATACCATATTTCAAGTCGGATGCACATAGATACATAATTTTTGCTATCAGATACACTGATATAGAGAAAAAGGTGAGCAAGAATAGGAGGGAGGAGAGCAATTTGTCTATGTATCCCAGATTCATGCGAATAAAACTACATACACAACAAATGCATGTATTTGGAAATCAGATACGCTAGGGAGATAGGAGAGTGACAAGCGAATGGGAGGGAGGCAAGCTGAAATTACCTATGAATTCTATATACATGTGAATCCACTTGGATACAGTGTATCTAGAATAAATTGCACTTAATTTTAATCTCATGTATCCGAGATAGATGTATCTAGACATATCTGGACGTAAGAAAACTGATAAAATTCGCAATATTACAAACTAGCATAAATCTAAATAATTAGATCCTAAACTACGGGAAATACCGTAATTATTTACCATAACTAACACCAATGGCGGAACCACCATAGCATTAGGGGGTTCGGATGAACCCCCTTCAACGGAAAATTATATTATTTTTATATGATTAAAATAGATATATATGGTCACTCAACTATCAATTGTTTTCACAGAAAGTCACTTAACTTTCATTTTCAACGCAAAAGTCACTCAACTATCAATTGTTTTCACAGAAAGTCACTCAACTTTCATTTTCAACTCAAAAGTCACTCAATTATGACTTATTTGCACAGAAAGTCACTCAACCTATTTAATTATTTTTTTAATTAAAATTTAGTGATATAGAATTTTGATTATTAATCAAAATTTTAAAAACCAAATATACATCTATTAAAATCATTTAATGACCCACCCCATTTAAGTCTCCACGCTAAAAATATAATATTTAACATTTTATTTTACTATTAATTTCCTAAATCATTCTATCTCATCTCCCTATTCTTTCCCTCTATTGCAACTTCTACTACTAATCGGATTGTTAAACTTGTTATATGTAGCATACATTAAAAAAAATAGTAGAATTATTATTTTATTTTTCAATTTCATGGTTTCTACTAAACTTTTGGCACCAAAATGTAAAACAAACAACTATTGAAGATAAGGAAAACATAAAATATTAATTGTAAAATATTTAATATTATATTTTTAGTGGTTCGGATTAAATGGGGCGGATTATTAAATGATTTAAATTTATATATATATATATATATATATATATATATATATATATATATATATATATTTGGTTCTTTAGATTTTGATTAATAATTATGTCACTAAATTTCAATAAAAAATAAGTAATTAGATTGAGTGACTTTTTGTGCAAAGAAGTGATAGTTGAGTGACTTTTGAGTTGAAAATGAAAGTTGAGTGACTTTCTATGAAAACAATTGATAGTTGAGTGACTATTGAGTTGAAAATAAAAGTTGAGTGACTTTCTGTGAAAACAATTGATAGTTGAGTGACCAGCAAAGTTATTAACTCCTACTTCGTGTGTCTATTTCTTCATATTTTGAACCCTTTTATCGAAAATTCTGGTTCCGCCTCTTACTAACACCAAGGTTCTCTACGATAATCTGTATTCAAATTTTGCCAATTAAGGTTTGTGTTACGTGCTGATAACTTCTTAAAATTGTAAGTAATGTGTATTAATAGGACAAATAATATAAGTTTAGATCAATTTCTTTACAATATTCTTAATTTTTAAAACTTAAATAGACTATTAAGGTTTGTCACGACCAGGAACAACATTAAGTTTTTAGACTTGTTTAGTTTTTCTTCAGTACTACTACTAGTAACAATCAAGTCCCCACTACAGCAGTAGATTCACTATTTTTGAAAACTTGAGTAGTAAATTTAGTAATCAAGGACCATCAAGACTTTGGGGTTCTCAATAATTCAATTAGCCAAGCTCAATATATATCCATTGTATTTGGTACTATGTGATCGATAGATAAAGTTATTCAAAAGAGTAATCATAGATTTAAAATTATTTTTCTTATTGTAGCTCTTCGTTGAAGATTGAAAGGTGTAAGTTGTAACACATCATGTTTTCATTTTCAATTTTATGCCTTAATTGGAATATAAGTTGTAGAGAATATAGTATACGTAACCTATTCTTTCGTGAAATAATTATGAACATAATATGTTATATTGTCACTATGTATATCCATATGAAACAAGTTCTGAAGTTTTTTTTTTTTTTTTACCCGGCCCTCCTTAGAATCTTACTCTTTTTATTCTTTTGGTGACTCGAACCCATAACCTTCGAATGATAAGTGAGCAATACTTACCATCCGAGCAACTCTCTCTGATCAGAAGGTTAACAAAGTAACGCTTTTAATTTTCGACTAGACGGACGTAGTCCATGAAAAAAAGGTTGTGTTAGGTGGGGATTGGGTATTCATAAATACTTTGATTGCTTTAATTTCTTGATGATCATGATATATATGCATGGGCATTATATTGGTCCCCCCCTAACTCTCTTTCCCATTCAGTTCATGAGTTTGACAAAGCAAATACACACATAGTTGCATGAATTTGGTATAGAAAACAAGCAACATTTAACTTACATCTCTGGCATTTTTCATCCAGTTTAATAGATCTCTGGCCATGTTTGTTAGATTTCTTGTACAACTTTTTTTTTTTTCTTCAAAAGTACCTACCTACAATATAATTATTATGTATTATTACTCTCACTAAATTATTTGTTCTAGAAATGTACAAACATAACATGATTTTTCATCCACTTGTATTGAGTTGATATATTAGAAAGGAAAAGTCATCAGTCTCGAGGTTTTAGGGACCATTTAGGTAACATAATAGACTATACGTTTGAGGACCACATATTGTATGATATATTATTTTTACAACTTATATATGTTTATTGAATTTTAGAATTATTAACATTTTGGCTAAGAATCTTCTTATCTTATAATTCCTTCAATGAACAAATAATGGTTCTAATTGCCGTAAATGATGTTAGTCCCGTGTGTGTATTTATGTTTCATGTAAATTAAGGAAAATAATAAAAGCAAAGTAGGTCAACGAGGTTTTTGCTTTAGTTGTCATTTCTAAATTATATTAATATTGTTATTTGAAGCCTTAAATGACCCAATATAATGTCAAGTTCAACCACCTTTTATTTATTTTATTCCCTTTATTTATTTGTATGTTTTTTTTTTCTTTCTTTTACATATATCTTAAAATAAATATAGTTAAAAGAGATTTTTAATAATGCATGTTCAAATTTTCTTTGTTTTCTTTCGCTTGCGAGTTCTTTTGCCATATTCATTTTTTAATTAATTGCGAGATATTTCTGATGTATTTTATTAATAAATATCCTACTTCTATTTTTAAATTTCTTATAAAAAAAATTTATACTTAATAATATTGAGTGAGTGTTAGATTACAAAATTAAATCTCTCGAAATCAAAGTAACTCGCAAATACTTATTAATTTCTTAAAAAAAAATCCTTTCTCATAAAACATATATGTGTCATGTGTGTGTCGTGTATAATAATTTTTTTAAAACGTTAATAATATAAACTATATAACATGACAAAAAATTATTGAAATTGGTGTTCGTAATATTTGGCTGCCTTTTCTAGCTTAAAGTGTTCTATTCTTTGCTGCCAACTCCACAATCATTTACTTTCTTATTTCATGTTAACTTTTCCTTCTCTTTCGAAGCCAACAATATTCATCCTCTGACCATTGTACTTTCCTGTCTCAAATTATATTTCGTAATTTTAAAAATAATTATTTTATAAATATTAAAAAAAAAAAAATCCAATTTATCCATAATGCATTCTTAAAGATTACAACATTTTATTTATGGAGTGATATTATGCTTGTTAAAATATAAATAGAAAAAAATGATTTTAAAAAGAAATCTGGAAAAAAATTCTTAAAGAATATATAAAAGAGAATCGTGAAGAATAATTTGAGATGGAGGAAATATATCATGCAACATATATCAGATATATACATATAGAAAAGTGTCATATTTGTTCTTATATTTTCGTTATATGTTTTTTAAAACATATTTGTCTTTGTATTCTTTAAACAAAAGAGTCATCATTTAGCCTTATAGCTTTAAATCATCATGTCTTCAACATATTTACCATTTTCATGTAATTTTACGATCATATTTGTTCTTATACTCTCGAGAAATCTTATTCACCTTATTGTGTTAAATTCTAATGTCTCACCTTAATTTTTTTTTATGTGGCGCCTACCGTCTAACAAATACTTTTTTTTTCCAATTAAATCTTAGAACCTATGTAATTCCTTCATAGTACTTAAATTGTGGACCAAATTTTGTTTATCAGCAATTCATAGTGACTTAGACTAATAAAATGTAGTGTTACTAAAGTATCCTTTTAATTTGTCAAATTAGATTTTAGACCTGATTAACCTCGACCAAAAGTTAACATGAAGGGAGAAAAATAGTCTAAATTTCTCACCCTTTACTAATGTGAGACTCATTTCGTTCATCAATTATTTGTACATAACATTTCCAATTGAATTAAGGTAGGTAAAACTTCACAAAAAAAATCAAAATGTAATCAGAGTTGATGGTCCAAAACAGAAATGTAAGATTAATTAAACACCACCAATTACTACACTATCATTAATATATAGAATATCAAATACATTTCTCTTGAACAATTATGTTGTGACAAGGAAGAAGAACCCTTAAAAAAAGGAATATAAAGTATGGTCACAAAATTAATCCTATGATTCTGGACCAACCAGCAAGCAGCACTAATGTATCAGTCATTTATCGGAAAATTTGGGTGCTCTATTCTCCTCATTACGACATGTGAATCGCATAGACTTTCTAACGTCCTTAAAATATAACACTAGATTAATAGATTTCATAATATTCAATTTTCGATCAAAATTTCTTGACTCGATTGATGATATCACTATATTGCGTTATACACTGAATTTATTTACTGACTAGCTAAAATAATTAAAATTAATTTTAATATACACAAAAATAAATCAAAGAATGGGAATGGGGTTGGGAGTTAAGTTGAGAACCCCACTAATACCTTTCCATTAAAGGAAGGATTTGCCTTTGGAAACAAACCCACTCCATGAATTGATTGATGGACGTAATCAATTTGGGATTTTTGTCGATACGATTTATTAATAAAATGAGTAGGTTTTTAAATTTTTCTTTAACTTTTAGTTGTTTTTAATAATTGGATTTATTTTAATGGAATAAAAAAATATTTAAAAACTAAAATCGTATCAAAACATAACTTATATCCCATAAAATATAATTATATAAATTAAAAATCATCGCAAAATAGGAACATAAGTTCAACTGAACCAATTATGTGTGGTTGGATACCAAACCGTTAGTTAGCCTTCCATCCGTAAACAAATTGGGCTGGCCTACCTGGGCACCTCTTTTCTAAGGGTGGAGCGAACATGATATGGTATATATCGAAATAAATTTTTTTATATTACGATATAAATATTATGATATTTCGCTAGGCATTTTGATATTTATAAAATAAATATTAAAATATCGTATATCGTATATCGTATCAAAGTTTATAATAATGTATAGAACTTTCATATGCACTATTTTATACTTTTAATGTAACTTTTGCAAAGTGATCCAAAAGTCATTTTCACTTCTATTTAAATAGTGTAACAAGCTATTTGAATGGTATTTCAATTCTCATGGGGCTATATATATCAAGTTAGATATTAGTTATTAGTGAATGACACTTTTGGTGTAAAATATAGAATTATGCTTAAATTCAGCTAATGTTTATTTAGACTATACAACATTGATACTTGGCGTGATTGATTTTTTTTTTTTTGGAAATGATTAACCAGGTTATGTTGTTACTAAAATTTGATTGGGACGTTTTTGAAAATATTAAAATGATAATTCTTTTAATAAAAGTATATACATAAGCCGAAGTCAAACAAATTATGATTAACAAATTACTATCATATCACAAAATATCGAGATCAAATTCTAAAATAACCGAACCATGCCAACCTATCCCTAGATACAGGGTTTACTAGTCACTTTTCAATTATGTTTTTTTTTTAAATGACTTTTATTTTAAAGATGTAAATTTCATAAGTAAACTTTTAGAATAAGGATGATTTTTCAATTACAAGAGCTTTAAAATACTTTTTTTTTTTGTTGTTAATTCTTCCTCCCTATACCCTTGTGTTTGTTTTTTCTTTGACACAAATATTTCTCTCTCTATATATATAGGTGACACAATGAGCACAATCAGGCTAACTTTATTTTCCCCTTTAATATATATAAGTTCACCAAAGCTACATACAGAAAATAAAGAGAATAACTTTTATAGTTTGATGACTAATTTTGGAAGTGAAAAACACAAATCAGTAGACATAATGGGTCCATTTCTCCAGCTAATATATACCAAAAACCTTGAGGTTTATTGCAAGTGTTTCTTTTTTTCTATTTCTAAGAATTCCCATCAAACAAGAAAAGAACTAATTAGCTTATTTAACGCTTTCTTGTACTATATACATTTGCACAATATGGGCATCAAAATGTCATGACAATTTGGGTTAAACTTCAAGATCACTTTTATCATTATCAGAATTTGGAAATCTAGACTAGGTTTATGATATTGTTTTGTCCAATATATATTTAGCAGTGTTTTTTGTTTTTGTTTGTTCTGTAACCGTATTGAGACTCAATTAGATTGAAAAAATTAAAAATCATATGATGTGAATTGCACAAAAACATGTAGTTCATACACAAGATGTTTATAATCAAACTTCTAAACAAAAGTTTATTTCGTAATATTTTCATCATTTCTATCTTATTGCCAAAGTGTCAACTATTTTGAACCACTTCAATCAAAAAAGAAAGATAACCTAGTAGAATTGAACTGTGCAACTTTGGACAACTTTCTTCTATTTAATTCTTTGTAATTTGTAATTTGCATACTAATCACATATTATTTATTTTTCAAACTCTCAGAGAGAAAAATGTTAAATCTTCTGGTATTTATATCATTATATGTTACAAATAATCTCTTCGTACTAAATAAAATTTAAAACAAAAGGCATGTGTTTTTAGTAATTCTTTTTTTAAATAAAGGGGAAAGTAAAATATCTGGGTGAAAAGGCAAAGATGAGGATGGGTGTGACATTATTATTATTATTAAATACGAGGTACATTTGTCAGAAAGGTATTGTCCATTGGTGTGTTTCAAGAGCAATATGTGGGGCCCTTTTATGTACTCTTCGATACGACTATTCTGGAAACTATTTCCTTTTTGGCATATTATTCCACTTTCCTTTTTCTCTAACCAAACTCATTCACATTCATCTTATTCCCAAAATAACCTTCTCTCTTTTCCCAATTTACTATCCTACTCTTTTTCTTTTTCATGTCTAATTATAAGATCAAAGGTGAAGAAGTGGAGACATAATAAACAAAAAATTAATAGAAAATAGTCAAACAAAATTTATGTATACTAAGAATATATTATCAATAAAGAAAGAGGATCTAGTATCGTTATAAATTTTAGAAACATTCATATAAAGTTTGCTTTAAAAAATTACTTTAATAATAAGCATTATCAATCTCCGATTTTAAGACTACTTACCAACCGACGTAAAAAGAAGTACATATGATACTTTGAATTGTTATATATACATTTGAACATCCCAAAAGGTAAACAAGAAAAAGCTGTGAATGAAAACAGTAAAAAGTAAGTAATTTGTGTGACTTTGTGAAGAGTGAATGCTAGGTAGCTAATAAAAGAAGTTTTACTTGTACTGTCTTTTTCCATTATTGGTTAAAAATGTACTAGTATTACATACATATTCAAAACTAAAATAAGGGAAAAGCTAGCTGTAACAACATACTCCATGTATAATTCTTTTCTTTTTTGTACCAATATTTCTTCCTAGAGGAAACCAATAATTAAATTCTACTATCACAGAGATTTTTAGATCACTAAAAGTTGCTGCCACACACTTTTCTTTTCATTAACTAGTATAGAGGGAGTGATTAAACGAAGACCCCAAAAATATAGGAACTTAATTAAGTGGTTGTTTCAACATAAAAAAGTGGATTTTGTTTTATAAAAAAGATATAATATTATAACAATTCTATGTCATTAATAAAAATTGTGAATCATGGTCAAATGTGCTCAAAGTTATGTGCATTCACGGTAACAGAAATAACATTTAGTGATAATACATACTTTTTTAATAAAAAAAGTGGTAAATTTTTTATTACCGTTATTTAACTATCATTAAATTCATTATAAACTTTAAAGACATTTACAAAGTGCTAAAATATAATATACATTTAGTAACTATTAAATTATTACTATTAAATATTTTCACTTTCATAGATAGGGTTATGAATTCGAGTCATCAAGAGAGCTAGAATATAGAAATTTCGGAAGAGAGGTAAAAACAAATTATTATTTTTAATTAATTACACTAATTGGATAAAGTGATTGATAGTAT
The DNA here is from genome assembly GCA_022817965.1 of Solanum lycopersicoides. Classification (NCBI taxonomy): domain Eukaryota; kingdom Viridiplantae; phylum Streptophyta; class Magnoliopsida; order Solanales; family Solanaceae; genus Solanum; species Solanum lycopersicoides. The sequence goes on from CM040619.1 coordinate 58,714,363, forward strand.
AATAGTAATAATAGTAATAATAATAATAATAATTTAACCTTTTAAAACAAGTTTTCATTATTTATTAAAGAATTTATCTCTTCAGCGTGTGATTGTTCGAATTTCCTCATGAGTACAAAAAAAAACTATATTTAGGATAAGTAAATATAGAAAAAGTAAGTTAAAAGTATTTATGAATGACTTAACAAGAAGGGGAAAACTGGTGCTTTTCACCAGTCACTTGGTAATAAAGAGATACTAGTAAGATGGTTTGGCAAGTCATAGGCACTAGCCACACAGAAAAAACACCAAAAGGATTGGGCAGGTTTTGGTAACCATATATATAGCATAGGGGTGGGTGGAACTTTAACTTTTTTATATAGGGATACAACAAATTACTTGTATATATATATATTATTAAAATAAATCATTTTTAAAATGTTAGTATTACAATCAATCCTCCTTAAAAATGAGATTAATTATCTTATAGCACACTTTTTTTGTGCTAATACAAGTAAAGTCCGAACTGTTGTGGTTGGCTACTTCAGTATAGGGGTTCTAAGCTAGCCGCCTGGCCTACTTTATCGCTGTATTGGGCAGCTATTTATTTCTGATTGAAACTATATAGTATCTCAATAATACGATTATATTATTATAATTATTTTTAAAAAGTTCAAAGTTTATAAGCAAAAGTAAATGGATATGTAGTAGGTGATTGATTATGTTTTATATTAAAAAAAATAATTAAAAGTTATTTTTATTTTTAAAGTGAAAAATAATATTTGAAATTTTGGGTTGTGTTTGATTATTTATTAATTTCTCTGTTTCACAAAAAATAATCTGGTTTGACTTGACATGGAATTTAAGAGTATAAAAAAGACTTTTGAATCTTGTAGTCCTAAATTAAAATTAGGTCAAATATATAAAATTGTCCTTTGATCTTGTGGCCTTAAACATGCCACGTGATAAGTTGAAATTAAAATATTACTCAAAAAAAAGAAAAAGATCATTCTTTTTTAAACAGAGGAGGCCATTCTTTTTTAATCGGAGGGAGTAATACAAATTAGAGTTGTTTTAATTTTTCAGTTAGTTGGGATAAAACCCTGGAATTCTAACTACAAACGGAATTACAAAATTTTATGACCATATACTTTGTTTTCCAGAATTGAATCTCAAAAAATATAATTGTCCATAACACATTTTATAGTTTTATTTTTTTAGTTTTCCACTTTGTATTGAATAGTTCTTAAGATTTGATTATTTTGAATTCATGCCAATACTATTAAATGGAAGTACTTGTTTTCAAAAAAAAAATTATAATACTCAAAATTTAAATTCTAACTCCAGGCGAGGTTATGCATTTTTTTTGAAAAGGAAGTATTGAGTCAGTGCTAAGTAAAAAGGGATGGAAAACACACACACTCTCTCTCTAACCTTTTCTTGTAACAACTTAACCTCTCTCTACAAGTCATCTGTTTTCTTGTTTTATATGTTCTTTCAACACTCACGAAAAATCTCCATTTCACCATTATAGTTAAGATTCAACTCCACATATCTATTTAGTAGAGAAAAAAAAAGAGAATATTTATAGGTGAGGAAGTTTAAGCCGTGGTTAAATTTTAGCTGAGATGAGAGAGCTAAACAACCAAAACTCTTGAAATTCTTCTCCGATCCTTTTTTTTGTTTACTATTGTTTGACTTGTAGAGAAAGAAATGTGGAATCTAAACAACTCTCCAGATCATACAAGAGACTATGAATCAGAAGAAGGTAAAGGTGTTGGATCCATTTCAAATTCAAGTTCATCAGCTGTCGAGGAATTATATGGTTCAAATGAAGAAGATGAATTTCTCGAACAAAATGGACTAAAAGGCAAGAAAAAGAAAAATATTCCTAGTAAAATATTTGGCTTCTCTATGATTGCTCCACCTAATAATAACAATAACGACGATAACTTGTCGTCGGAGAGTGAACCGCCGGTTACCCGGCAGTTTTTTCCGGTTGACGAGTCGGAAATCGGAAGTGGTAATTTTAATGATAGATCTTGTAGATTTCCAAGGGCCCATTGGGCTGGAGTAAAATTCTACCAACCGGAGCCATCTGCTAATTCGCCAGCACTATTGGGAAAGGGTAGTGAGGTGCAGGTGCAGGTACAGCCAATGAAAAAAAGCCGGCGTGGTCCAAGGTCTAGAAGCTCACAGTACCGCGGTGTTACTTTTTATCGGAGAACTGGCCGCTGGGAATCACATATATGGTCAGTTTCTATTAATTGATTAATGGTTCGTTTTCTTTTCTTCCTTGTACTTGTGTTTAATTTTCTCATTCATTTTGGTTTCATTTTATCGCTCAGGGATTGTGGAAAGCAAGTTTATTTAGGTACGATTTTTTTTTTACCATTTATTTCTTAGCTGAAGTTGCATAAGTTTAGTATGTTGATTTTCGCAGATTTTATATTTTGTAGGTGGATTTGATACAGCACATGCTGCTGCTCGGTGAGCTCTTTAGCATTGTTAGTTTTTTTGAAAAAGTAAAAAAAAAAACTTGTGGATATTTAAAGATTGAAAAAATGTGTTTTCGCAGTGCATACGATAGGGCAGCAATAAAGTTTCGTGGAGTGGAGGCGGACATAAACTTTAACCTGGAAGATTATGAGGAAGATTTAAAACAGGTAGGTTCATGATATTATCAGATCATAGTTTGACAGAATTATTTGCTTTTCTAGCTGGAGTACAACTACTTTAGTGAATTACACTCTCTCCCTTATTTTTTTTTTAAAAAAAATAATGATTCCTCTTTATCTTCAACAGTTGTTTACTCTATGCCCAGAGAGTTCCGGAATTTAAATTTAATGAGTTAGATTTTTAGATTCTAATAACTCATTATACATTCGAAATTGTAAACGATTCTATGGTCCATTTTCCTATGCCATAACCAATGGAGAGACTATATGCGTTAATTTAATATTTTTGACACGAAACATTTTGAATTACTTCTTCCTTGTGTTGTAATATTGGTTGTATGATGTAGATGAAGAATCTAACGAAGGAAGAATTTGTTCATGTACTGCGGAGGCAAAGTACTGGTTTTCCGAGGGGAAGTTCTAAGTATCGAGGGGTGACATTGCACAAATGTGGTAGATGGGAAGCTAGAATGGGTCAATTATTGGGCAAAAAGTATAATATTTTATCCTCAATTTATTTTATTGCCAATGTCATTAAGCTTGGTAGCTATTAATTTTTTTAAAAATATTTTTGAATAGGTACGTTTATTTGGGACTCTTTGATACTGAAAATGAAGCTGCCAGGTTTGTGTGGTGCTGAATTTATTTTGTATTTTTTGCACTACAATTGCTGCTAGTGGGCTAAAAAATCCTCTTTTTTATTCTTTTTATAGGGCTTATGATAAAGCTGCCATCAAATGTAATGGCAAGGATGCAGTCACTAACTTCGATCCTTGCATTTATGAAAATGAACTTAATTCATCTGGTACATATGTGTATTTGTTCTTTTTTTTTAAAAAAAAAGAGAGTTTTCTGACAAACATTTTTAATTGTGGTTTCTCAGAATGTAGTAATAAAGCAGCAGATCACAGCCTTGACTTGAGCTTAGGTAGCTCGAGCTCAAAGCAAAACAGCCTAGAAATGGAGGATGCTAATAAGAATCAAAATTATTCTTCTATCCAATTTAATGTTGATTGGCGACACCAAGGGTCGAAACCCAAGGTACGTAGAATTTTTCTATACTCACGATTCAAATGAAAAATCTGGTGAAATTAAGGATTCTATCCCTACATTCTCTGTGTATACAAGTTAAATTTACTTTTTGTTGCTTAATATGTTCGGAACTTGATTTTATCTTGTTACTCCTTATAATAATACATGCATGATGAATGTTTCGATTATTAGCAGCAACCTAATCCAATTGATATGGAATATGGGCGAAGAAGAAATGTGTACAATGAGACGGAAACATTGCAACTCTTGAGCCAAACGCACCTACATTCTCCAGGATCCTTCAAAACAAATAGCAATGAAATGCAAAGGTTTGGCCAATATATGAGAGCTGGTGACTCCCAAATGATTCCACCACAATTCACCTCCTCAAATTATCAAGTGAGTAACCAATTTTACATAACTTTAACTTGTTAATTTTTTGTTTACTCAATCAAATCATTTAGTTTGTAGCTATTTATCCCATGATTTTTTTTAAAAAAATCCACCACTTATTTTTGCGTTTTTGGTACTGATACAAGTAGATGTCTGTAATACGTGGAACTAGTCATTTTAAAAAATAAAACAGATTACCTCCTATAAAAAGTTATGTCACGTTGATAATATAATACTTAGTAGTTACGTTGGCGGAGTTTTCTAGTAAAAGATCCGGGAATAAATATGTCCACTATTTAATTGTGGATATCTAAAACCAAAATAAAATATTTACCAACATCATGTCATTATCTATCTCATTTAGAAGTTTAATCTACTTTGGTGGTTATTAATACTAAGATAACCTTATTTTGAGCCAAATAACCCCTTATCAAGCTAGAAATATATTTATTTTTTTAAGAATTATGATGATACAGGTTCAGTTTCCAAGCAGCAGCAATAGAAGAGATACTCAACAATGGCAAAGCAATAATGTTCCTGCTCCTCACCTATTTGCAACTGCTGCAGCATCATCAGGATTCCCTCAGCAGATATTAAGACATCAAAACTGGCCTCACAAAAATGGCTTTCACTACTCTCTCACCAGACCATCCAATTAATTTTCTCTCGAGACCGTCGATGCATGAAACATTTTGTATTAGACAAGAGAGTTAGCTAACCGTACGCACCTGAAGGAGTGTGATGTAAACTATAATATATATAATGTAATATAATATTTACCAGGGTTAATCTTGATGGGAAAAAAGCTTTTGAAAGATTCCAACTCTATGGATATAATTGGTACAAAGCTAACTGAATAAGAGATATTGAACTAGATTTCTTACTCATGTAAGCTGCCAATTTATACTATCCACAAGTACAGCTACTAAATAAATGTTTTTAATTTTTGCTGGTCTATCTTGTGACTTATATGTTGTTATTTACCAATACATATTCTCATTTTATTCCATTATTTTTGTCCTCATTCTTTTTGACATGTAGCAAAAGTATATTACTACCATTCACTGTGGAACCTTGTTTCCTTAATGAGTAAAAACAGCCTCATTATTTTATTGCCCATTTCTTTTCCATGAAAATGATTTGAGTTTGTCAGAAACACGGTACAACAACGTACCCCACTTTCTTATTTTCTGGCATATATGACGTAGACTAATAAACTATATAACTTATCACAAAGAAAAGTTCAACATTAATCATATTTTACCATTAAGGCTCAAAAGTTCTATTACAACATTTTGGTTGTACTCCATCCGTTTTAAAAAGGATGACCTAGTTTAACTTGGAACGGAGTTTAAGAAAAAAAATAATTTAATCTCGAAATTTTAAATTAAAGTTATGTCAAATGTACCAATTAATCTTGTGGTCTCACGTGGAAAGTTAAAGTTAAAGTGTTATAAAAAACGAAAAAAAAGTCAATTCTTTTTTGAAATAAACTAAAAATGAAATAAAATCATTCTTTTTGAAACGGAGGGAGTTATATTTTTAAAGCTCGATTAATTTAAAATTTGTGTCAAAAAATTTCAATTTATTGAGTCAATTTTTCTACCAAAATATAAACCTATAGATTGAAATTGTGAAGTTCTGAGAGCTAATTACTCATGATAAATTTGCATATAAAAATAAAATACATGTGGATACAATGTGGTCTACGTCTAATACTCCAAATAATCAACCTATCTATAATTAAAAAAAATTTATAAATTACATACATCGATCGATATAATATTGTTTCACTGAATTATTCTAAGAAATATCACTCAATGTCAAGGAATTGTCACCATCGTCATTACTTCTCGAAGATACACAAAGGAAGAAATTGTTATTATGATGAGATGTGAGAGACATAACCTAAAGCTTCAAAGTACGTATATATATTATAATAGGCAAAACTGGTTGTACTAAATTAATTAAAATGATTCTAGATATCAAACTTTTTGATTTAAAAAAAAAACATTAATATGACAAAACCTTTGCCTTATCCTTAAGTAGTATAGTACAAAACTAATTTAATCATTCCAGATACGATACGTAGAATATGAAACTTCCAAAAATTGATATTCTAGTGCTTAAATTTAAAAAATGTGTGTGATTTCATCATCTGGCTCGTCATCATTGATTAAAATAAACATATCTAATAACTTTCCATCTTTGTTTATAATATTTCTGTTACGATATTTATATAATTAAGGTATTAGTTTAATAATGTTGTAAGGTAGAACGTCTTACATATGACAATTGATGATAAAGCGCATAAATACTTGCTTTGTTGCTGTGTGCTTTTTTGACCACATATGTACACAGCTAAGATATAGCTGTTCAAAAATCAACTTATAATTTTATTTTTTATTTTTTGATAAATCAAGTTTAATAATTTTTAATTGTTGATTTGACCTATTTATTCTATTTATAATTAAGTTGACTTTCTTTAATATCTTTCTATACTTGCCGTAGAATCTCAATGATTTAGTACATGATGTTTTAGAATTATGTTTGTTCAAGTTTTCAAATAACTAAATTAAGTATTTCTATGAAAACATACATCTTGATAGGATGACATAAAAATAAAAATATACAATATAGGAATTTCGTAGAAAAATATGTAAAATAGATCTTTCTTTTGCTAGGGATTTTTTAATTTTTTTTAGAAGTTACAGGGAAATCGAGGTAGCATGCCAAAATAAAAGTTCAACTAATAAACTAAAGGGTCGTTTGATAGAATGTATTATAAGAGATAGTTTATGTATTATGTATATTATTAATTAGTACTATGTTTGATAGAAATTTGAGCCTATGTATAACTAAGTTATACATCCTACATGACATTATAAGATGTATTATTAATACCTTTCATTTAATATTAGTAATATATAATTTTTAAAATAAATTTACATATATATATATATATATATATATATATATATATATATATATTAAATCTTGGACACTTTTAATGAAATTTCTGACTTACTGAATTAGGCCTCCAGAATTTGTACTCTTTTAATATTAAATGTGTCATTTGAATATTTTAACAAAGACTTCTTCTCTAATAAAAAAGTTATTGGACTTCTTAAGTTTCAGAATAAAAAGATATGACGGAATAGTAAAGGTCATCTTTTTCTAATTAGGTTTTCAGAATTCAATTTTTTGAGGGTAAAATTCTCTACAATATAATTTAGGAGCTCTAACGAAATCATCACTAATGAACTTTCTAGATTGTGAATTTAAATTAATCAAATCGATAAATTTTAAATCTTATTTGTAAAATCAATGGTCAAATGGATCCTAAAATAACTCGAATCAAAAGTTTGAATTGTGATATATGACTCAACATACTTAACATTTTATTAATCTGAATCAAAAGTTCATTGATATACGTATCATGATAGACATGTTTAAAGATTGAAATTATATAACTGGAGATTTTCATTTATTACAAAGATTAAAGTTATATAAGTGAAAATTTTCATTTATTATGTCATTTCCACTCTCCATCATACCTTATCATTCATCCTTATATATACAGAATAATTTTTTTTCTAAAAAATGATTGATTTTTTAAAATTTATTTCTTATATTCGGTGCATAAGAAGAAAAACACCGTTACTTAAAGCTTGATTTTGAACCATGATTATAGTCCATTGTCGCACCAACTATGAGAAATCCACATGTGATGTTTGAACTATGACAATTGTGTAGGAAATTTTTGTATCATAAACAATGGTATCTCTAATTATAGCCCCTTTAGGATTTAGGATTTATGTGGGCAAACTTTATGCCAATAAAACCTAGTGGTGTTTAGGCACCAAATCAGCTTCATGTATTTAAAAGATAATATTTTTTCTACTTTTATTAGGGATAATTATATATAATGACAAACTAATAATATAAAATAAATATAGTAGCTATCATCTGATTTATTTGTGTTCTATAGCAAACTGTTTGTCAGTCCCTCTCTCGCTCATATTCTAGCTCGCCACTCTCCCTCTCTCGCTTTATACAATAGAATTATATAAATTGTGTTTCTAATTGTATAAAGCGAGAGAAAATTGTATAAACGCATGCAAATACATATATCTTCGTCTTATACACTTATAATTATACAATACAAATATTTTTCCGCCCAAGTCTCTTTTGCCTTTCTCGTTTTATACAAATTCAAATTGTATATAATTTCTTTCTTTCTCGTTTTATACAATTTATTTTATACAATTCACTTCAATTGTATATGTATAGCGAATTATACATATATAAGTTTGCTATGGAACGCAATTATGCAAACTTTGCTATAGCATACAAATATGAATATTATATTTGTTATATGTGAAAACTGCGCTTTTTATTACTCCTTAAAAATAAATTTCACTTTACATAAAATAGATATTTAATTATATTTCAAATATTTTTGTTTTTGAAATCAATTAAATTTTAATTATTTTTTCGTATTTGAACTATGTACAGTATCTAATCTTAATGTTTTGAATTTTTAATCAAACAAGATTTTACCTAAACAATCTACACTTCTCAATTGATTGTTTAGATGAGATCGAGTGGAATTGATTTTGAAATTCGACTTATGTACATAGTTCAAATAAAAAAATTAATAACTAAAATCTAATTGATTTAAAAGTTTTAAATATTTAAAAATAATTAAATAACCATTTTATATGGTGTAAATTTATTTTTTGAAGAATAAAAAAATAATAAATAAATGGTTCCTTACACACATGAAGCTGAGACGGTTCCTGAATATCGCTAGGTTATCTCACAACACCTTCAATAACTTCAACTTCATAATGATTTTTTGGTGTGTCTATGAAATGCAATAACTCCTCTCAATTTATAGAAATCAACTCAGAGCCTAAATACATAAAAAGGAAAAGAGACATAAATTTTTCTCTACACATAAATTTTTGGCTCCAAAAAAATATTAATAGTCAAGTCTATAGTAAATAAGACTTATATCTTATCTATATTAAATAGATATGAGCTTCACATAACAGGAAAAAATTAAGGAAATTAAATTTAGTCAAAATTCATCAGATCGATGCTCAAAATTAACTTGATTTTTAATTTATACACCTTAAATAAATTTTGTAGATATTAAATACCTGAAGTAAATCTTTACTGTCATTTTGACGCTTTTCACGTCAAACACAACTTACATAAATTATCTAAATAAAAGATCAAAACTAATTTTAAGTGTCTACCAATAAATTCTGCCAAGAATATAAATATATACATGGATGAACTATCTAATTAATTGATTTATTTATTTAAAGGTCATGCATGGCACTCAGCATATAAAGAAAGAAAAGAAAAATTAAGGATATGCTTATATGATTGATGCTTCTTTTTAACTCTATACCATGTAACTATAATTATCAATTTTATTGACAGATAAATGATACTTTTTTTATATTCTAAATTAACACACTAAAAATTGATCACGCAAAATCTTATTACAAATCTATTCTAGACGAATTATTAGACTCTAATTAATATACACATGAAATTTGGTCATGTAAAATTTTATTGCAAATTCATTCTATTGACAAAAAGAAATATCAATTTTAACGATGCATTGTTTATTTTGACAAAATATTAAGTGGCGTAACCATATATATAGTTCAAGATGGTTAATCAAATATCTTTATCAAAAGATTATATTAAATACATATAGAAAATTGTATGATATTTTTTTTTCCATACATATATATATTAATTCTTGATCACTAGGCCTCCGGATTTTGTACTCTTTAACATTAAATGTGTCATTTGAATATTTTAACAAAGGCTTTTTCTCTAGTAAAAAGGTTATTGGACTTCTAAGTTTCACAATAAAAAGATATGGGATATGGTGGGACAGTAAATGGTCATCTTTTTCTAATTAAATTTTCAAAATTTAATTTTTGAGAGTAAAATTCTCTGCAATATAATTTAGGAACTCTAACAAAATCATAACTAACAAACTTTCTAGATTGTGAATTCGAATTAATCAAATCGATAAATTTCAAATATAAATGATATAACATGAAAAACATCTTGCACGAAAATAAAAACCAAACAATTGGCTAAAGTGTAATAAAAAAAAATAAAAAAAAATATATGGAGCAAAACTAAATTAGAAAAAGGAAAATATAGATTCTAAGGACATGTGTGATTAAGTGTAGTATTAAGCAACCCAAGAATGTCTTTTAACACATACTCCCTCCATCCACAATTGTTTGTCATGGTAAGATCATACACACCCCTCAAGAAAATTTAATACAAGGTGTAATTTGACTAATATAACCCTACTATATCAAGAATATCAAAAGTATACATAACTTTTCAATTGAACTACACTATAATTAAGGGCAACATTGGAAAAAAATGAATAATTATTTCTTAATTATTTAAATTGACAATTAATCTTAAATATCTATTTTTAGTAAATCTGCCAAATAATTATGGACGAAGAAAGTAATTCACATAATTTATATTGAGTGCGAGTTAGTACCATATTATTATAGAATCTCATCATATGCATGAAAATGCTACAATTTCATAGATATTCATTAAGAATTATTTAACATATATCTTATCGTGTTACGTGCAACATATTTAATTTAGTCGGTTCACTTGCAATATTAAGAATGTGAGTATACATTCGAGGATCGTTATTTGATCGTTAAGAATGTAGAACAACACTTCAATATTTCAAGTTGATATTAAGGAAGATTGTATTTTAATTACTTTGTTCTTTTGATTTCTTAGTGAATATTTCATGAGTTTATGAGATTTTGAGATAATTATTATTACTTTAAGAAAGATAATGATGTCTTGATATCTTTGTGAATAAAAATATCTAATAAGAATTATATACACACATTTTTATATATGGGATAAGCTAGGATCAAGGAGTATTCGTCAAGAAATTCTTACGAACCTTAAGGTTTGAAGAACATGAATTATGCTCGTCTGATAAAGATCTATTTATTAAAATTATAAAGAACTTCGATATGTACAATAATGCATTCTTTTAACAGAGCTAAATATGGGAACTAATTTTCATCTAAATAAGTCAAAACAAAAATAAAATTTAATACATGTGAGGGAGGAATATTTGGAAATCTGCACTAATATCTCTTTTCAATTCTGACTTCGCTTCTGAATTTAAAAGATAGTGAAATATATAATATACTCTTAACTTGCCTTGTTTTTTCAACTACGATACATGAACTATATATTTATCATTGCGAAACCCTTAATTCGTTACAATCGAATTTTTAATTTTGTAATACCTGTGTTTTCCGACATGGACATACCCAAAATTGGACAAGCAAACATATTTACTATTCCCTCCGTCCACTATTAATTGTCATACTTTCCATTTTTAGAGTCAAACTATAAAAACTTTGACTAACATTTTACAATATATTTTTTAATCATATTGATATGCAAAAAATGTAATGTATAATATTTTTCGTATAGTTTTTAAATATCTAAATTTTTTGTTTAAAATATCGAATTAATGTAATCTAATTAACTTTGAAAATTAGTCAAGTTAATTTTCGAAAAGCGTAACATGACAAATAAAAATGCACGGAGAGTGTATTTATCTCCGTATGATTATTATTCTTATAGAGACATCAAATTTTCTTATATGATTTTAAATGTTAATTATTGTGATTTATAATATTTTTAACTTAATCTTCAAATAGTTTAATTTACACCCTCGATCCCAAATTACATGACACTAATAAAATTTCTAGAGTTAATAAAATTTTCTTTAAGTTTTTAAATAACTTTTAGTTACTAATTACGTACACATCTTTGCTCTCAATTACCATGTTTCCACCCTTCCCCGGTCATTCACCGGCCATACCGGCGAGGCACACAGTCATAGAGCACCCGCATTCACATAAAAAATGACCTTTAGCGACAATTTATTAATGAGAATGTAAAATTAAGTCTTACGCCTAACTCACACCTCAAAAGCAAGCTCAAAGGGAGGAGGATTGCCCAAGCCTTATAAAGAGTCCACCCATCTCATTAATCACCGATGTGGGACTTTTATCATTCTTTAACACCCCACCTCACGCCCAGTGCTTAGCATCTGGTGCATGGGCAATTTTAATTTTGGGGACCCCAACATCGGGTGAGACGGGCCCTGCTCTGATACCATGTGAAATTAGGTCTTAGGCCTAACTCACACCCCAAAAGCTAGCTCAAAAGGAGGAGGATTGCCCAAGCCTTATAAGGAGTCCACCCATCTAATTAATCACCGATGTGAGACTTTTGTCATTCTTTAACAGAGAATAGATTAATTGTAGCTAAATATGTATTTTTTGCGATAATTAACACTCTTTGCATATGTCCCTAAAGCTTTTAGCGACATTGAATCTAATAACACTTAACTAATGTTGGTATAAACTTTACCAGTCTTTATTAATATATTTATTTATTGCCGTTGAAAATTGCTTTTATTGTAGTGATTAAAGCTCGATTGGTTTGGATTCATACTGTTCGGAAAGTAGCACTTTCTAGCAAGCACTTTTTCATAGCAATGACTTTTTCATATCAAGAACTCGAATCTGAGGCATCTGGATAAGAGAGGAAGAAATGGAATTAATAGTTGTATACAATAATTAAGAAGTTAAAAAGTTTGAAATAAATTGTATTTATGTAATTTTCTTAAAATATTTTTTTGGTTGCTTCCAAAGAGCCTGTATTTGGTTGAGGGTTAATAAGAAGAGAGCAGACAATATCAGAGACTTGTTAGATTCCTGATTTCTTTCGTTTGCATACTGAAATATTTCAGAGAGATTAATGAGAGTAAGTTAATTATTTTCTTTACTTTTACTGTCACCATTCAACAGGACATTTATATGACATTATAAGTATATACTGGCTCGATTTTGTTTGTCACATTATATTAAACATAACACGTGATTGAAAAATTAAAATATGATAGAAAAAAAAGCAAAAAATGTGTTTTTTTAACTAACTTGAGATGATTGAAATTTCTTCGCTCTTAATTTAAAGCCTCAATTCAAATGAATAAAAAAAAAAAAGTATACTCATAAAATAAATTTACTTTTATAAATTTAAATGTAATCGAACTTTTTTGGAAGGGTGGGGTCACTTGGACACTGGTGAAAACAGTGGACAAACAGAGGGAAGAGGAAAAGTAAAGTGGAAAAAGGAATCATCATCAAAATATCAAGATGAATGAGTGAAAATGTATGGTCGAATTTATTATTTTTCAAAATTTCAATGTGAATAAATGATGAGGCTCTCTAAAATTAGAAATTTTTATTCCTTTTTACATGTGTTCGACTTAAAAGCTGTTGAGATAGAACATGCATGGTTAATGTTCAAGATTTTTTAAGTTATATAAATAGTTAATGTAAAGAGCTTTATAACATCAAATCTATCTTATTTTTCTAAATTATAAACTTTTATATTTTAAGAAGACTTGGCTTGTAAATATCTTTTTAGATGATCTAACAGTTTTTTTTTTTTTGTATAATCTCTTTTTTAGATTTAAAGAAGTAATAGTAATATTTTAATAATGAGTAAAATTACATTTTTGATACTCTTTTTTTCTTACATTTTAGCTTATATAAGTTGAGATTTTTTTAGTAGAAGAAAAAACAAAAGCAAGTAGAAAGGTGATGGTGAGTCCAATTTTGGGGAGAAAACTAAATTTTGTTGATACATCACTTTCCTCATTCAATTCATTCATTCATCTATTTATTGATTCATTCACCAATTTGAGAAGCTGACAAACAAATCTGCTACAACTTATTATCATTATATTTCCTTCTACTGAATCTCATTAATTTTTCTGTTTCATTCTTTCTTGGGTTATATGACCTACTTCCTTTATTTTATGTATGTATTATGTCTACTTATATATCAAGAAAAAATGAATGTGATAATTACTCTTCCATTTTGGGAAATTCTCTTCTTTGGGCTTTTTTCCTTGATAGGCGTTTGGACATATTCATGATTTTAAATTAACGTTTGGAGTTTGGACATGTAATTTTGGGAGCATGTTTTTAAATATTAACTTATCCTTACAAGATTGTTGAGCTACTAAGGGAACATTTGGGAGCTCCAGGGAGTGGTAATAAACACTATATTAAAGAATAAGTATTTATTACTATTATTATTGACTAGTGGATCTTTGTAAAAAAATTTATATGTTTATGGAAGTTTGTTATCGTAAACAATTATTTATAAAATATACATAAAGATATGTGATTTATCAAAGCAATGCCTTAGAATATTTTTCTTATCTTGATTCTTGATTATGAACTACGATTTACTCACAAGATAAGATTATATAAAAATTAGATTTTCAGGTTTATGAAAAGAGTATGACTTAATAAATCAAAATTGTATTTATGAAAAAATTTCAATTTCAAATTAATAATTAATAATTATTTCCAAAATGCGTCTTTCAACTACGTGCCCTTGCCTTAGATGTTTATCTGAAATTTCAAGTTTGTAAGTTAAAATTCTAAACATAGGGTGTGTTTGTATACGGAGGAAAAGTGTTTTCATGGAAAATGTTTTCCTGGAAAACAAGTAGATTTGGCTTATTTTCTCATGTTTGGTTGGTGAGTAGAAAATATTTTCCGAAAATGATTTTTAGTGTTTGATTATGCATAAAAAATATTTTTGAGAGACATCTTTTATTTTTACTAGAGTAAAAAATAATTTATGAAATTAAAAATATTTTTTAAAATCAAAATTATTATTTTTTGCGGGGTGGGGGGGGGGAGGAGGGAGGGGGGAGGAGTGAAAAAATAAAAATTTGAAGTTGATATATTTTTTAAAAATAAAATTAATTTTTTTGGAGGGGTGGGGGTGGGTGGGGGGCTACTCGATTGGACAATCCATATATATATAATGGCGGATTTACGTGGATTCCAGAGGTTTATATGATTCTCTTGAAAAAAATTATACGATATATATAATAAATTTTCTATTTTATATAGATATATTAAATTTGAACCTCTCATGAACAAGAAACAAGTATTATTGTATAGTGGTAGACTCCTTTAAAGTTGATCCTTGCGTTCAAGGTCTGAATCCCATTATATACATTTCATTTTTTTAAGTTTCGACTAAAAAGAATTAACTTTTTGTACCTATAAACTATATATTACTACTTCTTTGGATTTGTGTTTTATTGTTTTTATCACATATTTATACTTTTATTTGTCGAAACTCATAAATAAAAAATATTCTTGATCTACATATAAGATCAGTTATTATACTTTGAAATAAGTTTCTCTCGATGTAAATCTTCAGCTTGTCTAGGATATAAGGCTAGATATGAAGGTATAAAGCTTATGGATTGGAGGACAAGGTTGGTAGATAGTCAAGTACTCAAGCATATATTGCCTAATTTTTCTTTTAAATATTTCTATAATCACTCTCGTATTACTCTGTTATATTTTATCATATGTTATTTCTTTTGCTTCGATAATTATATTATTTATGGAATTATATTAAATATGTTATTTGCAAAAGGTTTCAATACAGTTTTAGCTAATAATTTGATTCCCTTGATTTTTTCAGTATTATTTTTTTAGTTGAAAAATTATCCTAAATAACCGGTCACACAACAACTTAAAACTTAAAATAGTTGACATATGTATAAAATAATATATATATATATATATATATATATATATATATATATAAAATCATGCATAATTCATGTATTCTCTATATACACTTATTTAAAAGATCGGCGAAAAAATAAAAAATTCTATCTGGCTATTTATGTAAAATCAATTTTTGTGGATGTGATTCCAGTGCCAAATCGAAAAGGAACTTATTAATTAAGAGCCCGTTTGTTTTAACTCAATAGAATAGCTTTTAAGAAAAAAAATCAAACTTCAAAAAATAAAAAGTAGGGAGAAACCTATTTTTGATTTCTTACTTACTTTAAGTCATTTTTAACATATTATAATTTATTTTTGACCTTGTCAAACACTTCGAAACTTATTTTAAGTTATTTTTAATTTATTTTAAGCTATTTATTTTATATTTGTCAAACAGTCCTATAAGTAAAACCAACTTAAAAATATGTTTGATTAACTTCTAAGCCAATCCAAACACCCTCTAAGTCCATGGCATTTTTTAACTTTTAAAGCAGTAATACTTGCTATTATTGTTGAAGTTCATTTACATATGAATTGGCAAGCCCAGATCCAGGCCCAGTTCATCTTTATCAGAACTTACCATTGGGCCTAGCCCACTCAAAACAACTAAGGAATGAAAAGGAAGCGTTGGCCCATTATACAGTACATTGTACTTGTTGAGTTGGTTAATTAGGTCCAATGTCTAAACATACTTCTTAAATAGTATCTCCTTTCGTTTGAATTTATATGACATTATTTAACTTAGTTAAAAAATTTAAACGAGAAGAATATCAAAATAATGGTCTAAAACACCTTTTTGACTATTTATAAGGTAGTAAATTATTTCATCGATGATGAAAGAGAAATGATTAGTAAAAACACTTATTTAGACTTTTTGCCTAATAAGTGAATATAACAATGGTAAAATGTTTGATCGTGTCATTAACCATTTGTCGAATAAGAAAATATATCATTTTTTTTGGATTGACTAAAAGGAAAAATGTGTCATAAAGGATAGAGACAGTAGAATATATTAAATCTTATTGTCTTAAAATATGTCCAATGAAAATTTAAAATTATCAAAAAAAAAAATAATTGAAATAAAGTAAACAAACACTTGAGGTGATCGTATAGTCAGAATCCAATATATATTATTTCTGCAATCAAATATTTAAAACTTAATTATAATTAATTTATCCCCGTGCTTTCTGATAATTTCACGTTCCTTAATTGTTGTGTTGCATTGTTAAGCTAGTTCCCACTCAACTATCAATTATGTTCCAAAAACAAACATACTTAGTGCTCCAAAATGTACTTCCTCTTTTAAATATATAATATAATATATATACACACACTATATGTCGATTAATTTTGTTTAAAATATTTCTGAGCATTATGGTTGACTGTTCACAATTAACAGAGGTTGGTTTCGAGCCTTGGATATAAAAAGAATTTTGTTATACAGTATTTTCCTTTTAAATGTGCCTTAGACGATTGTGAATTTAAATTTTTTGGGATCTTAATACAGATTAATCATACACTAGAAAACAAAAGGACATCGATTGTTCAATCTCAAGATCATATAAATTTAGGAAAAGCAATGTGAACGAGATGAAAAATGGAGACTAAAAGAATAATATTGAAGTTAAAAAGCAGAGAGTAAGACTCCATTAACATGATTCTATATATGTAAAAAGTTCATTAAAATTTAAACCAAACTGAAGTCGAAATTCATAGCAGTTGGCTCCTACGTGCTCTCCACTTATCTTACATACTCTAAAAAATGAAACCATTAAGAAAATGCAATTAGTTACGAACTTTCGTCATAATTCATCCCTAAATAGGAATAACAACGAAAGCTTGCGGGCCTGATTTTCTTATTTTTTTCATGGGTCAAGCACGTGGAAATTCTTTTTAGTATGGGTGGCGATGGGATTCAATCTTACGACCTCTACCTGCTTTGATATCAGGTTAAAGTGTGTAACCATCTCATCTAAAAGCTTAAACTGTTAGAGATACCAGACTTTTATTATTTAATTATATTCTCAACAAGTTTTAGAATTTATCCATTGCTAATCACTATTTTTGTAAGTAGAATTGTTAAAAATGAAAAATGTTGCACATTGATAGGTAATGAGAGGCTATACTTTTCCCTTTAAATTAGTTTTTGAAGGATGAGTTAAGCGTAAAACGTAATTTTACAATTATTTTATCGTACTATACGCTAACTTCCACTGAAGAAAAAGCAGTGGGGAGGATTACCAATTTATATTTAAAAAATAAGCATGCTCTTGTATAAAAATAGTAGTATAGTGAGCCATCCATTTTGAAACACACTGAGCAAAATGGAGAATTTGTGTTTAGTTTTTCTTTTGATACTATCAATTGTTTTTCCTGTCCTTGGCCAGGGAGGACTAAAAACAGGGTTTTATTCATCTTCATGCCCAAATGCAGAGTCCATAGTGAAGTCAACAGTTCAAGCAGAGTTTAATAAAGATCCTACAATTGCCGCTGGTTTACTCAGGCTTCATTTTCATGATTGCTTCGTTCGGGTAAATTAAATCTCCTTAATTTCCACTCTTATATACTACACAAGATTAGAATTTTGAGTTTATGCGTTCTGTATTAAATTACAGTTTACTAGATTCTTTATAAATTATTTATACTAGTCACGTCGATTTCTTAAATATAAATACGAGATTTGAGCCAAAAGTTTCAACCTATAAGCAAATCTCTAAATTTAGCTCAAATCCTGTATTTTTGTTGAAAGTTTCACTACTTACTAATTTCCTCTATCTACTTTAATTTTCTTTGATGACAACACATATAATTTATTTTTCAGGGTTGTGATGGTTCTGTTTTGATATCTGGAAGCTCAGCTGAAAGAAATGCAGTGACTAATACAGGGCTGAGAGGATTTGAAGTGATTGATGATGCAAAATCAAAGCTTGAAGCTTCATGCCCTGGCGTTGTCTCTTGTGCGGATATCCTAGCTTTAGCAGCTCGTGATGCAGTAGACTTGGTAACTAACTATACAATAACTTTTACTTTCGCAAATTATAAATCAATTAACCTACCTATGTTGCTCTGACTCTTTAAAATTTTCATAATAATAGCGATTGTGACGTACAATTTGCATGTTCTGGTAAAATAAGGAGACTATATATGTTAATATTTGATGTTGTTGATAGGTTGGAGGTCCAAGCTGGGGAGTACCTACTGGTAGAAGAGATGGTAGAAACTCTTCATCCTCAGAAGCAATGAACTTACCTTCACCATTTGACACAGTTGAGGTCCAGAGGAGCAAGTTTGCAGCTAAAGGCCTCGATGATCATGATCTCGTCACCCTTGTTGGTAAATCTTCATTCTTCAACATAGTAAATTTCCTCTGTCCTAATTTATGTGACACCTTTTAATTTCTTTGTAGTCGTCACTCTAAAAAAGAATGACAGTTCTCTAAACTTCCCATTTTATCCTTAATGAAAGTTTGTTGAAAATGTGTACATGTAGGGGCACATACAATTGGACAAACGGATTGCAGATTCGTTAGCTATCGACTATACAACTTTACAAAAGCAGGAAATGCAGATCCAAGCATAGACCAACAATTCTTGACACAACTTAAGACTATATGTCCGAAAGATGGCGATGAATCGAAGAAGGTTGATTTAGACAAAGACAGCCAGTTGAATTTTGATGTGAGTTTTTTCAAGAATATTAGAAATGGAAATGGGATTCTTGAGTCAGATCAGAGGTTGTTTGGTGACTCTTCAACAAAAGATGTTGTAGATAAATATGCAGGGAGTATAAGGGGATTGTTGGGATTAAGATTCAATTATAACTTCAAACAAGCTATGATTAAAATGAGTAGCATTGAAGTTAAGACTGGCACTGATGGGGAGATTAGAAAAGTATGTTCCAGGTTCAATCACTATTATTAAAAAGTGTTATATGTCAACGTGTAACTAAGTATGTTAACATGAATAAATTGGGTTCAATGAGGTTTTCTTTATGTATTCAATAAACATATTAAGAGATAAATCCAGTAACATGTCATATGAATTCATGATTTCAAATAATAATGGACATGCGGTATGAAATACAAAGCTAATTGTAAAAAATGTTGAGCTACCGGATTTATATCAAGGCACATGTGGACATGCAATTGCCTTGATATGAAATCATGATTTCAAAAGACATGTAATTTGAGATCACAATTTCAAATCTTAAAATAAAATGCACAATTTAGAATTTAAGATCATGATTTCAATATTTTTTTAAAATGTAAAACTTTACCTATAATTTTTTATTATTTTTTTAAAAAAAAACTCCTATCTTTTTTAATTTTGCAAAAAACAATTCTGCACGAAAATACTGCATGTACCGCGTGAAGATATGGCACGTACCATGTGAAAGATTTATATTGGATAATAAATAATTACTACTATTGTTGACTAGTGGACTGTTATAAGATTATGTGTAATCACAGACATTTAATTATAAAAGGAATATGGAGATATGCAATTTATCAATGTGACACATTAAAATATTCTTATCCTATTTTTGAACTATAGTTCGTCCATTTGATAAAATTGTATATGAATATTTTAATAGTTTACACAACTTATGATTTTTTTATGTTTATAAAAAATACAACTTAATAAATCTAAATTAAATTTACAATCAAAATTTCCACGGCAAATCAATCTAATTTCAAAAATCACGTCCAGGCCTGACCTAAATTCAAAAAGTTAGGTTATTTTGTGCCAATTATTAGCCCATAATATGTCATGCTAAATTTACTTTCAATTTTTTGAAGCAGTTATACTTTTTTTTTCGGGAAAAAGAAAAAGAAATTGGAGTAGGAAAAATGGAAGAGTGAATTAATTATAAGATAGCAAAACAAATTTCACCGATAAAATTTAAATTTAAATTTAAACAGTCAATTATCTGAGCTATTACTTGCTTCAAAATTTGATTGGAAATTAAGAGGGAAAGAAAGCATTTAGTTGAAGTTTGCTTACATAAGAACTGCCAAGCCCAGCTTCAAGGTCCAGCCCATTCCTCGTCAAATGTCTCATTTTTTAAAATTTTTTTTTTAGTAATGGTCCTTTTTTTTTTTTAATAATTAATGAATCTTTTAGTTTAGGGTCTGAAGATTTTGTAAGAGCAAATTATTTTTTTCTTTCTTTAGAGAACATCAGATCACAAGCTAAATTTTATAAACGTTAATTAGCCGACGATTTAATCTTTTTATTTATTTGAAAGATTATATTTGTACGACTTTTGAAAGTAGACAAAAATAATAATCTAAGAAGGAGACGTTTATATAAATGAACCATTTTTACCATTGTTAAAAAGGAAACAACCCCATGTCTAAATTATTTCATACACCTTCTAAATACCCAATTTACCTAGAGTAGTAATATTATGTGAATGCTCTAGATTATGAGTTCTCGATTTTTTCAAGTCATTAATTTTATAGGGATCTAACTTCGTGCAACAATGACATAAAACGTATTTTAAACTATCATATTATGGTGACTTACAATGACAGATAACACTTTGAATTACTCATTATATCCATGTATTACTCAAACTTATTTTGCACAAATATGGGAAAAGTATTTCAAATTGGCAAAAAATGAATCCAAGAATCTTAGTAGGTATGGCGGATCATCCAATAACGTGTTCAGAATTTTTACGCAAGTGATTTCGATCTATTATCACAACTTTATTTGTAATTAATTTTAGGACGTGGATTATTCGGTTTGATTTGATGCACTTATTTATTTCAAATCGATGTTTATATTACATCTTTTCTAGCAAGTAGTATCACACACCTTAAGAGTGTCTTTGCCATTGAAAATCACCGCTCTTTTATCATATATTTGTGATAATAAAGACAAAGACAGAACTAGAATATAGCTTTTACAGATTTGATCAAACTCAATAATTTTAATCTAAACTTTGTAACTATTTTAAAAGAATGAATTTAAATCTTAATCTATAAACTTAATTATGATTCCGTATCTAAATGTAACTATAAGTGATTTATAACCATTGCATGAACGGCAACTTTTGCCGAAAGATTTTTGTTCCTTTATTTTTTTTTCATGTTAAATGAAGCACTTTCTCCTCATTTGGGCCTTTTAAGCCATGATTCGATGTGGAGAATTGCAACGAGAAAAAGCTCAAAATAGTCCTCCATCTTTGAATTTAGAATCAAAATAATCCTTGTCTTTTAACATGAAGCACTAATAGTCCTCCATGTTCCAATAATTGGTGCATATTTAGTACTTCTCCTAAACAACCGTCTAATATTTAACGGACTTATAAATTATACTGAATCTCTGTTTCCCCTGTCTCTCACTTCCTACAATGAACCAGGTTTGAGTGGCAGAAAAAAAGAAAGAAGAGAAAGACGAAAATAACAACCTCTATCAACGGCGGTATAATTCAACATGTGGATGAGATGTGTCGAAGTTGTACAAGAAAAAATATTACCAATCAACAAAATGCAGTTACATTTTAAAGATCAGTTTTTTTTTTTACAAAAAAATAGATCACCTCTTGTTTTTCAAGTAGAAACTATATTTTGTTATCGTTTTTCAATATTTTTTTCTGGTGTAGTTTTTTGTGCGAATCTGCTATTGTTTGTGGTTCAATTCTAGTGTTGTTTTAGTGCAAATTAGGAGTTGCAGATATGGTGCTGTTTTGGTGTTGTTGTGGTGAATTTCAAGTGCAGTTTGGGTGCTTTTCTACTGCTGTTTTGGTGCAATTTTAGTGCAAATATGATGCAATTCTTATTTAAACTATGAATATTTTTTTGTGAAGATTCAAGGGACCAAACAAATTGAAACCAAACTTACATCATATTTGTTCCATAGCAAAATTCATTATATTGCAAAATGAAAAGATACATTATTCTATACTATGTCAACATGTGATCGAATTTCAAAACATCCGTTTTCAATTATTTGATCTCAACTACTTTTGACTCATTTTTTTCGCCTCTTATCTCGGATTCTCTATCAAAACTTGCATCTGATAAATTTCCGCTAGGTAGAGCTTGCATCTGCCTCGATCTTTTCTCTTCAAGATTATCGCGTTCCTCTAATTATCTTCGAGATCACTGATGTTTAGCATGTATATATCATAATTGGGACAATCAAAACGATCAACGGGACATTTGGTCGAATATCTGGTGTGCAAAAACCTTGCCTATAGATGCACATATATCAATAATAATGAAGAATGCTTTGCAAGTGGAGAATTTTTCTTCTGCCTGAGACTTCCATTGAAGGAGATAAACAAAAAAGAAGGCACCTCACAATCATTAAAACAATATTGAATATTACTTCTCGGTCTGTTTCATTTATGCAAATAGACGAAAGAAACAGAGCTATGGTGGATAAATTAGGTGCTGATGCTAATTGAAGGAGAACAGAGACGGGGAAGGTTTGAGTTCCATTTCTCACGTGCAAAGAAAAGTGCCGTCAAAAATCAGACGGCTGTTTAGGGGAGCACTAAATATGCACCAATTATTGAAACATGGAGGACTATTAGTGTTCCATGCTAAAAGACAAGGATTACTATAATTCTAAATTTAAAAATGGAGGACTATTTTGAGCCTTTCCCCGAATTGCAACAGATAAACAAAATCATTGCGTATGCCATAGTTTATGATTTTGCCCTCCTAAAGTTTTTGGTTCTAGTTCAAAGGGGTAACAAACTATTACGGTTAATTCATGTCACGAATTAAACATTGTTTGATCACGAGTTCTAAACATTGTTTGGTCACTGCTTCTAACATTATTTGGTCACCAATTCTAAACATTATTTGGTCACGAGTTTTAAACATTATTAGATCACAAATTCTAAACATTGTTTCGTCACGAGTTCTAAACATTATTTTGGTCACGAGTTCTAAACATTGCTTGATCACGAGTTCTGGACATTGTTAAATCACGAATTTTATGAAGCACTGAATCTAGAGTTTCGATTACGCTTTACATATATCAAAAACATTGTCATTATGCTATTCCCATTAACAAGAAATTAATCACTATTGAATTCTACTATAATCCAACAATGTACACTTTGCTTAGTGTAAATAAGATGTCTAGATAAAAATTGAGAACCTTTTGTATTGTAATATTAGATGTTGTAACCAATGTTATGTACCATAAAAATAATAAAAATTGGACTATAGCCTAAGTACCTAATCACTAAAATAATAAACCAGAGACCCCTAAAAGACATCCTCAAAAACCTGGAAAATCTGCTTCTGGCTCTGGCTTTGGCTGTTGAAATCACCTAACAGTAACCCAGTCATCATCAGAACACCATTCAGATTCAGGATTAAATTCACTCATTAGCCCCCGGAGCCTCTCCGCCGGCGAAGTAGACCAACACCCACAGCTCAAATTTAGATTTTCTTGATTTTCCGGCGAGGGTAGAAAAGTAATTGAACATGTTACTGATGATTGAACACATTCATCAGATACCCAATCTGGGAAATCAAATGGGCATTTAGGAGATATTGATGGAACACCATTCTTGATTTCATCATTTAATAATGTAACAGTATTATGATCAGACACAAAAGGATGTTTTAAAAGCATCTCAGCCGTCCATCTCTTACTTGGATCTTGAATAAAGCATTTGTTTAGAAAATCCTTTCCTTCTTCTGATAGTTCTTCAGGGATTTGGGGCAACTGATTTTTAACCCCAATTGCCATTAACAATTCTGTAACACCGGAGAATTTATAAGCTGGAACTCCGGCAACCATCTCAGCTACAACACACCCAAGTGCCCATATATCCGCCGGAGTACCCTGTTCGCCGCCGGTAACCATCTCCGGCGACATGTACAGTGGGGTACCTCTTAATTCACATTGCAAATCATCATCTTTCTTGATTCCAACTCTCTTTGCTAATCCAAAATCAGCGATTTTCACTTTACCATCTTCACCGAGAAGAATATTTTGAAGCTTAATATCACAATGAACATACCCAATTTCATGTACATACTGAAGCCCTTTGAGTATACCTTTTGTGTATCCACTAACTTCAAATTCCGACAACTTTAAATTCTCCGATTTCTTGAGCTTTTCCGCTAACGAACCTCCAGAAGCATACTCCAGCAACAAATTATACAAATTCTCCCCTTTTTCAAACGAATAGCTCTCACCGAAACATCGTATGATTTGTGAACACCCATTGAGTTCATCCAAGATTTTTTTCTCGTTCACGAGTGAAACAGAGTGAGAAACCCCAGATGATTTTACAACCATTAATGGAAGAAATTGAGTACTCTGTTTTCTGGGTATTGCAAGATTAACTTTTCCAAAGCTTCCATGGCCAATAGCTTCACCACGAACCCAATCCATGGAGAATCTTTACAAAATCTCGTCAAATTTAGGGATTTTATTTTTTTTAGGTAAAGAGTGAGAGAGAAAACAGAGGAGTCTGTAAGTCACAACGAACTCTGTTTTACACACGCTAAATATATATATAAGGTTTTTTTTGGACAGTTTTTCCTTTTTTGTTTCCGTGAGAAAGTGGGTATATGATTTTATTTATTTATCAATAATAATATGATAAAAACAAAAAGAAAAAAAGAACACGTGTTTTTGGAGATATATTTCTTCCAAATTTGGTTGAAACAGAAACAGCGTACCGAAAAGTTAATTAAAAAAACGTGGTTTGTTAAGGTGGGAAAGCATTAAATAAAACGAAAACATGAAATAATAAAGATTTCTTCAAGGACCACGCGGACAACTTCATTAACCACATTACGATACCATGAATTATACTACTCCTAAACAACATGTTTAGTGTTTAATCTTAAAATAATTTTAAAAAACACCGTATTTGAGGATTTTATTTGTTTTTTTACTTTTTCTTGAAGAAAGAGCAATATACTTACCATAATTGATATATTTCCTTTTCTTGAAGGAAAAAATATTTAGCTAATTCTTTTTGTTTTCATTTTTTTATAAATTTGAGATTGGGTATTACAACGTAGTACCTTTTAAAGAGTTAGAGCTTGTTTGGCTCAGCTTAAAAGCTGATAAAACTGACTTAAAAGTTAGTTTTTGACTTATTTAGTTATTTGGCAATTCTCAAAATAACTTATTTTAAGTTAAAAAAATTTATTTTAAGTCAAAAGTCAAAAGCTGGTTAGGGGTGCTTTTTTTTTTTTAGCTTATAAGATCTTTTAAATTGACCAAATTTTTACCTTTTTGCCCTTATTTCTTTTTTTTTTATTTTTATTATTATTATAATTATTAGTATATTAATATTTTATTATTTTATGATTATTTATTTTATTACTCTTTATTATTATTATATATTATTATTATTATTAATATTATTATTATTAGTATTAGTATTATTAATATTTTATTATTATTATTATTTATTTTATTATTCTTTATTATTATTATTATATATTATATATTATTATATATTATTATATTATTTTATTATTATTATTATTATATATTATTATTATTATTAATATTTTATATATTATTATTATTATTATTATTTTATTTATTATTATTATTATTATATTATTATTATATATTATTATTAATATTTTTTTATTTTATTATTATTATTATTTATTTTATTATTCTTTATTATTATTATTATATATTATTATTAATATTTTATTATTTTATTATTATTATTTTATTATTCTTTATTATTATTATATATTATATATTATTACTTATTTTATTATTCTTTATTATTTTTATATATTATTATTATTATTCTTTTCATATTATTATTATTATTATTATTATTATTAAATTAATTAACTTTTATCATGTTAACAACTTTTAAGGGTATTTCAGACATTTTAATTAAAAAAGCTGTTTATCAGCACTTATTTGTCAAACACATCAACAACTTTTTTTTAACTTCAGCACTTTTATCCAAACGCATAACTGCTTATTTTAAAAATAAGTTTTGGCACTTTCAAAAGTACTTTTTAAAAGCTGCTTTTTTTAAGCCTATCCAAACGGTTTTAAATGTTACTAAAAAAGTAATTGTACTTTAAATACGATTGAGCTTATATATATTAATGATATAAAATACTTTCTTCGTCCACAATTGTTTGTCAGGGTAAGGTCAAGCACTCTCTCAAGAAAAATTTAATATATAAGATGTAATTTGACTAATATAATACTACTATATTAAGAATATCAAAAGTCTACATAACTTTTCAATTTACAAAATGAAGTAATCATTATAGGCAGAATAAAAAAAAAAATGACTAATTCTTTTTTGATTGTTTAAATTGATATTGATATTGGACATCTATTTTTAGTATACCTGTCAAATAATTATGGACGGATGGAGTACAATTTAATATGTTATACTCCCTCCATCCACTATTATTTGTCAATTGTTTCTATTTTTAGAGTCAAACTACTTTTGATATAGTTTTTTTATATCTAAATTTTGTTGTTTAAAATATCGAATTTATGTAATCTAATTTAACTTTGAAGATTAGTCAAATTGACTTTCGAAAAGCATAACATGACAAATAAAAGTGGACGAAGAGAGTAACTTGTAGGTTGTATCATAGGCGGAGCTAGGTGGGGTTCATAGGTTCGGATCAATTCACTTTCTTTTTAGTAGAGCCTATATTTATATTAGCAAATTAAATAAATATACGTATATTAATATTTGAAGCCCCAAACAATATTAATTTAAAATTTTAAACTCCTAACCTTTGCTTCAACTTGAATTATATGCCAAGTTTATTTAAATTTTCAAATATATAAAAATTTAAAGCTCTTTCAATTTGGTATTTTGAAACTTTCTTCCTCTTTACTTGCTTCAAAATCAACTTCACTTGCAAGTTTTGGGTTGGATTAATGTGCCTCATTTATTTTTATTTAAATAAGGATAACTTAATTCAGAATATTAAAATGTACGCTAAGTTTTAAGTTTTAAATATTTGAATTTGAATTTCTATTTGAATATATAGATATTTTATAAAGATGCGAATATTAATAGTTAGGTTGAGTACATTAACATACTCTTTATTTTTAATTAAAAATACTTAATACAAATATTTTATCATGTGATACACAATCTGAACATGTTATAATTCAAATATCTAAATAAAAGTTACTTTAAAATTTAAGGAATATCGATATAATTGGCCAAATAATTAGAATAAGTTTGTGTTTAATTTCAACATGATCAGGATACATAAATTTGTCTTTATTTCAAGATTAATACATATAAAATCTAAGAAATATACTAAATTAATACCATAGAAATAGAATAATTTTATAAATCATATGACAGATGGGGATGGGGATGACTAATAGTGATGGTTATAGATCTCAATTTTGGATTTGTGTTGTATGGATGATGACAATAATTGTAGCTAACATTAATGATTTACAATGGTAGTTGATGGTAGAAACTAATTATTGTGATGAGCGATGAAGATAACTAGTGGTGACGGTAAATGATAAAGATAATATTAGCGAGATATAATCAGGGGCGGACCTATTTGATTGTAAGTGAATTCGAAAATATACATTGTATATACATATATATATTCAATCTTTTTTTTGACCCTACTTAAACCTATAGTAACAGGTAGCCTAGCGGCAAAGTGGGTACAATTTGATTGATGCATCGCGGATTTGATTATCACATGCGTTTACCATATATTATATACGGATATTTCAATATATTTTACTTTTTTGAAAAACTCATCAAGAAGAGATTGCGTGGTTTTA
Organism: Solanum lycopersicoides; assembly: GCA_022817965.1. Classification (NCBI taxonomy): domain Eukaryota; kingdom Viridiplantae; phylum Streptophyta; class Magnoliopsida; order Solanales; family Solanaceae; genus Solanum; species Solanum lycopersicoides. The sequence goes on from CM040619.1 coordinate 58,742,932, forward strand.
AAATACTGAAACGTGCCAACAAATTCCTAAAAATTATCATTTTAAAAATGAGAAACATGGGGCACGATATAGTATAATTATTTAAATAACTCGATTTATTAGTTCATAATCTATAGTTGTATTAAAAAATCGATACATGTTTAGAGAGGGACGTGAGATGTATTATTGGATTTGATTCACACCTACACCTTATTATAAGATTAGCTTCATTTATAATTTGAATTAATGTATACTACTTACTTTCAGAATCCTATATAATCAGATACACCTTTTATCTTTGATAAAAATAGTCAAAATAATTCCACTGGAATATGTTTAACGTGCAATAGTTTTACTATGAATAATGGCAAATATAATTCATGTTTTTTAATGTTATGATAGTGCTAGTTGTAATATTGTATTCTCAGATCTCTTGCAATAAATATTATTGACAGCTTGAAGCTATATATAAAAAAAACAAAAGGTAAAGAATCAGACAAATTAATTAAATGGCTTCTAGGCTAGATGAGCTAAGTTTAACCAAATTATGAAGAAATGATAGCTTCATAATTACTTGACTTGATTTTATTGTATTCTTTAAAAAAAAAAAAAAGAGAATACCAATTCCCATGACTCATGAGTCATGATGTTATTATAAAATTTGTCAATATTATCCTTTTCTTCATAAGCTAATTTATAGAGATACTGATCCTAACTGAAAATGAAATATGAATATGTACTTGTTTATTTTAAAGAAAGAAACAATCATAATTTAATAAAGTAATAAAATATCACTATATTATTACTAAGCAAGAAATTGCAATTTCACTATTCTATTTTACTTGTTCAGTTTATATTTTGCGTTTTCCTTAACTAAATATTTATTTTACCAGGTTGTCCTAATGAATTACTCTTTAGAAATCTTAACTAACGATCTCCAATAAATTTTAAAATAATTTACTTAATATTACAGTATTATTTTTTACGATTAAAAAATAAGATATATCTTTAATAGATTGAGAAAGTAATAAAGAGCAAGTATTATTCAATTATCATGTACAAAAAATAAAAGGAGTCCAGAGCCTAAAGGTTAAAAAATGTTAACAAATATTCCAAAACGGTATATGAAATTTTTTTTTAACCAAAACGGCAAAATCGCTCACGGAGTAGCGATTTTGTCAGCCGGAAAAAGTAAAATCGCTGCTATAGCAGCGATTTGTTAAATTTGATTTTATATTTTTTTTAAAAACAAAATCGCTCCCAAATAAAAACCTTTTTTTCTAAATTTTTTTTCAAAATAAAAACCTTTTTTTCTAATTTTTTTTTCTAAATAAAAACAAATCGCTGCTATAGCAGCGATTTTAATTTTTCCGGCTGACAAAATCGCTACTCCGTGAGCAATTTTGCCGTTTTGGTTAAAATAAATTTCATATACCGTTTTGAAATATTTATTAACATTTTTTACTCTTTAGGCTCCGGACTCAAAATAAAAGCAAGGAACCCCACACAAGTGGAGAAGAGAGGACACAGCTATATATTTGAATCATAATTCATGTGGAGTTACTTATCACTATGTACCAATTAAGGTAAGGACCCCCGCCATACTATTTTCTTAGCTCCTCACATGCAAATTAATCCACCCTTTCCCTTCTTTAGGAGCCACACATTCTTTCCTTTTTTAGATGTAAGTTTAATTTTTAGTTTTAATTTACATGGTAAAAAATAGAAAGCTTTTAGGAGGAATAAAGAAAAATACAAAGAGAATTATAACTTTAAATACTAAGGGTGTGTTTGGTATGAAGGAAAATGTTTTCCATGGAAAATGTTTTCCTAGAAAATATTTTCCTGGAAAACAAGTAGATTTTGGACTTATTTTCTCATGTTTGGTTGGTGAGTAGAAAATATTTTCCGAAAATTATTTTAGTGTTTGATTTATGAATGAAAAATGTTTTTGAGAGACATCTTTTATTTTTACTAGAGTAAAAAATAATTTATAAAATTGAAAATATTTTTAAAATTACAATTATTATTTTTGGGGGGTGGGGGTGGGGGTAGTGGGGGGTGGGGGGTAGGAGTGAAAAAATAAAAATTTCAAGTCGATAGTATTTTTAAAAAATAAAATTAATTATTTTGGGGGTTGGGGGTGGGTGGGGGGCTGCCCGGGGGGGGGGGGGTAGGAGTGAAAAAATAAAAATTTCAAGTCGATAGTATTTTCAAAAAATAAAATTAATTATTTTGGGGGTTGGGGTTGGGTGGGGGGCTGCCCGGGGGGGGGGAGTTTTAAAAAAAAAAATTTAAAGTTGAAAATATTTTTAAAAAGCAAAATTAATTTTTTGGGGAGGATTTGGGGTTGTGTGTGTGTGTGGGGGGGGGGGGCTGGCCGGGGGAGGTCAGGGATCGGGTGAAAAAATAAAATTTTGAAATTGAAAATATTTTTTTAAACTCGATATTTTTTTCCCAAAAAAATGTAATTTGAAATTGGAGGAGAGTTTTGGAAAATGTTTTCCTTAATTTTTGAAGGGAAGTCATTTTCCTTAATTTTGAGGAAAATGAGTTGATTTGGAAAACATTTTCCAAAACTTTTGTCTCAACCAAACATGGGAAAATTGGAAAACATTTTCCAGAAAATGTTTTCCTTCATACCAAACACACTCTAAGGGTGTGTTTGGTATGAAGGAAAATGTTTTCCATGGAAAATGTTTTCCTAGAAAATATTTTCCTGGAAAATAAGTAGATTTTGGACTTATTTTCTCATGTTTGGTTGGTGAGTAGAAAATATTTTCCGGAAATGATTTTTGGTGTTTGATTTATGAATGAAAAGTGTTTTTCAGAGACATCTTTTATTTTTATTAGAGTAAAAAATAATTTATGAAATCGAAAATATTTTTTAAAATAAAAATTATTATTTTTTGGGGGTGGGGGTGGGGTGGGGTGGGGGTAGTGGGTTAATTCTTTGGGGAGGGGTTGGGGTGGGGGTGGGGGGCTGGCCGGTGAAGGGGGGTCAGGGATCGGGTGAAAAAATAAAATTTTGAAATTAAAAATATTTTTTTAAAATCGATGTTTTTCCCCCCAAAAAAATGTAATTTGAAATTGGAGGAGAGTTTTGGAAAATGTTTTCCTTATTTTTTGAAGGGGAGTCATTTTCCTTAATTTTGAGGAAAATGAGTTGATTTGGAAAACATTTTCCATAACTTTTGTCCCAACCAAACATGGGAAAATTGGAAAACATTTTCCAGAAAATGTTTTCCTTCATACCAAACACACTCTAAGTTGATCTAATTTAATTTAACTTCAAACGTTAGTTAATTTAATTCTTGAAAAAAAAAAATATAGCACAAGTCGTGGACGAAGTACTTGTGTTGCTTGACCCTTTAGCATTCTTGATTGCCCATTGTAAATGGATATCCCATGTCCCAATTTTGAAGGAATTTTGCTTTTAACATTAGTTATTCTAGAATTAAGAAGCACAAATATAGAGCACTTCTTAAACTAAATTTCTAACTATCACTTTTTGGGAGAGGCGTCATTCTCTATAATGCTTAAATCACTTTCAAAAATTAATTAAAAGAGTGAGCGATTTTTGTCACCCCCGCTAATTATATATTTCTCGCGCAATTTTGAATTGTTTCTCTAAGATCGTCACTTATTTATTGAAAATGTATTAAAGAATTAATATAAATAGAAAATTACACTTGTTAATAATACTCTCTCCGTCTACAATTGTTTGGCATATATACTAAAAATAGATATCCAAAATTAATTGTCAATTTAAATAGTCAAGAAACAATTAGTCATCTTTTTTCAAATTTGCACTTAATGATAGTGTAGTTCAATTGAAAAGTTATTTAGACTTTTGATATTTTTATGCATGATCATGACAAAATAATTATGGACGAGGAAGTAATATTTTCTCAATTTTTTTTACTCCCTCCGTTTAAAAAAGAATAACCTATTTCCTTTTTAGTCTGTTTCAAAAAGAATGATCCTTTCCTTTTTTGGCAACACTTTAACTTTAACTTTCCACGTGACATGTTTAAGACCACAAGATTAAAGGGTATTTTAGTACATTTGACATAACTTTAAATTAGAATCACCAAATTTAAAAGTCTTCTTTCTTTTCTTAAACTCTATTCCAAGTCAAACTAGGCTAATCTTTTTAAAACGGAGGGAGTATTAAGGTTGGTTGTAGCATACTAAATGATATGACCAGAAAAATAGGAAAGTGTACCCTGTGAGATTCCTCACTTTGCGGCGCAACAGCAGCGATACTATTTGTTTGTTTGATGCTTTCACCAAAACTCCCACTTCTATTAACGTGTGTACACACAAGATTCTCTTACCTTTTTGCTATGATATGGACCTATGATAACTTTAATACCCCTATAAATTTTCTAGATTTATTAATCTAATTTATGCTATTTTTGGCTTTCCAATATACTCTTCATCCGGAATTATTTGTTATAATTTCTATTTTTAAAATTAAATTATAAAAAATTTGATAAATATTTTAAAATGTATTTTTTAATTATATTAATATGAAAAAAGTTGCAATTTATAGTACTTTTCATATAGTTTTAAAATATTTATTTTTTTAAAATATCGAATTAATGTAATCTAATTTAATTTTGAAAATTAATTAAATTAACTTTCAAAAAATATAATATGACAAATAATATCGAACGGAGGAAGTAAATAAGTCCTCTACTACTCTACTTTATTCTACTAATAATTATTACTAATCAAGCTAGTGTTCTACTACTTGCTTATTTTAATCTCTGTTATTCACCCTTTTTTATATAAGGTCATGTTCCTAAAGTAAGTTGTAATTGCATCACCTGGCTAACTCCCTCTCTCTACTCTACTATTTATTCGGTCTATCTCTTACTCTATCTTAGTCAACAACAGAGGTAGAGTCATAATTTTTAGTGAGAGGTTCAAAATCTGTAAAAATAAACACGTGAAGTGGTCAAACGGGGTTTAACATCTACTATATATACATATAAAATTATTTTAATCATATATAATTAAATATTATTATTTTCTGCCGAAGAGAGTTCGAGTGAATCCCCTTCGTACAAGGTGGTTCCGCCCCTGGTCAACAGCTGACACTAGGTTATGCCTACATCCCATTTTCTCATGCCTAATCGATCCATCTAAACCTTGCTTCTCGCATTTTGTTCTCCATCGAAGCTACTCTTATCTTAATCCGAATATCTTCCTTTCTAATCATATTTTTGGGCAAAAAACATTCTTAAACTATACTCTAAACTTAAAATACGTACCTTAAAATATCATTCTTACCCAAAAAAAATAATCAACCTCCAATTATTTACAAGTTAAACAATTTTCATCATTCTACTTGAATTTGTCAAAAAACTAACATACCCAAAAAATTCAACTGATCACCCCCTTCATATTTAATATTTTGAGTTACGCCAAAAATAGTATTGTGAACTTTTTCGACAATTAAATTTAGCATTATTGCAAAATCTTTTAATTAAGTAGTTTTTTTCATTTATTTTTAATGTGATTTAATATTTAAAATTATTAGTTGAAAGATGGAAATTGACAATATCTAAGGATGTAATTTGTAGGATCCCTTAGATTTTGAACAATATCAATTAATTTAGAAGATGTTTTCTTCGATACAAAACGAAAATGACCTTGTATTTGAGAGGAAAAAAAAGGTCATTATCGTTTTTTTCTCAAATACATGGATTAGATTTAGTCCATCCCATGTGTGATTAAAGACCTTTGTCCAACTTACAAATACTTAAGGGCGGACCTAGTTTAGAAATTACAAGTACGTGCTTATTTGATAATTTTTGTCCAAACTATGTTCCTATATGTATATGAATTAAATTTCACTACATGTTATATGCATGTATCTATAAAAAATTGACTAACAAACTCATTTATTAGTGTATATCAACTTGAGTTCATTATAAGTTAAATACAAATCTATAAACTTTAAACAATCACGAATTAATCGATCTTTGGAGTGACGTACTCCTTTTCAATTTAAATTTCACAAAATCGTTTCTCAATTTCAATGAAATATATTATCCAAACGTAGTGTTCTTATATTTTTCCATTTCTATGCAAATTAATAATTAAATACAAGATGGGCATGAAATTAGAGTAGGGCCACCAATAGTCATGGACAAGGATCATGCAAATAAGATTACATGCTACTAGCTAGCTAGTGACTGACCCAAAAATTTGGTAGTATAAATATTACACTATATATTATATGGTCAATGCAATGCACCTGAGGCAATTGCATGTGCACATGTTCTTAATTTCCCAAAATTTGCATGAGGGCAACAAATAGAACTTGCTTGTAGATATGGGATTGCTCATCAACTTGCATTTAGTACTTTGCAATTTCATTTCTTGGGATTTTCTCATGATCTATCGCTTTCTTTTATTTTTCGGTTTTAATTTGGTCGATGGAGACCCTTTTATTTTTATTCCATCGCAAATAAATACATATATACACAAATAATAGTTAAAATTATTTGATCAAATTAATATGCATATAAATACATGTAATTGTGAAATAGACTATTGCAACTAAAGTCATTTGTAAATTATACTATTGCCTTGCTAAGACTAGCTAAAATATCATATTTTATTCAGTTATAGTAGAGTAGGAATACAAAAAACTTCAAATCAAGAGGTTATATTCCGCTAACTACGCTTGGTTAAAGCTTTATCTCAATTTATTTCATTTGCTTTTAGGTTACAAACTCGTGTCCCATTCTCTTCGATCGTTGTGCTAGATCTTCTCTCTATTCGATTGACCCAAGAGTTAGGAAGACCGCCTACAAGTGTCTTCACCTATAAACTCTTCTTTGTGTCCCAATCCATCAGTGGCGGAGCCAGCCATTTTATAAAGAGTGTGCATAATTGTAAAAAGTACCCACAAAAAACTTTTGAAACTGATTTGAATAAAAAATGTTTATAAACACTTGAAGTGAAGTGGATTAAGAATCGAAACCCTCAACCTTCGGCTTCGTACTTCCAACATTCATTTTACCATGGAGTCAACTCCTATAATTACTTAAGTGTGTGCAAACCTAAATATATATTAAAAATATCGTAAATTTGTCTCATAGTGGTATAACTTTCCGACGAAGGATGTTCACTTGCACACCTTTGGTTAGTTGTAGCTCCGCTCCTGCGTCCCATACTATTTTATATAAAAGAAATTGGCCATAGGGGAAATGGGGAGGGGATCACAATGCGGGGAATCAAACCCCAATCAACGAGATGAGAGTTTAGGTAGCCAATCAACTAAACTACTAAGATTCTCCTTTGCGTTCCATACTTGTCTTGTGTATATACAAGAAAAAGGAGATGTTCAATTGTTTTCTCTGTCTGTAGGCCAAAATGGACAACTCTTGTCTTCAATCATGTCCCCATCTAACCAATATGTCTCCAAGAAGATCCATATGCCTGTCTGCTTACCTCAACGTTGAAGGGTGTCAATTTTAAGATGAAGGTGCCCATATATTCCCAAATTTTTAGGCCCCTTTTTAGTTCATGACTTCTTTTTCCTCATCCCACGCAGTATATAAATTAGGGATAAGACCTAAAAATACATCTAAATCATAGCAAATTGTCAATTACACAAGCGCGCACATATATATATATATATATATATATAATCTATGTGGAGGTTTTACCCGTCTATAATTTTATTTCAAAAGTTAAAACGCATCATCTGCAAACGCGCCTATATTACACGAAAAGGGAGGCATTTTAATGTCTTATTTTATTTGATTCTTTCATGTTCAAACTAATCAGATTTCATCGTCTCTCAAGTCTCAATACATTTAATATACACGAGAAATGTGAAATATTACTTAAATTTTTAACGCATTTATTCAGCTACTGTTGCTGAGTCAAGGATCTGATCCGTTGATGTACAGTGGACGCTACATTCTAACTGTTGGGTTTTTTTGCCCCAAATTTCTTACCATAAATAAGTTTTTCTTTTAGGAAAATATTTTGAATTGACTATTTTTTTTCACGTAGGAAAAGGTTTAAAACTTTATAAATAGAGGCTTGTTCCTTCTAACTTAATTAGCATTCACAATGTAGTCTTAAGGGCTTTGAGAGTTTTGGTTAAGGGGAGAATTTGTGGGTCACAAGTTTGATACGTTATCACTTGTGTGAACCTCCCATGTATTCTGAGTGAATTCGTTGAGGTTGTTTCTCTCAAGATTTTGTACTCTCATATTTATAGTGGATTGCTCATCTCCTTTGTGGACGTAGGTCAATTGATCGAACCACGTTATATCTTTGTGTCTTTTGATATATTTCTCGTTTGTCTTTTTACTTGTGATCTTTCGAGGCTTGTTTTACTAACTTTCGCGTTTACACCTGCTTATTTACGATCCTAACACTAACAATTTCCTAATACAAATACAAAATCTAAAATAAAAATTACTCCGAACACTTAACTAATACCCTCCCTTTTAGTGGAATTTTTACGTGATAAACATTTGAAGAGTCCGGAACCTAAAGGGTATAAAATGTTAACAAAAATTCCAAAACGGTATATAAATTTTTATTTTAACCAAAAGGGAAAAATCGCTGGAAGGGCAGCGATTTCGCTCGCCGGAAAAAGTAAAATCGCTGCCTTGGCAGCGATTTCCAAATAATTTTTTGTTAATGATTTTTTAATAAATCGCTGCCTAAGCAGCGATTTATTTAATTTTTTATTTGAAATTAAAAAAAAAAAGAAATTAGGAGCAAATCGCTGCAAGGGCAGCGATTTGTCTCCAAATTTTTTTTTTATATTTTTTAAAATCAATTTTTTAGAAAAATTTTGATTGCTACTTATTTTAAAAAATCATTAAAAAAATTTTATTTTGGAATAAGTAGTAGAAAAATTTAAAATTAAAATTTCTTTAAAAAATTTAAATTTTATTTTAAAATTGTAAAAAAAAAATTTTAAAAAATTGATTGGAAAAAATAAAAAAAAACAATTTGGAGACAAATCGCTGCCCTTGCAGCGATTTGCTCTTAGTTTTTTTTTAAATTTTTTTTAAATAAATAATTTAAAAAATTAAAGAAATCGCTGCTTAGGCAGCGATTTATTAAAAAATCATTAACAAAAATTTGTTTTGGAAATACTTTTTTCGGCGAGCGAAATCGCTGCCCTTCTAGTGATTTTGCCCTTTTGGTTAAAATAAAAATTCATATACCGTTTTAAAATTTTTGTTAACATTTTATACCCTTTAGGCTCCGGACATTTTTCTACTACTTATTCCAAAATAATTTTTTTTTTAATGATTTTTTAAAATAAGTAGCAATCAAAATTTTTCTAAAAAATTGATTTTAAAAAATATAAAAAAAAATTGGAGAGGGCAGCGATTTGCTCCTAATTTTTTTTTTTTAATTTCAAATAAAAAATTAAATAAATCTATTTATTTAATTTTTTAAATTATTTATTTAAAAAAAAATTAAAAAAACTAAGAGCAAATCGCTGCAAGGGCAGCGATTTGTCTCCAAATTGTTTTTTTTTTATTTTTTCCAATCAATTTTTTTAAATTTTTTTTTACAATTTTTAAAATAAAATTTAAATTTTTTAAAGAAATTTTAATTTTAAATTTTTCTACTACTTATTCCAAATAAAATTTTTTAATGATTTTTTAAAATAAGTAGCAATCAAAATTTTTCTAAAAAATTGATTTTAAAAAATATAAAAAAAAAAATTGGAGACAAATCGCTGCCCTTGCAGCGATTTGCTCCTAATTTTTTTTTTTTAATTTCAAATAAAAAATTAAATAAATCGCTGCTTAGGCAGCGATTTATTAAAAAATTATTAACAAAATTTGTTTTGGAAATCGCTGTCAAGGCAGCGATTTTACTTTTTCCGGCGAGCAAAATCGCTGCCCTTCCAGCGATTTTGCCCTTTTGGTTAAAATAAAAATTCATATACCATTTTGGAATTTTTGTTAACATGTTATACCCTTTAGGTCCGGACTCAACATTTGAAGAAGTCCCTGTATGACATGGCTAAAAATGAAAAATCAATTAACTCAAATAGTAGAGGCAACATGTGAACCTTTTGTATTCGATTCAATGTCGACAAATTAAAGATACATGCCTCCTTCCAAGTGAAATTTCACATGTCCAATTGTTTAAATAGGGACATGCAGCTAGGTAGGTCACACATACTACCAGTAAAATGAGATATTTTGGTAAGTATCTGTTCAATCCGACCATAATAAATTGGGTGAGTGACTTTTTTTCTTTATGGGTAATGTTTAACTCATAAAAATATAGAAAAACTATGAATTATTCAAACGGGTTAAGCTTCTAACTTTTATTCACTCAAAATTCATTAAATCACTAAAAATATTTGAACTTTTCTTCCTTTTAATGTCTTGTATAAAAATTCACTATTCTTCTCTAAAATTGAAAAGATGAAAGCCTTTGGCCTTCCATATATATATATATATATATATATATATATATATATATATATATATATATATATATATATATATATATATTCAATGTACATTTCTTTTGTTAATTATAATTATATTTTTTATTAGTTTAGTTTTATATTGGATAACAAATAATAGTGTAAAATAAACAAATCATGTATTAGAATGAACATTGTTTAAAGTGCATTCAGCATGTTTTAGTCCTAAAATGCAATATTCATTTACTTTAATTTGAAATTAAAAATAATTTCACCTTGTAATTACATAAATTTATTTTATATTGAAAAGTTATAGAATTTTTTATTTTTAGTTTTATGATACAATATAACGAAAGAACGTATATTCAATATTTTTCATTAAAAAAAGACTAAAATATTTTCTTCGTGTTGAATTCTTAAGTAGAGTACTTAATATTTACTCATGAGAATATGAATAAATATGGATAAACTAGTATTTTACCCATCACATTTGTTATCAAATCTATTTTTACCCATATAAATATGAGCGCGCATTGAATTATTATCCATTTTATGTTATGTTGACCCATTTGTCATCACTATTCATACACATATATATATATATATATATATATATATATATATATATATATATAAAGATGGTGTAAAAATGTGTATATAATCAAAATTATATTCAAGATAAATTAACTATAGGTATATTTTATATATAATAAATATTGATTGACAACTTGACACATTTCTTTGAACTTTGAAAAATCATAAATTAGACTATAAAAAGAGTATCAATATATGATTTATTTATTTATATTGAAGTAGACATGAAGTATGTATTATCACCCCGTTTAATATTCTACAGGTGAAACTTCGCTATTTGTCCTACTCATAGACGGATGGAATTCAAAGGTACATGAGGACAAGAATATTTGAATGAGGTACAAAAAGTGAAAAATGTGTTATTTATGAATTAGAGGAAGCAATATTTTTAGTCTATGTTAATGCTAATTTTTATTTTAGTCTTGTGTTATTTAACTTAGCACTATTAACTTTAATTATATCAAGTGAGTGATTTTAATCCTTCAACTAACAGACCCAAAAAAATTAACAGAGAGTTCACTGCTAAAAGGGGTAATTCGGATATTTTAAAGTAATTGCTTGAGAAAAAGAAAACTTTTTTTAAGAAAATCATTCGTTGCATAATTTATCGTTCGTCGGTGTGAGCGGGAGGGTTAATGCCTATCAAGTTGGTTTTTGAAATTGTAGCTCAAATCGACGGGCTTGTTCTTCTAGATAGAGATAGGGAAGACTTAGCTTGTTCTTCAAAGAGAGAGAATTAAAAAGGAAATACCCGAACTATCCCTTTTAGCACTGAATTCTCTGTTAATTTTTTTTGAATCTGTAAGTTGAAGGACTAAAATCACTTACTTGGTATAATTGAAGGTTAATAATGCTTAATTAGATAACACGATCACTAAAATAAAAATATAGTCTTAACACATAGACTAAAATAAAAATATAGTCTTATATTATAAGTGTAAATTGTGCACATAAAAGTGGTGTGGGAAAAGAAAGTGCATGGAAAGCCCTGAATTTGGAAATTAGTTACATCAATAGACCCAACTCTGAGTTAAGGACCCATCATGAACTTTCCAAATAGCTACCTACTGTGCATGGCCATTATAATCAAATTAAGACAAAAACTATTTAAAAAAAAATAGCTACCAACCATTAGGCAACAATGAATTACTTCAGCGCAAGATGTTAGTAGGTCTATCTTGAACATGTTTTTACTGAAAGAATTGACAAATCGTTTCTATCATTAATAAAATATAATTATAGTATTTTGGTTGGTTTGTCCTTTGTCTCATCTCTCTACAGTATTTTACAATATTATAGATTTGTATTTGGTCTATAGACCATATATCTACATAATATAGGAGTGGGCATAATTCAGAAGAAACTACTCAACTACACAAACATTTCTACCATATTCATTAATTCTCTTTATACTGTGAAATAATTATATTTTTATATCATTAATTAATAAATGACTAACTTTCACATATAACAAACATAAAATTTATATTTGTATGCTATAACTATAGTTTGCAAAATTGCGTTTTATATCAAACATAAATATGTATATTTCGCTATACATATACAAAAAAAAATGCAGTTGTATAATTCGCTATACATATGGAAAGAAAGCAATTGTATAATTTGTATACATATACAAAAGAAAGCAGTTGTATACAAAAGATCAATTGTATAATTTGTGTATGTATAAAACAAGAAAGAGAGAAAGACAAAAGAAAACTGGGCAGAAGAATATTTGTATTGTACAATTATAAGTGTAGATGATGAAGATATATGTTTTTGCATATGTATATACAATTTTCTCTCGCTTTATATAAATAAAAACACAATTTATACATTTCGTTTCTGTTTGAATAAGCGAGAGAGGCGAGGGTGGCGAGTGAGATCTGGGAGAGTGGTGAGCAAGATCTGGGAGAGGGGAGAGAGGAACAAAAATATATGTATATATGTATGTAATTTCCTCACTTTACACAAACACAAACACATTTTACACATTTGTGTTTGTACAAAAGCGAGAGAGGCGAGCGAGACTGCCACAAACAAGAGTGGCGAGCGAGATTCCATTGGGGAGAGAGACGAAAATAGCAATAGTTTGATATAGGGCACAATTAAATAAAACTATATTTATAGCATTTAATTTAAATTAATAATTTGCTATTATACACAATTTTTCCTTCATAATTCATACCATGACAAACGACATATGTTTATGTAAATTTGATAAGATTCTATTTTGACTAAAGTTATTTGAATTGAAGTGCTCCATAATGAGACTTCATGGTCCAACGAACTATTGGGCTGATCAGCGATCTTGGTTCTTTGTTTTTTGGGCCGTGTATATATGGGCCGAACGATGAGTTCTGTAGCTTGATCCGTATAATGCAAAAAAAAAAAAACATTTACACGCCCAGTGGGACTCGAACCCACAATCGCTTGATTAGAAGTCAAGCGCCTTATCCATTAGGCCATGGGCGCTATTGATATTTACTTTGTATTTGTTGTTACATACTATAAAATTACATCATGTTTGGGAGACTATACAATCCTATTTTATTATATGCTTTGCAACCAAATGTTTCATATAGACCATAAATAATATACAACGTGAATATTTTATTTAATTTGTGTTTGAATTTCAAAATTTAAAATGTGTGACATAAATTGAGTTAGAAGAATATCTTTTTTTAGTTTCTGATTCTCTCCCTCGTATAATTTGCTATTGTCTCTTTAAATCCTTTTATGTTGTTCTTCTTAGCTTATTTATTGCTTGATAATGAATAGAGCGCGACCTAAGTAGCTAATGTGCTATGCGAGTATTAGCTATTTAAACTTCTAATTCAATCTAAGAAGATAATGCATAAAATTTTGGTATATATGAATAACTTACTTCCTAATTAGCTATCAAACATTGTATAACTTACGTAGAAATATATATATATGAATAAGTTGTTTCTTTACTAGCTACCAAACTACCCTTAAAAAGTATTCAAATGTGTATCTCAACTGTGACCTTTTTGGCATTTTGGGTATGTACTCATAGAATTTGGTTCCTCAGTACTGCTACCTCATTTATAACCATATACAAAAACAGTTTTCACAGAGATGGTGTTACTGTTTGAATATTTAGCAACACCATGGACAAAACTGAATTTAATCAGTCTTCTATGACATCCTTTGATCACCAAGAATGAAATGTACTCCAAACTATCACGAGAATCATATACTGATCCGAGCTCATTGCATTTTCAAGAAAGGTATTGCCAAACTATTCGACACCACAGTAAAAGCAATTGCTGAAAGAGTTGATCTTGAAGAACTTTTGAAAAGGGAAGAGTGTTTTTGAAGTTGTTTGATGACCTTCTGAGAGTGAACCTCTCATCTTTTGAGCCTTCAACTGAGAAAGTTTAAGCTTGTTCAGAATCTTATCCATAGATGCTGACCTCTTCTTTGATAGTTTCACCTGATATCCAAAAAAGACAAGTTCGAGTCAGTTTTGTAGTACTATTTCAAAACAAGTACTCCCTTTGTTTCAATTTGTTTGTCTTATTTTGATTAAACACGGATATAGAAAGCAAAAACATTTTTGAATCTTGTGGTGATATGTAGAATGTACCAAAATATACTGCAATCCTATGTCCTAAACATGTCATGTGAAAAGTTGAAATTAAAGAGTTGCTAAAAAAGGAAAAGACATTCTTTTAGAAACGGACTAAAAAGGAAAGTAAGACGAACAAATTAAAACGAGGAGTAGAAAGTAATCTGTGGAGAATTTATGTGACCTCGAGCTTCTGGATTGCTGCTTCAGCTTTAGCCTTCTGCAAGTTCTCCCAAGCATTAATTCTGGCTTCCTCTCTTTGCAGCCTACAATTAAACGGAAGGAAAAATCAGTGCTTTGCTTCTGGAGGCAGATCCATGAGTTAAATTTCACTTGTTTCTATGTTTGAATTCTTTGAAAATATGGGTCTATGCGGGAATCCAGAGAATTCTCATCTCTACTGGTGAAGTCAAGATTAGGTAGGCCAGCTCTCTAAGTCGTTCAATCGATAAACTTGCAGAACAGAAAAGGTAAACATTACGGATGTGCTGGTTGTCTGTACTGAAGGACAGCATAGGTACTATTGTAAGTATCAAAAGCATGAAATGAAGACGTACTTTGGCATGCTCCTTTCTGCATCTGCAACATCCCAGCGTACATTTGAGTCGGTTGCATCTTGTAAGTCTTTCCTTGTTTTCCTTACCCCTTTTCTCTGTAATTCTCCAGATATCGGAGGTCCTCTGTCTACCTGTACATCTCTAATCTCAAGTTTAGCAGAATGCTTATCATTCGGCTCCTCTATAGAACGGATTGAAGGAGACCTTCCTTTGGGAGAGGAATGTGTACTGTCGTCGGGGCTCATCTGTGTTGCCATATCTCTACATGAAACTACAGGGGAAATAGAATCTGGTTCCTTGGTGTCATCAGCCTTATCATCTGTCCATTGTATGCAAGAGATTAATGCAATAATATACTTTGCCATGAAAACATTTTTCTTCTTATACTATGGTCTAGGTGATTGCACAACACATTTTGAAAAGAAGAATGCTTAAAATGTCTATAATTCAAGAAATCAGGAGTGTTATGTGTGCGGCGTTAAGAAGCATTAAAACTACAGTAAGGTCATATTTTGATACAAGGTTAACAACTACTAGCCATACTATTGTGCCTAAATGGCTAATTGTGTCTAAATGTCTCAGAAGATAGAGTTTGACATGGCCTCGTGCTTAGGAAACTTCAAATGACTCCACCTCCCTCCTTTTATTTTTGATAATTAACTTCAATTTCCTTCCTTCTGTGATTTCGTACAGTTTTTAGTGAGACGTTATCGATCTCTAGCTAGCACATTTTGACATGAGTTCCTTCTTTGACTAACCTAGTGCATATCAGTTTACATTTTATATCAAAGCAAGGGAGGTTTCAAGATCCACAGGTCACACATTAGTTAGTCCATCACAAGTCTTTAGTCGAGAGATGACTAATTCCTCCAGTCAAGATTTGATCTAAAGACCAGATGCAAGGTTCACTAACAACATTCAAATGATTAGCATTCAAATAAGATAGATGTACACACTTCTACACTCGTACATATCACAGGACCATTGAGGTTTCTATGCTAATAATACTAAAAGAAGACATTGATAGTGCAAGTTGATAAAGAATTGAAGATCAAAGAGTGTAAACAGTAAAATTATGAGTAAACAACTGATTATTAACATATTATAGACGATGAATCCAATTGCGTAGGATTAGTATGCAATCACTAGTCTACCAAACCAGAAGAGACTACAACAGAATTTCTGCAAAGAGAAAGAACATTATACCTTGGGAGCTTGGTAATGAAGATTCAGCGAAAAAATCTGACAGACCAGGAGCAGTGCTTGCTCGAGCCATATTATTCTCAGCATAAAAAGCACTTGAGCTTGAGCCGGAACCAACACCATAATGAATGGATAATCCATCAGGCACCAGTACACCTGTTGTAAACGGTGAATTTGCTACAAAATTACTTCTATTTCCGCCTTCATGTACTAGTACAGAGGGCGAATAGTTTGGCATGAACATAACACCAGGATTCTCAAGTGGTCCACTTTTAGACTTTGGCTGTTTTTGCAATTGCACATTTGAAGAAGCCTTGGGAGTGGCATAACCTGATACTGGACTTGTAATCCACCTCTCCGCATCGTCCCATTTAGAAGGCAATGCTCTTCCACTATTAAACGGCATCAATGCAGTAGCAGTAATGTGTCTCCTACTACTATTAGTTGGCAAGGGAACTCGCTCGGAACTCCATCCTTTCTGAAATCCTTCAAAATGATGATCTCCATATTCTGGTGTCGACGGGCTAGTATATGTACCTGAATTCCTCAATGAAGTATTGTGTTTTCTCATGATGTTTAATTATAGCCACATTAGAACTCCCCTGCCAAATGGATGAGATAATTTCAAATATGAGATACTAACCATCACCTAAAAACTATTTTGAAAAAAGTCTTGCAACGTTCTAGACTCCCATTAAATATTCAGATAATAAACCACTAAACCTAACTAGTTTGAAAAAATTTAAATGTTCTAGCTTCCCAACACTAATTTTTTAACCTACTATTAGACCATAGGCATAGCCCTTTTTTTAATAATTGCAAAAACTAAAGCAATGATATCGAAAATGATGATACTAATTAAGCCAAGTTCAAGTAATCTTTGAAGTTGTGGTCATTTTTTCTGTAGTCCATTTTCAGGACCACTCAAAGGGTAATGAAGACCAATAATTGCTAATAGTACCAGATCAAATTTATCATTGCACTCCCCTGAAATACACAAAACATTATTCAAATTCATCCCCACTTAAACCTGAACCCCTCCTCCGAAAAGAGCAATAATAACATATCCAGTATAATCTATCAAATCGAAGTTTGTTTCCAATATACCGCACAAGTGCAATGAATTTATTGGTGAACATAATTATGAACCAATCAAATTTAAATCGAGATACAAAAGGGGGGCAAAGCAGTAAAAATGACAAAAAGCGTAATACTTTTAGCAAAAGCGAAACTCACCCTTTGCACTTTGTTGATCTGTTGTTTATGCCAACTTCTAGTCTCTGAATTTGGAAAAAAGCAAATTAGGATTTTTTTTGGATACAAAGGCAGAAAATGAAGTTGTGACTAATGAATAGAAAAGTAATTGTTGAATTTCCCAGAAAGGGAAAGAAGAAAGAAAATAAATAAAAGAAAGAATCTTCAGGTGTGAAAGAAATCAAGAAATGTAAATGTAAGGGGGGCAGGCGGGGGTTCAATGATGATAGCAAACGTTTTGACTAGAAAAAGTCACTGTATTTCTCCTTGACAGTGAAGAAGAGTTAACTGTTAAGAGATTTTTGTGAGTCATCTAAGAAATTTACTGCTAAGCGCTTATAATTGGATTTTGTTTTTGACCTATCAGATTACGAGAATAGTACTCCTTTTGTCCTAAGGTCTCATTTCATAGCCGTGATATGTGAGATTTAAGAATGTAGAGTATACGCAGATCATATCATTATCTTGTGAAGTGTTTTAAAAAAATTCTGAATTCAAGTATATTAAATTCATTTTACACAAGGAAAATAAAAAGTATAATCTATTTAAATTATTATTCCCTCAGTTTCTTTTTACTTGTGCACTTTTTATTTTATAGTTGTCCGTAATTATTTATCCATTTTGATAAATTAATAAAGGATAAATTTTTTTTACCTATTCTATCCTCATTAAATGAATATTTACTTTGAGAAATATAGAACTTTTCATCCACTCTATAATTAATATAGGTAAAATGGTGAATTCATTAAATTATTAATTATTTTCTTAATTGGTGTATCAATTCAAAAGTGAACAAGTAAAAAGGGACTGAAGAAGTATCTATTAAGTATTTCTTGATAATTAAAAAAATTATTATATTAATTAGAAAAACACTTATTTTTGAGATAGAGTGAATAAAAAGAAAGAGATAAGAAGGGGGTGAAGTTTGTCCGAAACGAACGGGCAAACCCATGTGATTTATGAGACCTGAAACTACGGAGTACACTCCTTTTTTTGGACCATTGCTCCTAATTCCATGTATTTTTCCCTCCTTAGCTACCCCCTTGCCCTTTTTTTTAAATAAAAAAAAGTTAGTATATTATATTTTATCATAGATACTTATTTTACATTTATATTTTATATGAACTAAATAATTTGATTTTAATAACTAAAAATAATTAAATATATGCTTACTCCTAAATTGGTGATTCAGAATGACAATTTATCTGTATTAGGAAATGACACGTGAATTTTGTTATAAATAAACATTATATTCTCCTTGTTGTATAACTTGCTAAATAGAATAATTTAAAATTATATGTAAGGACAATAAATTAAAAGTACTTTGGAAAAAAGTAATTCGTATGGAGTATTTTATGGCGTAATGTCATATAACGTTATAAAAGAGAGAGAATTTAATTTGCACAGTTTCGGCGCTTGAGTTATTACAACTATGAGAATAATATAGCTA
The DNA here is from genome assembly GCA_022817965.1 of Solanum lycopersicoides. Classification (NCBI taxonomy): domain Eukaryota; kingdom Viridiplantae; phylum Streptophyta; class Magnoliopsida; order Solanales; family Solanaceae; genus Solanum; species Solanum lycopersicoides. The sequence goes on from CM040619.1 coordinate 58,762,011, forward strand.
TTGTTATAAATTCATTATATATGCGTGTTTTTAAGGTGATAAGAATATTTTGGGGAAATTATATATCTACTAGTTTGATAATTTTAGGGAGTAATATTTCAACACTATAAATAGAGATATCACTCACCATTTGGAAGACACACTTGAATAAGAATTCTCCCATTCATCTTCATTTCTTTATTATACTATTTTGAGCTTGATTTTAAAATAGCTATTTATTTGAATGAAAAATATGCTTTACAAGTGAGGGGAAGATGTTAATTTATAGTCCAACCAGGGGCGGAGCTATCCTTAATGAAGGGGGTTCATTCGAACCCCCTTCGGCGAAAAACTATATTATTTATATATGGTTAAAATAAGTTTATATGTATATATAGTAGATGTCGAACCCCCTTCGGCTACCTATTTCTACAGATTTTGAACCCCCTTATTAAAAATCATGGCTCCGCCTCGGAGTCCAACCCTTAAATAACGTTTTTAGATTTTATAGCCCCTCGTGATTCTCTAACAATATGTTTAAGATCATAGATTAAAAAGACAATATAATACATTCAACATATATTTAGTGTAAAATTATAAGATTAGAAAAAATATTTATTAAATTTCCAATTAAACCAAACTAGCCAAAACAAATTAAAATGGAGGGAATTTTAAATAGAGGAATTCACAATTATCTCTGAAATAATCAAATCATGAAGTAATTAAACATCTTTTATGGATCACTATATATACCGTTAAGATCTCTCTATAATGATAACGTTTGTCTAAAAGTTTCAAATTATTATGTTTTTACTTTTTATGTTGTAAACCAAAACAAAATTCTTGTTAAATTTGAAAACTCAATTGATTTCATATTTCATTAATTAAAAAGAAAAAGACTAACACATTACTAATAAATCAATGACTAGCTATATCATACCGTGATGCCGATATAGATCAAAATCTACGAAAATATGTGCTTAAAATTAATTAAAAATTCAAGAAATCAACTATAATATTGTAATTTTATAATCATAGCTTATTTCATATATTTCAAACACTTAGTAATGATATATTGTTCGAATGAACGAAAATTTTATCCAAGCTTTTAGCAAAATGATAATTCAATATTTTTCCTTAAAATTTCAAAAGCTTAACAAGTACTAACTTTTTTATCTGTTAGTCTTTTGTACAATGATCACTATTCTTTTGATCAGTGTAAGCTTTAATAATGAGTATCAAAATTATTTTAATATTTTATTTTACAATCAATAAATTTCTTAGAAATATTTGTTATACAATATCTGAATATGACAGTTTTAGAAAATTTTACCAAGGGACTAATATTATAATGAATGTCATTGTTATTATAAGTAGAATATACTCCCTTCATGCATGTTTACTTGTCACTTATTTTTAAAATAAATTTTTATTTTCACTTGTATCTTTGATATATCACAAAAAGACAATAACTTTTCTTTTTTTTATGTTTTATCTTCAATATTAAATATTTATTTTTGAAATCATTTTTCAAGACATCATTTAATAGGTGATAGTTTAGTAAAATACCTCTATCAATAATAACTTTCTTAATGAATGTGTCAAGTCAAAGTGTAATAAGTAAAAGTGAACGAAAAAAGTAATTATAAAGAATATAATATGAAAAATGATATTGTTATTATTACAAATGAGCATTAAAAAATTTTGATTGTAAATGACATAGCGAGCGTTTAATTTGTCTAGAATGAAAAGAGAAAATGAAGAAGAAGAAAAAAGGTCTTTAACACTTCTTTCATCTCTATTTATTTTGTCAAATCTTTTTAAATTTGATGTCCATTTTTAATTGTCATTTTTGACTAACTCAAAAAAAATAATTTATTTTACCCTCAATTTATTAACGAGTTAATGTTTTTAAAAAAAATTAATGAGTAAATACATTTGGAATCATATTAACTATAACAAGGGAAAATAATAAATTTATTGTACCAATCAATATTTCTTAATACCGTCAAGTAAAAATTTGATAAAGCAACGAAAAACGGTGGGAGTTTCCACTAAATATGGAGTAGTACTTGGAACATTTATCTTTTTGATTTTGTTAAGGAGGCACGTTTAATCTTCATCAAAATTTATTAAATATTTGATGGAATCCATACCTCCTTAATTAATTAATTTTTTTTTTTATAACTATAAATAATAAAAGAAAAAAATGCTTTTGCAATATTTCATAAATTATTTAAACCCTACCTTCACACATAAATAACTTTGTCAATTTATTTCCCCAAAACAAATTACTACAATATAATTTTTATACCAGATTAAAGTTGGAGATAATGTTCCTAATTTGATGTCCAGAAAATACTGAATATATATAATTTACAATGCATAACTTCACCATCAGCTGGAATAGCTCAGTTGGTTAGAGCGTGTGGCTGTTAACCACAAGGTCGGAGGTTCAAGCCCTCCTTCTAGCGTCCTTTTTATTCTTTTACCCTTTCTTTTTGAAAAAAAAAACTATTTTCTTTTTGGAAAAATTTTATATATGGCAAACTGAATTTATGAAATAACATTATATGGGTATAGTTTAGTTTGTTATCTAGCTTTTAATTTGTATAAAATATTTTTTAAAAAAATTTGTACTATATTTTACTTTTCCATCAAATAGTAACGGTAGCCTTAAATACAGTAACAAACATTTACATAATCCCATGATTTAAGCTAAATAGTCAAAATTTTCTCAAAAAAGAATTCTATAGCGACAAAAAGACTATACAAACTTGTTTCCGGGAAACTAAACTCTTTATGTATATAAAGTTTATATACGAATGTAGTAAATTGAATATAAATTGTTTAACTTGTACCAAATTGTAAAGTAATTATTATATACATATACAAGTAATTGTATATGTATAAAATAAAAATATGAATATAGTACTTGTATATACACAAATTCCTCAAGTAGTTTTGTATATAATAACGTAAAATACAAAAAAAATGTGATTTAAAACAAATTATTACACAAATAATTGTACCAAAATTTTAAAAGTAATTACTTATATACATATATAACTAGTTCAATATACAAAAAAATTATATATGTATAAAAAAAGTTTATATACGAATGTAAATACAATGAATATAAAAATATACAAAAACTTGTATATGTATAAAAGAAAGTTTATATACGAATGAAAATAAAATGAATATAAATTGTTTGATTTGTATCAAATTGTAAAGTAATTATTATATGCATATACAAGTAATTATATATGTATAAATAAAAATATGAATATACTACTTGTACATACACAAATCCCTCAAGCAGTTTTGTAAATAATAACGTAAAATACAAAAATTTTGTGATTTAAAACAAATAGTTGTATCAATTTCTAAAGTAATTACTTATATACATATATAACTAGTTGAATATACCAAAAAACTTAAATATGAATATAACAACACAAATATCTTGATCAATTTTATATATAATAGTTCGATGTACAAAAAACTATATACACAATATTCAAGCAAGTAATTCTTACGGATGGAGATAAGTCTTCCATTCTGATTTTGAAGAACTTGTAATTTGATAAGATTTTAAAAAATATATATATATATGAAAACTAAGAAGTATAATACATATACAATTGTTGTTGAAGAATATTTTTAAAAAAAATAAATAGATTCATTGGTTGATTTTGGTGATTACCTACTAATTGAGAGCAAGAGGAATGGAGAACGTGAAATCTTCCTAAATTTGAAATTCAAAATAGAATGGACGAGTGATTTTAGGAGAAAGAAATGGGGATAGGAGAGATAAAACTAATTTTGCATAAAATTATTTATAGAAAATCATAAATAAGTCTTTTACTGATATACAAATAGGTGGTGGGTCTCATTAATTATGGCAAAAAAAAACAAACTATAATCACTGAAAATAATAAATTAAACTATACCATATTAATTAATTATTTAGTATAGTTTGTCATCTCATGTAATTTCCCTTTCTTATATTTACTTTAGTTACCAAACCACTCTTTGCAAAACAAAACAAAAAATTATATCCATCGTTCCTATTTTCTTTTACAAAAGATACAAATTTAAGGATATGTTCATTTTAACAACAAAAAAAACAATTTATCAACACTTTATATTAAATAAATTTTTTACTTATTTTTTGGTTTCAAGTTTTTATCCAAACACAAAATTGTTTTTTTCACTTAAAAGAGATTTCCAATACTTTAAACTTGTCAAATAAATAAATGCTTTCAGGTTCACTAATGTAAGACATGAGCTTGTTTATACACACGTCATCTAAAAAAATGAAGTTTCAAGTATCTTAGGTTTATGAGAGATTGAAGGGGATGTCACCTATCACATTGGTGTAAGGTGGATGAAATAGAAATTAACTTTCAGTCTTACGTGATACAAAGGTGCCACCAAAATTTAAAGGAAGGTTCTATAGAGTGATGGTAAGAGTTAGACCAATTCTTTATAATTGTATGGAGCATAGTGTTGCCCAATCAAAAACTCCTACTTTCAAAATGTGAAAGTTGCAGAAATGAGGATGTTATGGTGGATGCGTGGACATATTAGGAGAATAGTATTACGAATCATGAGATTATTTAGGATAATGTTGGAATAGATTTGGTGGAGGAAAAGATAGAAAAAAAATATTAAAATGGTTCAAACATGTGAAGAGGAAAGACATGAATAAGATACTCAACCAAACTCAACCCTAAAAGCTAACTCATGAAATGAGGATTTCTCAAGCTCACATAAGCAAATCACTAATCATTCTTCAACCAATATAGGACTTTAATCCATTTCAACACCGCCCTTCACGCTCAGGCCCAACTAAAGCGTGGATCAGAAACTCAAATAAAAATAAACTTGGTTCTAATACCATATAAAAGTATGAGTCTATCATTTCATTAAAAAGAATAAAATTAGACAATATTAATTTCTGAGAGTCATCGAAATGTTTCAGTTTTGTGGTTATTGCCGTGGTCTTCCAAAAGCGGCTATTAATGATTTCCCAACGATAGAATATCAACGATACAAAACTATGCACATATTTGATGAAGTGACACTAATAGGAACAAATAAACTTGATAAATGTCATATCACAGATACTTGCCCTACCAATTGCCTAACTTTTTTGAAGCTATTTTTTTCCTTTTAGCATCTTTTACCTCAAAAATGCTTTATGGTCGGCTGATAAGAAGGATAATTTGGAAGTTTAGTGGATATTGGCATCAAGGAAAGGAGTGGCGTTATCTTTTTATTCTTTGAATCCCCTTAGAGGTTCATCTACATTTGAAGTAGTAAAATTGAAGTTTGTTAGTTGTAGAATATATGCCCAAGCTTTATAGCACACTAGTACTAAACATTTATTGTAACAATACCGTTAAATCATTTTTTTTTATCCCACCCGGTGTCCGGAGCCTACATTAGAGGTCCGGCTATATCCGGATCAAGCTCTGCAGGACTTATTTGGGGGTGACGCTTCAAACAGAATTTTCTCCATATCCAGGCCCGTTAAATCGTTATCATCACTTTTAGTAGTTGTCTTATATTTTAGATTACTAATCTCACTGAACATTACATTACGTGTAGTTTGTTAATGAAAAGAGGATTTTGATCATATTGTATGGTGAATTGGGAATAAATTAAAGAACATTAAAAGCTTTCTGGCCCATAGATATCTGAGTGCGTTCTTGTATTGCACAAAGCAGGTTAATGTACCTAATTTTTAAAGCTATATATATTCACAGTTAGTCTTACAAATTTTAACATCAACATTACTTCACCATATAACATGTCGAATATGTCGAATAGTAGTACTTCAAATTTTCTCTATTTTCGTTACGAAAGTTTCAAAAAGTCGATGTCTAAATCTAGGCGATCACTTCACCTATCAAATATAAAGCAAACGCCAAGCACAACATCTTTGGTTCATTTCAGTCCAAAATTGGAGGAAATGAGAAGAGTTTTTGACAAATTTGACACAAACAAAGATGGAAAAATCTCTAAAGAGGAATACAAATCGGCGATTAATATGATGAGCAATGGTGGAGGAAATACGAAATCTTATGAAGTTGATGATGCATTTCAGGCTGCAGATACTAATGGGGACGGTTTCATTAACTTTGAGGAGTTCATGAGAGTGCAGAGTCTCGAAGGTGGTGTGAATTCAACTGATATTAAAAGCGCTTTCAAGGCGTTTGATTTGGATAGCGATGGTAAAATTAGTGCAGAGGAATTGTTGCAAGTTCAACGAATGTTGGGAGAAAAATGTAGCTTAGAGAGTTGCAAGAAAATGGTCAGAGGTGTTGATGCTAATGGGGATGGACTTATAGACATGGATGAATTTGTGACCATGATGACGCGTACCATGAAGCTCGTATGAGAGTTGTCTAAGTACACCAAAACAATGTAGTAATGTCATACAATAGCGCAGATATCTATAGTCTCGATCCGTTTTCATACTGCAATAAAGTGTCCTATTTAATTTTCTATGTTTGAGTTTGTTATGCTGATTAAGTTTCAAAAAAGACATCCAAGATATATATAGCGTTACAATTCTAGCACTAGATGTAATTAATTAACTTATGAAATATTTCGATTTTGTTTTTGAGATAGAAACGCGATAACTCATTTTCCAGGATATTAGGTTTGTGAGCAACCAAAAACAGTGATTCTGGTTGAGGGTGTACCAAATTAAAGCATTCCATGGATTATGAATGTCATGCCACAGGAAGACTCATGATCTAACGCCTTTAGGGTTGAGTTTGGTTGAAGTTCACTTCTTCACATGACCAGTCTTGGCGTGCATTGGATGCTAGAGTCTCACATTAGTCGAGGAATGAATTGATTAACAATCTTTCCTTCTCAAGCAAATAGATCTCGCCAATTTGGAAATCGATTCATTAGGAAAGAACGTGTTGAGAACATAAATAAATAATAAGAGGTCGTTTGATGTGAGGGATAAAAATAAATAGTGATTGGATAGAAAAATAGTGATGGGATACAGTTTTTATATCTTGTTTGGTTGCCATGTTTGGGATAGTTTATCCCACCATTTATATCATAGTGATGTGATAAGTTATTCCAAGATAACTAAACTCAGGATAACTTGTTCCCAACCAAACGACCCCTTAAAGTTTTACTCTATATAATAACGGGAAAAGGGTTAAAAATGCCCTTAACGTATTTTAAATTGTTCAAAAATGCCCTCCTTCCACCTTTCGATTTAAAAATGCCCTCAACGTTTTTTTAAGGTTTAAAATTGCCCTTTTTTAACACCCGTTTGACATGGCAAATGCTGAGTCATTAAATTAGACAAATGGCTTCATTTTATTGGTCCACCTATTTTTTTTGGGAAAAGGGTTAAAAATGCCCTTAACGTATTTTAAATTGTTCAAAAATGCCCTCCTTCCACCTTTTGATTTAAAAATGCCCTCAACGTTTTTTTAAGGTTTAAAATTGCCCTTTTTTAACACCCGTTTGACATGGCAAATGCTGAGTCATTAAATTAGACAAATGGCTTCATTTTATTGGTCCACCTATTTTTTTTTAAAAATCCATCCCAACGACCCGACCATCTATGCTACAAAAACTCAAACCCACCCACAAACCCATTTTCACATTAACCTTCTTTGTGTCTTGTTGTCCTTCACACCAAGTTGGCAAATGGAATCACTACACTTGCAGGAGAATTTTTAAAAGAAGCCAAGCCATTTTGTCGAAGAGGGTGTCCACCCTCAAAATCTTATTCGTAGTTATCGAACCGCTTCTAATTGATATTGATTATGTAGGCAGTCGAGAAAGTAAAAGAATTGGATGTTAGCATAAAAAGTTTGGAAAGGGAAAAATTTTGGAGGAGAAGAAAAGTCTGCTTGCAAAGTGTGCTGCTACAACTCTGTCATCAAAGCTCATTGGAGGGGAGAAGAAATTCTTTGGATCCATGGTTGTGGATGTCGTTTGCAATCGGAACTAATGATAGGTTGAACATGATTGGAATTAAGAAGGTATAGAATCTTACAACTGAATTTTTTGTTCGTGTTTAATGAGGTTGTGATTGCTTAATGTTGGGCTTTGTTGTGTCAGCCTTTAGGTTTGCAGCCATGTGCAAAACATCAACTTGACAAATCTTGATCTAGTTCTTCCATTTTTTTTCCCCGCAATTACCTAGAGAATGGAGGACATACAAATTGAATGAAAAGAAAGAAGAGACCTAGAACTAATGAAAAAAAGAAGACCAAAAAATGATCAGCTATCGGGTCAAATTTTTTGAAATGGGTTTTTAGACTAAATGGGTCATATATTTGAAATGGGTAAAGAAAATCCATGTCAGCATTTGCCATGTCAAACGGGTGTTAAAAAAGGGCAATTTTAAACCTTAAAAAAATATTGAAGGCATTTTTAAATCAAAAGGTGGAAGGAGGACATTTTTGAACAATTTAAAATACGTTAAGGGCATTTTTAACCCTTTTCCCTATAATAACTTTAGCTTTTAAATGAGATGGTCATACACTTAATTTTTCTAACCACTTAAGCTTTTAGATGAGATAATTAGACACTTCAACATGATAAAGTAGACTTGATTCTAAGATCAAGCTAAGTTGCACTAATTGTGGTGAACCGGGATTGTATTCAAGAATATTTGTGTCATTGTTCATACTTAAAATGTATTCCGGAAAGATTTCATTTTTACTTTACTTCCTACAAGTGGAATTAGAATAAAGTTGCTAGAATCACTATCATTTCAAATCTACAAATGAAAAATAAACAAATCATATTATTAGCTAGTGTGAATTGAATCAATTCATGTTGAAGTAAAGTCAAAAAGCAAAAGATGCCCATTAGATATTATAGCACTTGTAAAGTTATTGCAAATTTAAGAGCCTATTACACAAAGGAAGTTGCAAGAACAGGGCATCACATTCTCTACAAGTTCAATTTCTCTTTGTTAACTAACTAATGGCTATAATGAGTTGTTTCGAGGTTCCAGTGCAGCAGCCTGATAGGGATATGTCAGTAGAAGAATTCAAGGTGTGGATTAAACAATTTGACATGGATCATGATAAGCGTATTAGCACTGAAGAATTAACAGAAGCACTTGAGAGTCTACACATGTGGTTTAGTTCATGGAAGGCTCGTCGTGTTATGAAGGATGCTGATGCTGATCATACAGGATTCATTGATAACAAGAAAGAAGTAGAGAAACTGGTCAAGTATGCACAACAACGTTTGCACATGAAAATCCATCAAAGTTAACTACTGGTCAATAGTTACAACCATCTTCTCCCTGTATGCCATCTAGTTGTTTTTTTTTGTTTCCTCAACCCATAATCTTAAGATTGAGGGGACTTTGGTTGCTAATCATCTTTGTTAATTAATCAAATTAAAGCGACATATCAAAGGTAAATTAGTTTTTCCTAACCAAGTCGCTTAAGTAAAAGTAAAAGTAATTTTATAATAGATGTCACGCTTAAAAATAGTACTTACTAGATAGATGAATTTAAACTTTAAAATCACAACTACACACACCCAAAACTCACTTACAAAGGATGATGAATTCTATCGATTTATACACAAATCCTAGTAATTCATTAGTACTCGTGATAAAATAAGTCACTCATCGATTCGAATTTCATCATGACCCAAATAAAAGAATTTCAAAATTTGTATAGAAATCCTTATAGCAAAACCAAACAAGTTTTACCCACCAATTTGAAATCCATTCTTAAGGATTTCGTTACTTAATGTTGGTCGGTAATTTATTTTTTACAAGTTTTTTCTTAATGATTAGGAAACTCAAATAGTGGCATAGTAAGTGCCTATTTCTGTAATTCTTCCAAAGTGGGCCTAGATATTGGGTTGCACATCTCCACTATTTCATATTGTAGAGCCCTTGTTTAGAAGGTTTTCTCCATTCACAAAAATAGAATATCTTATAAATTTCTATCAAAATTTAAAGGGTTACCCGCAGGATAATTTGGGTTAACATTGTGTTTGGCCCTTTCAATATGAAATGACGGATCGTTAAGTTCTCCAACCCGATGAGATTGAATTGGGCTGAGTCGGCCTATTTTGACGCTTCAATGCAAACTTTAAGTCGATGTAAAATTTTGGAAAAGTTATTCGTATTTATTAATTATTTTTATAGTTTAAAATAATTATATACCTCAACTTAATACACATAGGCACATGCATTTTTGCTATCAGATATACTAAAATAAAGAGAAACTCGAGTAAAAAGGAGATCTGAATAGGGTTGGGCATAAAATACCGTAAATCAAAATACCAAACCAAATCGAGATTTTAGGTAATTTTGTATCTGTAATTGTTAAGTATTGAGAGTAGAATCTTAGAAATACGGTATTTGAGTTTGTGTTTGGTATGAGATATTAGTATCATTTGGTATTCAATATTTTTCGAATATCGAATTGTTTACTTAATTAAGGTCATATATCAATAGGTTCATTATTTATTAGTAGTAGTATGAAGAAAAAGTTAAAGACTAAGCATAAACAACCCAAATGCATATGTTATTTAGTTGTGTCAATTTGTTTTTCTTGATGCCTTCTTACTTATTGATCTTCTTTTATATCGTGTCTCCACAAAGAAAAAATCAAAGTAATTGAAGCAATAGTATTAACTTTGTAATACGAATCGACTACAATTTCAATACGATCTTACGGAATATTCTACCACCTAGACAGCTGATTATTTAGATTAATGCTAGTCTGGACGCGCCAAATACAATCTAAAATCAGGTAAGAGTTATAATACTACAAACTAGCATTGAATCTAATTAATCAAGTTTTAATAATCCATAAGGTGTTTTAGGGTTCCGATTTCCGAATATGCCTTTAAAATAGTTAAAATTCAGCAAATACGCATTTTGTTAATTATTTAGCTCATATATGTTCCTAACTAGGTTCAAATTTCAATAATTGATCCGAATATATACTTAATTTAACAAGAGCCCTTAATTAATCTAATTATCTCACTAAAATTGGTCAAATATTCCCTTACTAAAGTATGCTAAATTAAGCAATATTTCTTTAGCTTCTATCTGCCTCGCACACATACCAAAATTTTTCCATCGAAACTTTATTGCAATAGAGAATGGATAAAATGGTGAATAGCTCGAGGAACTCTCAAGTTGCATGAGTTGTAAATCCATTGTGTACTTTAGTAGCCTTTTATTTTAGTGATCTATATATGGAGGTGTAGTCGTATTAATTAGCTTTAGGTGTTAGTCAATCCACTTTACTTTTGACTCCTCATGTCTTAGTTCAAAAGCTAGATAGTATATCTGAAAAAGCTGTTACTTAATCTTATTATTATTATTATTATAAAAAACACCATGTGGATTTCGAAGTCGGACACCACTTGACCAGAAGAATATGTTTGTCTACTGTTCTTGCCAATGTGTTGGAGTGAGAATCTTTTATAAGAGATTAAAAATCTGCAGAAATAGATATACAAAATAATTAAAGGGGTTCTGATATCTACTATATATATATAAAAAAAAAATATTTTAATTATACATAAATAGTATAATTTTTTGTCGAAGGAAGTTCAGATGCAAGGCCCCACTCTTGTTCTCGGGTGCACTTTTTACTTGTTAGAATATTGGGGGTTCGAAAAAAGGTGGAGGTAAAATTTTAATTATATGAATTTGAGATTCGAGTTCTTTAAAGTTGTTATGTTAAATTAAAGAGGGAAGTATTAGGAATATTCTTAAATTTGGTTTAAATTATTAGTTTCATTCTCGAACTATTGATTGCTTTAAAAATACCTATTAACTTGACTAATTGAACTTAGATACACTTTAATCTTACAACTTAAGTAAAATACACCTCTAAATTCTCGCAAAGTTTAGGGGTTTCAACACTTCTCTAGTTTTTTTTTTTTTATTAAGAGTCTCGTGCTCCTACAAAGAGCTTGAGATCCCACTTGTTATGTCATGTGACATATCGAAAGTGTATCTAAATTAGTCAGTCAAGTAAAATGGTGTTTTTAAAGTTGTCAAATAGTTTAGAAACGAAACTAATGGTTCATGTCAAGTTCAGGAGTGTTTTCGATACTTTTCTCTTAATAATTTGTTTATAATCGATGGAGCTTTAATATAAATACTTTATTCGTTTCAATTTATTTGACATATTTTTAATTTCTTTTAATCCGTTTAAAAAAGAATGATTTTTTCTCTTTTTAAGCAAATTTTTGATTTCAACTTTAGCTGTAATACTAAACCACGTTTTGATATATTTGAAAATCTTTAACTTCATATCAAAATTATTATTTTTTACTTTTATTAAACTGTGTGCCAAGCTAAAATAGGTCGGTCAATCAAATTAAAAAGCAGAAAGTAAAATATTTGGGCCAAAACTACTCAACTTAATTGAAGCGTTAACTCTGCATGCCCCTAGGTTCGAATCTACTTTTGTTAAAAGAAAAAGGTTGCATGGAAGAATCAAACCAATGACACATCTTAGAAAATTAAGAGGATCAACTAAAACCAACACATAAAAGCACTTTCCATGACCAAAAATAATTAAATTTACAACCTTTTTAACATATACAATGCACCAATTCCTCCTATTGTAAATTTTGGGAGTGCTCTACATCTTATTGTTACTCTATTACCTATCGTCATATTCAAGTCCGGTGGATCATCAATTTTATTAATACGATTGGAATTCAATTTTCTAATATGATATTATCATAATGATTTGTCTATGAGTTCACTACTTTAAATGTTTTATTGAAAGTTATATTTTTATATTAACTCAAACAATATCGCATTAGTTAGGACAAAGCCAGTACTACTCAACACAGTTTATATTAAAAAGGATCATTGTTATGCCGCCTCTGTTATATAGGAGAGCTAGTTTAATTTAATAGGTCAAAGGAGTTCCACTAGGAGATTGAAGATAACGTGGTCCCTTCTTCAGTATTATATTATTAGCCATCAATATGGATTCTGCTGGTAAAAATGTGTAACCCTTAATGAGAGGTTTTGAGTTTAAAACTTTGAATATAAAAAAAAATTTCCTTCAAAACGTCATCTTTGAATGAGCTCTATAGTGCGTGATTCGAATTTAATTGAAGCTTCAGTAGACTTCGAATACCCTGTGAGATAAAAAAAATCATTATTAGCCAGCTCATTCAGTGTTAATACATACAAATCCTGGTCAAATACAAGTCCAGTAGTACTTACTGCACCTTCTCTGCTTCGACGTGGCTGCATTCACTGCACTTTGAATGTAACCCCCCTCTCTTTTTCTCTTTGCTTAAAATAAAGCATTTAAAACAATACAAACTAATGGCCCATCCCCTTAAATATAATGACTCATATTGTTTTGGTTTCTTCATTGTTAACCAAATGCAAACTGACAATTTACCCCCTGCTTCTACCTTTCTTCCATTTTTCAATCTTTTGTTTTCCTGTCCCCACATTTTAACTTTTTATATAATCCATTACAAATTGATTTTTAGTTAACATGTGAATTTTCTGTAGTTATTGCATTCTGTTCAGGTCTATCCTCATATACCTGCATAATGTTCGGTTTTGATTAATTTACACGCATCTCAATTAATTTAATGAAATATCTATCATCTACCACAAAAGCAATTGGTTTTAACTAACTTTGTCCATAAAAGCTACAACAAATAAAAAGAAATCACCTAGTAATATTTTTGTTAAAACGTCGAAACTGATCACTTCCTAAATCTTCGTTCTTCTGGCTTAACTTAACCTTCTAACTGCTTTTAAAATGTACAACTCAACTAATTCTAACCACTCCCCTCAAGTTGGGAATCAAAAAAATGTTTTTCATTAGGAAGTATTAATACCATGTTGCTACTGGTTAGAAACTGTTATTTCATATTGAAAACACTTCTCAACTGACATAGATAGTTGATTTCATCTCTAAATTATTGATAACGATAACGTTAAAAACACTTATCTACTTAACTAAGTATACTTCGATATATCCGGATACACCTCGATCTGTCACATCATGACATAACACGTGGTCTCAAACTCTTGTAAGAACATAGATTTTTATTAAAAGAAAACCTGAGAAGTAGGGGTGTCAAATGGGCGGGTTTGATTGAAATTGAGAATATTAAAATGAGTTGAATAAAAGTCGGGTTGGGTTTTGACCCGCCCAAGTTTACTTTGGACTCAAAATGGGTTGGGCTCAAATGGGCTAAAAAAACGGGTTGGATCTTTACCGCCCAATTTGACTCGATTAATCTAAAAAATTTAACACATTGATATTTAACTTTTATAATCACAATTTGAATTTTAGCTCAAGATTTTTTTTTTAAAAAAGTAACAAATGGATAGATAAACCCTAAAATATGTTAAATAGATAATAATTCATACCTTAAATATATGAACATATCTTAATAAAAAGTTTTAAAACGGGTTAAAATTAGAGATTGAATTGGGCTCAATTGAGGATTCTCTTCAAATGGGTTATGCTTGAATAAATTGAGATTGAACCCAATTCAAATTATGTTGAGCTCAACCTTTAAAATTCTGGGCGGTTACCTATGTTTGGGCTCATTTTTGACACCCCTACTGAGAAGTGATGAAAAACATTCCAAAACTCCGCGAAAATTTAAAGATGTATTTCACTCATGTTACAAGATTGGTATACATTTAAGTTTAATTAGTCAATTAAAAAAATATTTTTAAGACGATCAAAAGTTCAAGAATAGAACTAATAAAATTCATGTATTTTGTCGAGATCTAACTAGACAATATTTTGAGTGAGCAAATTTCAAGAAAATGTGACTGATTTTCTACATATTCTGCAATTATTTCCTTGTCCCATGAAGCTCTAGTATATACTACACAGTGGATGGGCATTTTTAAAAATAAAAAAATGGGAGCACCACCATACGCCAAAAAGAAGGAATTTAGGTGTGAAATGCACGGAGCACAAAAAATATAACAATATTGTCCATCTGATAATAAACTTTGAAGAGGGAGGGAGGGCATCAAAAGGACAAGAAAATGAAAGAGTCCAACAAATGGGACTATGATTAATTTAATACATTTTGAAGTGACAAACAGGCTTACAGATTCTATCAAAGATTTATTCGTCAGACTCTTATATGCCACGCCAAAATATAATAGTAATAGTTATTATTATATGAAACCCAAACATATAGTCAAAAGACATATCCCTCAATATTATTTGAACCAAAAATAAAAAGAGACTTCTAGTAAAATAGAACTCTTCCCGCTCCCCCTGACAATATAAATACAAACATATACGGTTGTTTGGAACAGAAGGGAGGGGTCCCTTCTCGAATTTATTGGAGAAATCAGGAGTAGCTAACACCTAAGGGGTCGTTCGTTTTGATAAAGTGTATTAGAAAAATAATATTTTATTTTATATATTGTTCGTTTTGATAAAGTGTATTAGAAAAAATAATATTTTATTTTATATATTGGATTCATCTGAATTATGTATCAAATTATAAATTTATTATTTTACTCTTTAAAGAAGTTTTTAAATTTTGAATCGATTTTTAATGATAAAGAGTAAAAAAAAATGTGTTTGCAATATGAGTGTATTTTAATATGTTAATCCTTAAGTTACTTCATTTTTTCAAGTTATTACCCCGTCATGGGTGGTTTCATGGAATTTTCGGGTTAAAGCTTATTTCATTAGATTTGTATGCTAATGAGGAAAAAAAGTTTATCTCTGATTTAGGATCAATAAGTAAGATAAAAGATATAGAGTTCGGTTGGTACGCGAGATGAGATAAACAAAGATATTTTATGAGATTATTTTATTTCACTTTCTATATGAGATAATAATCTCATTATTTTAGTACAACTAATGAAATAAAATAATCTCGACATAAGCAAATTTCTCAAATCAAACATAGATAAAGTTAATATCAAAATTTATTTTGGAATAATTATTTTAATCTAACTTATGAACCTGAAATTATTATCTTAATCTCAAGTACATATTGGATGGCGAATAGAGTTAGCTCGGAACTAGCTAGTAAATGAAACAAAGTAATGGTACTAAGTTTGATGGAATAAGGTGGAATATTTAAGAATAAATTTGAGATTAAATTTATATTTTATTTAATTGAAGATATAAGTTTAATTGAATATGATGATTATCAGAATTGTTGAGGGAAATAAATTAATCTACTAATGAATAATGAAAGGAAATTAATCATAATTTATACAAACTCGAAACAAAAAACTTGAAACTTGTAATTTTTGGGTCGAAGGCAGTGATTTTAGTGTCGTGCCTTTAAGCCGCCCATTAGTAGAAATCCCCAAATTCGCCGCTTGTAACTTGGGATTTTTTTTTTTTTACCTCTGCGCAAAAGCATTCACGGTCTTGCTTTTTTTAATAATTTAAATTCATAATCTTAAAATTGAAAATAAAATGCTTATCAAGCAACTTTATCTTATACTCTGGTACCTTTTATTATCTCTAAAATATATTTTTAATTATTTTCTCTATTCTATTCTGGAAAAGTACTTTTAATTTTATATTTACTTTATGCATACTAACATAATAGCCATTTTATTAGAAAGTGTTATTCATCAAGACTTTTTTTAACAAACACAATAGGGAGCACTTTATTCTCAACAATTCGAATTTAATCAGGCTTCAATATAAAGAAAAATAATTGTAGTTTGAAGTCAAATTTGACATGATATTAGAATAAGTCTAATTGATGTATTTTCGAATCGATTGAGGAGTTGAAAATATCCTCGTCCAAGACCAACATAAATGGGGCAGGGAAAATGCTCCAATGAGAAAGTTTCACATCAGTGTGAAATGAGATCTCTCGACTTGTTATAAAGCTTCCTATGAGCTAGTTCTGGAGTGTGAGATACTAGGAAAAAAAAAAAAAAAACTAATATGACATTTAGTTGGGAATCGAGTCAGCAGAACTACCTTATGTAGGTGTGAAAGAGCACTCACTCTGGATGTCATGCTTAGACATTATGTACAACCAAAACTCAGCCGACCACAAAGGTTTTGGGACTCCTATGAGTCCTCGAATCTCATTTTCAAATGATTTTGTCGATTCATCATCTAATACTTCTACTCAACTTCATCAAATGATGAGAACCTATAGGGATGCCCCTGTTTCCTCTGACTTTGAATTCAATGTCACTAATTATTCCATGATCACTGCTGACCAACTTTTTTCCAAAGGTAGATTGTTGCCTTTCAAAGATACTTCCTCTCAAAAAACTACTCTTAGAGATGAACTTCTTCACGAAGATAAAGATGATGATGATAATGTTTTTTCCTATAGGCCCCCTAAAAGTTCTACTAGGTGGAAAGGACTTTTAGGTCTTAAGAAATCTCACATTGGCTCCAAAAAAAATGATAACAACAATCAAGCCTCGTTAGGAAAGAGGTCAAACGTAGTTCATGAAGATATGATTCATCGAACCAAGAATTCACAGGTACATACTATTAATTCCAAATTAGTAGTAAAAAAAAAAAAATATTTCGACTCATTTCATTCCAAATAAATTTAACAAGATAGGTTATTTTTTTAACTATGGTATTTGCAATGTGACAATTAAGAGACTCATTGTTTATTTGCAGGAACCATATAATGGAGGTGGTGGAGGATCTAGTAGTAGAGATGTGGAGTTTCGTTTTAATTAACATTGTATCAAGAGGCATTATTAGATACTTGCTTCTAATTTTAGTTATTAATGTGTTTAGTGTACAAGTAATTGGGAAGTTTTTTGTTGTATTTTGCCATTGATGTTTTTTCAATAGATAGTATTCTGTTCAATATATTCATGTTATGTCTTTTTTTTGCATTAATTCATCTAAGAGCTTCAACATTGTATAGGGCCATGGCCGCGGCCCCCATTATGTTTTCCTTCCCTTCTCAATGAATTATTAAGTTAATTTTACACTTGAGATAGCCACAATCTTTGATGGCTTCTTCTTACTCAAAGTTGTCTTTCACCCTTCTTCACTCATGCTTGTCATCTGCTCGTGAATACCGTTCAGTCAAGTGTTTATTCTTTTATTTTTAAATATGGGTGCTAACCAGATTCCTCATGCTGTATGCGAGGTCAATAAAATTCTCCAAAGAGTGAATTTCTGATCATAATGACCACCTAAAGTTGAATTTTCGGTTGTAGTTTTTAGTTTGGGGTGCCAATTGTAGCATAGTTGCTTAGTCGTCTTTCCTCTTACAGAGTACAATATAGGTGCTTTGAATGCTGCATTTTGTTCAACTTGAACTTTGCACGTCATTTAGAAAAGAGAAGTACTGAAAATATTTTTTAACTCCGTGTGAATATAGTGGATACTTAAAATTAAATGGAAGAACTAATATTTATCTGGATAATGTCATATGGCCAGAAAATTTAGCCAAAATTTGACCAGAAAATTTAAAAGTCAATAATATTCTTTGTATTTTAAATTAAACTGATTTTTTTAACTTAAAATGGTAAAAATGTTAAAATAAAATAAAATAATATAGTGTGAAATATATTGTTTTACCATTCAAATCAAAAATTGCTGGAAAATATCTAACTAGAGGGGAATCCAATTAGAGGAGGGTTGTGCTTGTAAATAGGTCAAATTGTTCATCCGTCTTAATTTATATGTCATCTTTTTTTATAAATAGTATGACCATAATATTTATCATTTTGTAAAGTGTATGTATAAATTAACATATTTTGCCTATTATACATTTTATATTGAAAATATATTTATCATTTATTATAAAGTTGACTTAAGAAAACATTAAATAAGAATATAAGAATAAAACTATCTCCTTTCTTAATAAAAGTGTAAAGTAAAAATGTTATATATAAAATAAAAACAAATAAAGTAACATATATATAATTTCAAAGGTTTAAGCGTGGAGACATTAACTGATAAAGTTGAATAATGAATTGAATATCTTAGTTTTATATTATTTATGAGATAAGAGAGTAGTTGGTGCATTGGGGAACCAAAAACATAAACTCCGTTGGTAGATTGAATTGTACAACAGTAACTGACTGACACACACATTTATTAATTGGGAGAAGCAAATTCATAACGACCACGAAAGCGAACCAAATTTATTGCACTACTTTTAATGCAAAGCTACGAAAGTGATACTTTGGATCAAAGCATCTCAAATTCTCCAACATTCCTCTCATATATACAAACTCTATCCTCTCCACATCCCTCCTAACAAAATCAGGTTTAAGTCTGTTTGAATCAAAATAGGTAGATGTCATGTGAAAATTAATAAACTAAATCTCAAAAGATCATGAACAAGAAATCAAATGAGAAATATATTAAAAGACATAAATATTTAATATGATTCGATCCATTTATTTATGTTCATAAAAAATGGTGAGTAATCCACTATATAAAAAAGATTATAATATCGAGAGAAATAATTTAATATAATTCACTCGAATAAAAAGAGGTTTACACAAGTATTACGCTAATACTTGTGTCTCACAAATTCTTTACTTACACAAAACTCTCAAAGTCTCTAGGACTGCATTATAAATACTACTAAGTTAAAAGATATAAATTTCTATTTATAAAGTCATAAACATTTTCCTACAATAGCCAAATAGGGCAAATACCCAACAAAGCTAACTTTTGAACATAAATTTTGAATTTTTTTCTCCAAGTATTTATTTGATTGTGAACAAATTTGATATGATTTTGAAAAAATTGATTTTCAATGAGTCAATTTTACAGAGAAATTTCACTTTCACATACAAATTTTATTTTTTATTTTTAAAAAAAAACTAAATAAAATGAATGTCTAAAAATATAGTTTCAAAATTTTAATATTCAAACTTTAAAATCTATAGTCAAACGAACCTAATAAATGTTCATAATTTTGTTGGTTTCTTGTACTCGATCACTAGATTTCCACAACTATATTGCCTCGTATTCAAAACTACATAAGTTAAGTATTAGTAGTTGTCAAATTTAAATTTCTAAAACATAAGAAATAGAGTTCATTTAATAAAAATAATTTTTTGATAAATATTTATTTTAAATATAGATAGGTCAAAGTCAACCTGAGCTAAGTAATTAAAGTGCTTACCAATCTGAACTATTTTGGACAAAACTGAACTTAAAGGCATTTAATATTAGAGTAACACCTATCTATACTATATCCATATCTGGTCAAACCCCTCCCATTGTTGGGTGCTTAACTGCTTATCCTTTTGCAATAAACCCATTTACTTTAATTTCATCACTAGTATTTTTCTCATTTTTCATCATTTGTCTAATCTTTTCATAAGTTGATGAATTGATTGAGAATTTATGGACCATATTTTAGTAATCTTCTTTGAATATCTCAAAACCTAATTCATCTGCCCTCTATTTTAGTATATTTTTTAATTGTGATATTTGGGATAATATTCGTATACCTTAATTAATTCCACCTGGCATATCTAGTATTTGTATACCTTGATTAATTCCATCTGAGTTATTTACCTCTCATTAGCACATGTACCATTAACTCTATCCATCAAGACTTAGATAGATGGAACGAAATCATCTTTAAGCCACACTCTTCAATGCCAATTTATTCGATTGTAGGTATGGAGGGATTCAATTGTTTTGGTTAACTTTATATTTGTCTTCACTTTATTTTATTTTTATTTTTGTATAGTTACAAATTATTAGAATTCAGTAACTTAAAACAATAAGAATTTAGAACCTATAAGCTTCAAATCTTAACTCCACATTTATTTTATGTTATTCTACATAAAAAAAATTAGGCCTAGCAAGACAAACAAGCACATGTGTGTGGTGTGGAATTGATTTTAAAGCAACTAAACTGGCAAAAATTTGTAAATTTTGACTATATCTTAAAGGAGTTACCTAAAATGGGCTATAGTGTGTACAATACAATGCATTTCCCTGTATAAATGAGAGAAGTTGTGGGCAAGTTTGAGCCCATTGGCTACAGGCAAAATACGCCTAGCCCAATTTCATATTCATGCACAATGGTGAAATGTTTTCTCTACAAAATCAACAAATTCAGAAGTAGTCTCAATGCTATTTGACAAATATCATATGATTTCTTTATTCTTAATCATTTGTCTACTTTTAAATTGACACATCTTTTAAGAAAAACAATAATTGATATAGTACATTTGCAATTTTACTTCTATTAGTATTCATATTCATATTCATATTCTTAGTCATGGTCATAGACAATGGTGAAATCTTTTCTTTACCCAAACAACAAATTCAATGCTATTTGACAAATACCATATATATCACATAAGTATACGTTTGAAATGTTAAATCCTGTGAAATTTGTCTATCAAACTTAAGACTTAATAGTAATATTTTAAGTGTCAATCGTGCATCCATCGAAACTTATTATTCCTTCCGTCCATAATTAATTATCATGATTTTTTTTAGTTTTTAAATTATAAGAATTTTAACTAATATTCTACTATGTATATTTTTATTATATTGATACGCAAAAAATAGCAATGTATAATACTTTTCGTATAGTTTTTGAATATTTATTTTTTAAAAAAATATTAAATTAATGTAATCTAATTTAACTTTAAAAATTAATCAAGTTAATTTTTTCAAAAAACACAACATGTTAAATAAAAATGAATTTGATGGAATATGTTCTTTTTAATTGACTGAGTCAGCTTCTTCAAAAACTCTATCAACATATTAAAATTTTGCTCTCTATATATTAGGATTTCAGTGGCTCTTGGAGGTCTTTTTTTCAAATATAGATGAAAGTATGGAGCTTCTACAAGAATTTATCGTCTGTGCCAACATTCACCGGAACACCATTCTTGACATTCGAAATAAACAATTTACTTCAACTCTGCACCAATTCCAATTCAGTAGACCAAGCTAAACAAATTCATCAACAAGTTATTGTACATGGTCAAACTCACAACCCATTCATCATCACCAAATTAATACAAGTATATGCAGAACGCGACGATATTAAATCTGCCCAGAACCTGTTTGTCAAATTGTCTCAAAGAAATGTGTTTGCCTGGACAGCCATGATTTCATATTTTTCACGTAATCGCCTAATTAAAGAATGTGTAAATACTTATAAGGAGATGAAACGGGATGACATTTTACCTGATGGATATGTGTTTCCTCTAGTACTGAGGGTTTGTGCTAAGTTTTCGAGCTCTGGTATTGGGGTACAAGTGCACAGAGATATAATTGTGTGTGGTGTAGAATGGAATCTCCAAGTTAGTCATTCTTTAATGGATATGTACTCTAAATGTTGTGATATTCGGAGTGCTAAACGGGTATTTGATTTGATGCAAGAAAAAGATTTGCTTTCATGGAATTTGATTATTTCGGGATATGTATGTAATGAGTTACTTGATTTGGCTGTTGAGATGTTGGGGCATATGAGTAAGGAAGGTTGTCAGCCAGATATAGTCACTTTGAACACGGTGATGGATGCTTATTGTCGGATGGGTCAATGTGATGAGTCGAGGAAAATATTTGCGCTAATCAAAGAACCAAGTATAATATCGTGGACAACTTTGATATCAGGGTATTCAAGAATTGGAAATCATGGTAGTGCATTGAATATTTTTAGGGAAATGATATATAGAAGAGAAGTTTTGCCTGACCTAGATTGTCTCTCTAGTGTACTTGCGTCGTGCCAGCTTATTGGGGATTTAAGGAGTGCCCAGGAGATTCATGCATATGGGATTAAGCTAGAATCACCTTTTGCTTTTCACAGATCTTCTGGACCTGCATTACTCACTCTGTATGCTAAATGTGGGAGGATTCAAGATGCAAGACATGTTTTTGAGTTGATGGATAGAACGGACGTTGTTTCTTGGAATTCCATGATTCATGGTTTTGCTGAACTAGGGATGAAAGATTTGGCTGTGGAGTATTTCAAGGAAATGCTGACTATAGGAATCAAGATTACCGAGACCACACTTTCAATTGTTTTGCCAGTTTGTGATGTCAAATATGGGAAACAAATTCATGCATATATATCGCGGAGCAGTTTTTGGGATGCCACTCCCATTTGGAATGCACTTATTCACATGTATTCAAAATGTGGGTGCATTGGAAACGCTTTATGTGTATTTTCTCATTTGGCTCATAAAGATATAGTGTCATGGAATACAATAATTGGTGGGTTGGGAATGCATGGTTTGGGCCAAGATGCCCTGCATCTCCTGGAAAAAATGAGTCATTCTGGCGTTCAACCAAACGCTTTCACATTCACTTCAGTTCTTTCAGCATGCAGTCATTCAGGACTTGTTGATGAGGGGTTAGATATTTTCACAGAATGGCGGAGGAATTTGGACTGAACCCCAGAATGGAACATTTTACTTGTGTTGTTGATTTACTAACACGAGCTGGTCGGCTTGAAGATGCCACAGATTTTATAGGAAAAATGTCTGTTCAGCCAAACAAGCATATATGGGGTTCTGTACTTGCTGCTGCCATAGCACACCAAAAAGTGAGCATTGGAGTTCTTGCTTCGGAGAGTTTAGTCGAGTTGGAGCCTGAAAATCCAGGACACTATGTAACATTGTCAAATTTGTATACTAAAGCTGGAAGAATAAGTGATGCTCTTGCAGTGCGAAAAATAATGGAAACCAAGGGGTTGGTAAAGAGTTCTGGTTGTAGCTGGGTAGCGGATGGAAATTGAGAACAATTTTGACATTTTGAGTGAAATTAAAGATTTTGACATCATACTTCTTGAACTTGCTTCAGGTCCTTGATAAAGGTTCAGGTTAGTTATAGATACTAAAATTTTGCCTCTCCTTGATAAGTGCTTACTATATCTACCATGAACACTTGACTAACTTAGCTTGCATCCTTTTGCATTGTGGATAAATAGTTGCACCGTGTCATCTTTTTATATACGGAAAATGGTCTAAAATAATGATTTTTACTAAGAAGGTTAGGAAAACAAAAATATAAGTGATTGAAATTTGAACATGGAACCATAGATGAATTTTAAACCCCACTAAACCACCAAAACTTTTAATACTGTGTTCAAGAGATTCAAAATCGAAATTCGCTTATCTATAAAAAGTAATATTTTTTGTTGAGAGGGTTCTGGTACCTCGTGCTCCTAAATCCTCCCTCGCTTGCATGGAAGTGACATGAAAGTAGAGCTAAGAGATGCACAATCAAGCTAAGATGACATTATTTTACCAATATATATTTATTGTATTCTGAAACCGAGCTGAAAAGTTTTGCAGATTATAACGTTTAAGGATTAAGTTTGATTGGCATTTTAGAGGAACATGATATGTAATTATGGTTTATGTACTAATCTCTCCATTTCAGTTTAAATATTGTATTTTTCTATTTAGCCTGTCTTAAAAATATAAGCATTTCTTCTTATAATAATAGGTAATTGATCTCTAATTCCAACACTAAACATAAGTTGTTAAACACCACAAAATTCATGTTGGATTGTATTGCCATTTCATCCAAGAACTTGAAATAATTAGTAAAAAAACCAACTTTTATTAACATAGTTATGTCTTCACACCTCTAAACAAATTGAAAACTACTCCTTTTAACATTTTTTTTGTTGTCTAATAAGTCCTGAACATAAACAATTTCATGTCTTATGACATGAATACATGCAATACTTACATTTATATGTACATACGGAAAATATAATGCGCCTTCAAGGCCAAACATCCGATAAAGTGTGAATTATCAGAATATTAGCACGATTCCTGCACAAAGATGATATTTACAAAAATAAAAATACTAGCTAGTGACCGATCCCCGGACTATGACCATCTACATGTCCAGGAGATGGTGAGGCAGGTGGATACTCATTGTTTTGAACAGTGAATTCTGTCAGCTTTCTACTCTCTCTATTTGATTTCATAATTATGTGAACATTAGGTTTCATCAAATATTTTTTGTCCTCAAATTTGATGTTTCTCCCCTCAATAGATTCAATAATATTAGAGAAGATCATTGCAAAGACAAAGATTGCAAGGATAGTCTTTGTTTGAGACATATTGAAGGAATTTAATGAGAGTAATGAAATTGATGGGATGCTCTTAACCTCTTTCTTCCATAGAGTATTTATACAAGAAGAAAAAAAGGCAAAACAAGAGTTATTGGATCCTCACTAGTTGGAGATTCTCACATTTATAAGAAAAAGTTGCGCCACTAACTTTTTTCCTTTTATTTGCAAAACGTGAATGCAAATGGTGGTAAAAGCCAGGGTGAAGCTAGCCTTTTCGGGTTCAATCGAACTCAGTACTTTCAATTTAAATTAGATATTTATATACACAATCCCTTTTTTGGTTTTGAATTTTATGCCATAGTTAAAATTTTGAGAGTCCGTCTAATTTTTTTACTAACCTTTTTTAGGGGTAATGACACGGATAAGTAAGTATATATTAGTTGATTAGCTAACATAGCTATAGTTTAAATCAATTACCACTCGCGGCCTCGTTTTAGCTATAATTATATATGCTCTCTCCTCTCTCCTCTAGTATACATATACAAATACAAATTATATATATACATATATGATTATATGACAGATATACAAATACAATTCGTCTCTCCACTCTCTTGCTCGCCTCTCTCATCCCTCTCCCAATCTCGCTTGCCTATCTCCTCCCTCTTCCAATTTTGCTCGCCTCTGTCCTCCCTCTAACATCTAGCTATGAATTATAATTATCAAACTATAGCTTGAAGCCTAATTAATTAGGCGTTTGACCATGTGATCGATATGATTTCGTGAGATGGAATCACCGTTTGGACATGCAATTTTATGTTGATTCCGTCTCATGATCCATATCATGAGATGTGATACCATATTCTCCAAAAACCATGATATGGAATCATATGGGAATACCGTATCATGATTTGAGTTATTTTAATACAAAAATTGATCCACGAGTTTATATTTTGTTAAAACAACCTCACATTTATATCTACTAACCATTTATTTCACATGTAAATAAAATTTATAATCACATCATTACTTTTTAAAATTTATTATTTTCACCGACATAAAAGTTATTATTCTCACCAACATATAGTCACTTTAACTCACACTTCATGATTGTTGAGTAATAAAATCTTGAAGAGCCCGTGAAAGGTGTTTCATTTTTAATCAAATATATTGATGAAACAATTACTTAAGTGGAGAACAAATAACTTTGCAATAATTTATTATACGATTTTATGATTTTTTATTTATTTGATAATATTGAATAAACAATTGGCGCTATTTTAATAGCTTTAGAACTTATGGGACTTTTATGCTTATGAGAAAATATACAACACCAAAATTCCATATCACATGACCAAACAAAACTTCAATTTCATCTATGATTCCATATTATGATACCATATCATGATTCCATATCATGATACTATATCGCATGGCCAAACGAGCCCTAAGTTTATTTTAGTGGCTATTTGTGAAATTTCCCTTTTTGTATGACATATCAATATTTTATTGTTAATTATTGTGATTTATCTTACTTTTTACATAGTTTTCAAATATATTAAAAAAAAAAGACTTAAAGCTTCTTTGTTTGATTCCATGGTCAAAGTTTAGAAGTTTGAATCTCATAATTAAAATTGTACCACATAAATTTGGGAAAGGACATTATCTTTTTTTTCGTTTTATGAATATGTAAAAATTATAAATTTAGACCTTGATAATTTCTAAAAACTGGAATTATAAGCCTATAAATTTTAAAAATTTAAATTTGTATCTAAAAATCTTACGGATATTACATTATTGAATCATTCAAGAGTAAAATCTTATAATCAATAACTTAATGGTATAAATTAATTCTGCGTACTACCTAATTATATAGTGTTTCTGGCTTTCTGCACACAGGTTAAACTCAAGTGTTGCTCAACACTGTTCGATTTACTCCCTCATTTTCATTTTACTTCTATCATAATAAATGGTTAATTATATTTGTCCATCTTAGTAAATTAAGATAGTTATATTTCTTTTATCCACCTTTAGTATTAACTAACTATTAAACATCATTAATAAGTTTTGTTTAATTAAACAAATTATTGCTTAAAATTTCTAAATGAATATATCAGTCTGTCAGGTCAGGATCGCATAGTCGAATAATATGAAATATACGAAGTACTTAGCAAGTCATTAGCCATGCAAGATCATACTTCCCTCCGTGCCTATTTAGTTAACCACTTTAGAAATGACACACATATTAATATAATAATAATTAGCATAGTGAAGTTACAATTTTATCCTTATTAATTATGGTTTCAAAAAACATTAATTAAAACTTAAAAATTTTCATGAGGGTATAATAGAAAATATTTTTTTTTCTTTCTTAATTTGTCAAAATATATAAGTAAATAAGAACTACTAAAAAAGAAAATATAGACAAGTAAATAAAGACAGACGGAGTATTACTTAATTGCAATAGTTTTAACTTCAATAATTTATAACTTTCTTACAAATGCAAGCCCAAAAGTTTGGGAAATCAAGGTAGCAATAACTTTCTTATAATGAAGATGTTTGTTGTGTTAGGTACAATTAAAACGAAAATGGTATTCAAAAATTGAACAACTTTAAATTATATGGTATGTTTTTCACCAATTATATGTACGTTCCTCCTTTTGGTTTGGTGTTTTAACTTTAATAAGTTGAGCATGCGCCCAACTAGCCAGGGGAATCTGACAATATTCCAACTACTTTGCGGCTTAACTATATTTTATAATGCTAAGCCAAAAAAAAAAAAAAAAAAAAAGCAACACTTTAATATCTTGCTCCTACATTTATGTCCATGTACACAACACAATCACCAATCTTTCGTCTTGATGCTTTAGGGCTTTTTTGGGTTCGTTAAGAAAAACAATAAATCTAAGGTATAATTTATATATTTATTTTTATTCAATAAATGTTTTGGAGAAGTTGCGAATATTTAAAGTAACTTGTTTCTTTAATGTTATGGGTGTAATTGGATATTTGCCAATTTAAGTCTTGAATTTTTTAAAATGATGATTGTTATGAGATGATTTTTTTTTAATCGAAAGAAATAGTTAAAATAGGATCGAGGAAAAATTAACAAATGAGTCCCATAAATTTCTCGGTGGACCCAATGTCTTTTTTATATCACTTTCTTCATTTTTAATTAGAGGCTTGAGGTTCAAATTTTCTTGAGTACAAAATCTTCTTTGTTTGAGAGCGTTTTTTCCTCTATTGTCAGACTTAATGACACGAATTTGAATTAAGTTAAGTTCCAATATAGATATCAAAAAACGAGTAGGAAACCAAAATATATATTTCATCGGTTGACAAGTGTAGTCAAACATGTGGAAGAAAAAAGAAAAAATATATATATTTCATTTGTCGTCGTTTATATAACTCATTTTTCTTTGGCAAACTTTCACATATAGCCACTTAAAAATAATTAAGTACTCTCCATAGCTATAGTTTGATAATTACAATTTGTAGCTACATATTATATGGAGGAGAGAGGCGAGTGAGACTGGGAGAGAGAGGAGAGAGGCGAGAGAAAGGGGGAAAAGAGTGGGAGAAAGGTGAATTGTATATGTATATTTGTTAGATAATCGTATATTATACATATGTAATTGTATCTATGGCAAGAGAAATTGGGAGAGGGAGGAGAGAGGCGAGCGAGAGAGGGCAGAGAGTGGGAGAGAGGTGTTGTATATGTATATAATTATATATAACTATATATTATACATATACATTTGTATAAATGACAAGCGAGATTGGGAGAGGGAGGAGAGAGTCGAGCGAGATTGAGAGTGGGAGGAGAGAGGTGAATTGTATACGTATATAGGTTAAAAAATTACATAATATACATATGTATTTGTATATCCTGGCGAATTATACATATACAAACATGACTAATTATACAAACTCGAAGTCAGCCCACGTAATTAATGTATAATGTTAGTCGTGAGTGGTAATTATAGCAAACTATAGCTATGATGAGTAATTAAATAGTATAAGTTTGCTTAACCGCGTAATTTTCCCTTTTTATTTAGTTAGTTAATTTTTTTTATATCAATTAACAATTTAACTTTAAAATATATTTATTTTAATCTTAATAAAATGATTTATAACCATATAATCTAAACATCTGATTTATTTTAAACCATAAATTTTTTTAAAAAGAACTTTTAGACTCTCGATAAATCAAATTAACTCATATAAAATGAGATAAAAAGAATATATATTGAGAAAACCCATATGCAAGGGCCTTTAGCTAAAGCAATTCTCTCCTACTCTTTCTCTCTCCAAATATGAATCGTCTACTCAAAATCTTCTTAAATTGGTAAGATATCAAAACCCTTTTACAACTACGTTGTTTATAGCACACTCATCCTGCTTTTATATTGATTGCTTTAAAACTGCAAATTGCAATGACTACCTTCCCAATGGGATGAATAATTGGGTGGTATATGGGAGTGTGTAAAAATTAAATCGATCGATAAATTAAATTGAAAAAAATATTATTGGGTTATTAGTTTTTTTATGAGTTTATAAGAAAAAGTTGTTGGGTTATTAATTCGGTATCGGTTTTTACTATTAGTTAAACCGATAACCCAATAAGACTGAATAATTTATTATATACCTTTCCTAATTATTAAATATTAATAATTTAATATATAATTAGACACTATAATTATATCAAATTATTAGTATTCTACCAACTTCACACTATGCCGCTTTACTTATTTTACTATTTACTCAAAACCTAAAGATTAAAGTAAGGGGTTCACAATTGTAGCTATTTGATTTTAATTTTAGTTTTGTTGGAGGAGTTTATTTTAGTTTTAGTTTGTAATTGTAGGTTGTAGCATTTGCAAGTTTGTAAAGGTCCGTAATTTGATTATCAAAAAAAAATTCATACTATGTTTTGATGATAACGTGTAACTATAGCCTTCGTACTATATTTTCTCTTATTGATGCAATTTCTCATTATCTTTCTTGTTTCACTATATTAAAGCATTTAGAGAAGTGAGAAGACATATAATATTTTACGGACATTTTCTTATTGGGTAAATCGAAATCGAATCGATAGTGATAAAAAACCGATAAATCGAAAACCGATAAAGAATATCTTATTGGTTTGTTATTAGATTAGCATATTTAAAAATTAATTAACCGAATCGATAATACATAAAATCGAATCGAGCCGACCGATGCACAAGTGTCATATGACCACTAGAACACGAACAAGCCAAATAAAATCTGCACCTGCTACATATTGCTTGAGGAATAACCTGCAAAACCAAGCATAAATGTATGAATTTAAATTTTATGATTACACTTCATCACAACATTTTGTTTAATCAATGTATCATTATTTTTAGGCTTAAGTCATCTACGATTTTTTAAAGTTATTCATATACTTTACTTAGACACCTCAACATATTTATTTTTCTGTTAGACGCTTCAATCTTAAAAATTAAATATCTATCAAGTATTTTCTGACACCTAATTAAAAAATGAAGTTGTGTGTAATACACACGCAATTGATGTCAAAATAATAAAATAAACTAAGACATGTGGCATTTTAATTTAATTATCTTAAATAAATGAAATTTAAATACAAAAGAATCTAAATCTAAAAGAGAAGTTTCAACTAGAAAAGAAAAAGAAAAAAGAAAAATCCACCTCGCCCCACCCACCCCAAACCTCCCCCTTCTTCTTTCCCCGAAAGATATTTCTTGTCCACCATTATTATTGTTCATCTAGAAAAAAATGGAGATTGTTATGAAGAAATAGGAGCAGTAGGGGTCGTGCAATTTTGAAAGGGAGGAAATTTGAAAAGATGTTATCTTTTAAATAAGTATAATGAGAAAAAAAAGTTTGAAAATGTGTTGATTAAATGATTCACGCGCCCAATAAGGCGTGAATCACACTGTTTGTGCCATATGTGCACAAAGTGTTTAAATGATTCAAATTCAGAATAGTCATGGTGTTCAATAGGTATAAATTCTAATTAAAGTGTTTAAGTGAATTATGCGGACAATTTTAAGGGACCGTCTATGACTTAAGCCTTATTTTTAATAGGGAAAAGAGTCTGAAAAATACTTCAACTTTGTCGAAATTGTGGTTACGATACCAAACTATAAGGAGGACCTTTTACCCCTGAATTATTTAATAGTATATTTTAAAACTATGTATGTGTCCACGTGGACACATTATTATTTATAATGATGCAATATTTTTTATGTCCGCCTGGACACATATATATCTTTAAAATACACTCTTAAATAATGCAGGGGATAAAAAGTCCTTTTCAAAGTTCAATCTTGTTACAACAATTTCAAACATTTTTTTCATTTTAATAGTTTAGATAGTTATGCATATTTCGATGTTTAAAAAAATAGAAAGTCATCAGATGTGTATTTAGATTTAAGATTAGATATTTTGATTTTAATGAATATTTATACGGACTAAACCGGAATCTTTTCTTGATGAGAAAATTTATAATAGTAACAGTAACAATAGCAATAGATTATAAGGGAAAATCATGAAACCACACTAGTTGCACTAATAATTATTAGATTATAAAAGGGAAAATCATAAAACCACACTAGTCGCACTAATAATTTGATTCGACTAAACACAAAAAATTTTCTAATACATGCATCTATGTTTTATTTTTCAAAAATATGAAACGATATATTGATTTTCATGTTTAGCAAAATTGACAATTACCAAATTGAATCTTAACCTAAAAAAGAATTCCAAACATAGAAGTTATATATTGTTTGTTGTAATTAAGTGCTACCTACAGTCACAGTGGAAATTCAGCCCACTATTCTCTTTCTTTCATCAATTTGGGCAGGCAACGCATGTAAATACGCATTACACAAAAGCACAAGAAAGTCTCTCATAATTTAGCAACACCTTATTTCATGGGAATATGCTTAGTTCAAATTATTGCCCTTCAAATTTTATAACAAGCCAAGATTGTTGTATCGTATTAAGGGTCGTACATGTTCAAATGAGTGGGAAAATTATATTTTCGCCATATATTTTTTCAATGAGCGATTTATTAGAAATGTTCCATGTCTATTCACTATTCAAAGTTCCGTAAAAATGTCATAAAAATATATAGTGATAATTGAATTAATATCATTTTATTCACTATTCAAAGTGCCGTAAAAATGTCATTGCACTCTATACATTTATATATAGAGAGACTGTTGGTTATAAATATTTATATTTATTATTGTTATTAAATATATTATAGTGACAATTATATTATTATTGTTGAACATTTATTTGTTGTAGTGTGCCATGATCGAGACGTATTTTTCAATTATAATCTCCAGAGAGCTAGTTGATTCTAAATTTCTTACTTCTAAATCACTTTTGCCAAGATAACTTTCATGAAGAAATATTGTGTTGTTACAAGCAAAGGCGGAGCCAGAATTTTCAATAAGGGGGTTCAAAATCTGTAGAAATAGATAGCCGAAGGGGGTTCGACATATACTATATATACATATAAACTTATTTTAATCATATATAAATAATATAATTTTCCGTTGAAGGGGTTCGAATTACAAGTATGTAAAAAGCAACTAGCTACTTGACGATGGAAGATATTAAATCTCAGTAATATTATTCCTGATATAATTTTAAGTTCAATGCATCATATAGTTAACAAATAGTATAATAGTTTCCTGCTAAATTACAAGTAAACTCTCATTAATACTCTGATTATTCAAGCAATAATAACAAATATCAACCATCTAAGTAGAATTAATCATCAAAATGTACATAGCATAAGCACAATGTACGTACCATAAATAAATTTAGGACCTTTTTGGTTCAAAATCATGGGGAAAAAATCCTGTCTCCCTCCCTTTTTACTAATTTTGGTATAATGATAATCACTTTGAGCTACAAATATCAATAATAGTGCTGGTGCAACACAGCCTATCATGCATAAAGCTGACCTAATTCTCTAAGTTTAAGTAATATACTGTCCTTTAATTACTTTGAAATTTTAGTGGGGCAAAGCTAATATAAAGGAGAGGCCTCTCCAGGACTTGAGGAGCCAACTAATATATATGCAATGTCAATGAAGATTCATATACCACTTTGAATCTCATCATGTTGTTCCCATTTGCAGGGATTTAAAGGGGTCCGCGGGACGGGGCAAGTCTTAACCCAACTAAAATTTTAACATGCTTTGTCTTGCCGCGTTTAGCATTTTTTCACTATAGTTTGTCTTGAACTGACCCGTCCTGCCCCATTAAGCCCTACCTGCCCTTGGCCCTTCATCAAGGAGTTGGTTGGCTTCTCTTATTCCTTTAAATATTGATTTTACGACCCCTATAGCTTGAGCCATCAAAATGAGCTTAGCTCATGGGGCCGGCCTAATTCAACTTGTTATTGGGGTAGAGTTGACATAGAATTTTTCAAACCAATTTAAAACTAGAGCTTATAAGTCCGGTCCATATAAGTCCTTAGCCCTTGAGACTTGATTGAGGTCGGGCCAGGATCAACCCATGGGTCAAACATTTTATTTAAGAATAACTTACAATAATATTACTGTTATATAATCAAATTACTTAAATACACATTATATTGTATCTTACTAATTTATGTGTCATATTTATTGATTTGACATAAATATTAACTTCATCATACATAAAGTAAAATGTATGTGTATGATTTATTGTAAGATACTTTTTTGTCAAATGATTCATTGTAAAGAAATTCAAGAATTCAATTATTCACTGTATTATAAATAATGTTTATTGTTTCTTAATAATCAATTATTATTCATTGTATTTTTATTAAAAACATTCGATATATGATGGTGAGAAGAAACTATATAAGCAACATAAGAAACTTCTATAAACCATATCCAAAAATGACTTCTCATTTAAAAGGTGTCACAAAATCAACAATGACAAATTAAATACGTAAAGTATTATGTGAGTATAAAAGAGATCTTTTCACATGCACTCAAAAAGATTTACGTCGTGGATTAATGAAAACTTTCATTTGAAAGTTAGTCAAGGTACAATATCAAACACATTCAAACGATCAACTAAATATTTTCCGTCTGACTTAGAAAAAGGAAAGGATATCAAGTAACACTAGCCAACAAAATATAGACATGGAGAAGGTTATTTATGAGTGATTTCTCCAATATCAAGACCGTGTGAATATAACAAGATAGTCAATTTTGGAGAAGGCATAGATGCAATGAAATTTGTATACGCTCAGCAAGATTTTGAGCACAAATTATCTCTAGATTGACTTGAAAATTCAATCTAAGACATGGTATCAAGTCATTTCATCGTTTCGAAGAAAGTGATTCAGTTGATATATAAGACATAGAGACGAAATTGAAATCTATAAGAATTAAATATATCAATTTCCTATGAAAGATGTTTTTAATATGAATGCAATTTGTTTATTTTACATGTTACAAGTTGATTATTCTCTTGTTATGGGAAAACTTGAAGGACAAAGCAGGACAAAGAAAGGCTCACAATTGTTATTTGTTGCAATGAAAATGGATTTGAAAAAATCCTTTATAGATTATTGCAAAATATGCAAAGCCACGTTGCATTTAAAATGTGAACATGAACAACTTGAATTGTCATTATCGTAAAAGAAGAGAGCATGGATGACAAGTGTGCTTTTTGATGAATATATTTGTTAGTTTGACCACAAAATATATGATAGATGAGTTTTGCTTATGATAGACAATTGTCGAATCCATAATAGAAATATTGAAGGACTACAAATTGTTGAATTGTTTTTCTTGCCACCCAACATGGCATCCAAAATTCAACCTTGTGATGCTGGGATAATAAGAACTTTCAAGATGTGTTATCGTAAAAGATTTTATCGTAGGATATTAGAAGGCTATGAAGTGGGACAAACTGATCCAGTAAAGATTAATATTTTTGATGCTATCAATTTTGCAATCCCTGCTTAGACAACAAATGTTCAGCAAGAGACAATAACAAATTATTTTCGACACTGCAAAATTCATTCGGGCGATGCAATCTCAGAGAATTTGAATGAACTTACTTATGAAAATGTCATTCATGAACCTGAGGTCATGTTTAATGATCTCGATTATTACAATAAAATGGATGTCAATAACCTGTTGGATTATCTGGGTGAAAGTGATACATGTTTAGAGATCCAGAGCTTAGGAGAAATTATGGATACGATCGAAAGAACAATGTTGATGATGAAGTTGAAGATAATACTATACCTTTGAAACCAGTTATGCGTAAGAAAGTACTTATCGCATCTAGAACTCTTCACAATTTTTTGGTGCAGTTCTAAAAGACAACACGGGAGCTCTTGGATGCAATCAAAAAAGTTAGAGATAATCTTCAACTAGATTTATATTTTAAGAAAAAACAGAACACAATAGAATCATATTTCATTAAATTATATATTTTTACTTTTAAAGAATATTAATTTATGATATTAATGGGACAAAAATTTATATAGGGGCCTTCTGAAAATATATTATCTTATCAAAATATGTGATTTTTTCCATTGAACCAAATCAGGACCGGAGGAAAATATTATTTTAGAAAGATTATTAATTTACAGAGATTTTTTGTACATGTATCTAATTAAAAGTTTGTGTATCTGAGTTAAAATAAATTGGTTAGTTAGATAGGGGCAAGGGATTTGGGCTTAGTTTTTGGGCTACTCTGTGGGGCCAATTTCAGAAGCCCAAACTCTACAATACCCTGTACAAGGCCTGAACACCTGAATTGATTTGTAACGAGTCATACAAATGACCCTATTTTGAGGTGGTGTGTAATATTGAGAAACTTACATAAATATATTATATTAAGAAAATATTTATCATTTATTATAATAAATTTATTCATTAAATTTGTGGTCTTTAATTTGTTATTCAACACTTTTAGTAAGAAAAATTGACTGAAAATACCCTTGACCCTGAAATAAAAAAAAAATTGTGCCAAGCATACATTCATATTTTTGCGTCATGATAACTCATAAGTTATGTTGCGGAAGGCCTAATAAGTTTGTGAAACTTTCACATATAACCACTTAAACATATCCTAATTATTCACCATAGCTATAGTTTGATAATTACGATTCGTAACTACATGTTATATGGAGGAGAGAGACGAGCGAGACTGGAGAGAGAGGCGAGAGGCGAGAGGCGAGAGGCGAGAGGCGAGAGGCGAGAGAGACTAATTATACAAACTCGAAGTCTGCCCACGTAATTAATGTATAATGTTAGTCGTGAGTGATAATTATAGCAAACTATAACTATAATGAGTAATTGAATAGTTTAAATTTACTTTATTGCTTAATTTCCCTAAATTTAAATCATATTGCATAACTCTTTCTCAAAATAAATATATTTGGTCTCCCAACAATAATATCAAATAGGCCGTTAATTTCGTTAGGCAAACCTTTAAAATAATATTTACTCTGGAGCATAAGTTCAATGCTATATGTCTAAGTCGTAAGTAAAATATTTATCCTTTTTATCAACAAAAAAAAAGATTGGCACAGGTTATCCCTGGTAAGGCACAAGTTCATACTATTGAATTTATGTCTCAAATCACAAGTTATGCCTAAGACATGAATTTAAAATAGGGAAAATGGTCAAAAATACCTTACAATTTTGATTTATTGTTTAAATTTATCTTCGCTGTCAAAATAAAGTTAATTTTACCCCTCGCCGTTAAAATAAAGTTAATTTTACCCCTCACCGTTAAAATAAATTTAATTTTACCCCTCCTGTTACTAATTTCACCAAATTTACCCTTTATTAGATGGATTGACCCAAATTGATCCGAATTTTAAAAATAAAACTTATTCCTTATTTTAATCCATTAACCCGATCATTTAAAATAACCCGACCCCATTCTTCCAAATGTACTAGACCCATTTACCCATTCTCCCAAATCTCCATTAAATATGTCAAAGAGGTAAATTCGGGTCAATTTGGATCAATCCGTCTAATGAGGGATAAATTTGGTGAAATTAGTAACAGGAGGGATAAAATTAACTTTATTTTAACGGCGAGGGATAAAATTAATTTTATTTTAACAGCGAGGATAAATTTAAACAATAAATCAAAGTTGAGGGATATTTTTGACCCTTTTCCTTTAAAATATAATCTTTTAAAGGCATAATGTTTTAAAGCTGAAACTATGGCTCAAGGCACAAGTAACAAGTAATAGAGAAGTATTGAGAACACTATTAAACTTGATACAAATTATTAGTTTTGTCCCTAAACTATTGACAGTCTTAAAAACTATATTATTTGACTAATTAAATTAGATACACTCCAATTTGTCACATGGCAGAGCAAGTAGTGTCATACCCTCATAGGAGTATGAAATTCTTAATAAAAACTTAGAGATGTATTGAAAGCAACCCTAAATTTAACAAAAATTTAGAAATTTATTTCACTTAGTTATATAATATCAAAGTATATTTAAATTTAATTTTTTAAATAAAACATATATTTAAGACTTTTAATAATTTAAAAATAAAACTAATGTTCGATGACTCAAGCAAATATAAACCTTATGAAAGAGTTGACAATTCTAAACCAAACCACAATTGTGTAAACGCCTTTGACAGCTGGGTCTTGTTACAATTGACGAGACTTTCGTGTAAACGCCGTTCGATATGGCGGCCCTCCCAACTGGCATTTTCTAGTCAAAATGCATCCAACAACTCTATAAATTTGTCTATTTCCTTTTTTTTCCTCTCTTCTTTTTTGTCTATAAAATGCACTTTGCAGTTTAAACAAGGTTCTTTTATTTTTTTTTCCAAGTAAATAAATATAAAAAAATTTGTCGATTGAGCGTTTACTCGTTAAATAATTATAAATTGATATGACTTGTGATAAAATATATATTTCAATGACCAATATCAGGCCAGCTGCTTCACCAGAAGCCAAACTAAAGTTAGTAAAATAGTACTAGTACTGTAAACGTAATGCTGCCCACAAATTGAGAACAGAAAAAATCTTTTCACACTTCCCAATTTTCACACCTTTGATTGTCCTTTCTTCCCATCAACACAAACTAAAAAACAAATTTCCCATGTCCACTCAATAGTCCTACCATGCTTCTCAATTTAACCATAGCCCTAATTTTTGACCTGCTAATTCACAACTAACTTCAGCTAATCCAACTCTAGAGTTTGCAAGATCAAATTCCATCCAAAAATTTTGTTGGTGATGATGTCCAATAATATACGCCGCTACTCCTAGTAAATCTGAGTTTCCCATCGTAAAACAATACACTTGATCCTTTCCTCTCGTTACTCCTGCTACTTTATAAAGCAATTTTTCACCCATAACGCTCATTTCCACACCCGGAAACATCAATGTAACTGGTGGCAACTGCGGTAGTATCGTTCGAGTCGATTCAACTAAGTAACACAAATCCATCGCCCCTTGGAATACGAAATTCGGGTCGTTCAAGACTCTCAACACGCCTTTGGTTTGCTTAATGAACTCATTTTTTAATGCGGTGTAAGCCGGGCCAAGTAGATAAGTAAATTGAGTACCCGAATCAACCATAGTTTGACCCGCTCCAGTATGATCCGGTATGAGTACGGATTTAGGCAAGGGTAAAATCGTCTCACCAACTTTAATTCCTTCCAACTGAACCGTATAAGCAACCCTATCAAAATAAGGTAACGGAGTTGACATTTGAACTAACGGTGTGTACTTCCTTGGTTTAAGCCAAGGCAAATTCGCATCTCCAAATAGGAGAACGCCGTTACTGTCACGACCCGAAATACAATAAGAGAATTTCGGGTAACCCATTTGTGTAACAAAAGATAAACCACCACGGTTCATTCCTATTAACCCGGTAGTCCTTGAATCTTCCGGGTTTGAACTTGAACTCATATCCATGCACCCGAATACGACACCAGGTAAATTCAAATTATCGATACGAAAAATTTCCGTAGCTAAATTACCCTCAACAGAAGAACTGTCAGCGTAGGAAAGCGTAGCATGGCAGAGTTTTTTCGGGTCACATGAAACGGGTATGGAAAAGTCCCGGGTTTTTGTCCTGCATGTCGGTGAAGAACAGGGGATAGCAGAGTATGAAGAAGAAACAAACGGATTGAAAATTAAAGGTGTTGTTGGTTTTTTTGTACAATGAACCCAACTAAGTTCACTTCCAGTATCAAGCACCATGACAACTTGTTGTGGAGGTGACCCAATAGAAAGAGAGACAGTAAGCGAAACATTATGATGAAAAGCAACTTTGTTTGGGGGTTTAGGGGCGGAGATAGATGGTGTTTTTTTGGCTATGAGGGGAAGAATCAATGATTGTTTAGTAGCAATTGATTGAATGAATAAGAGAGAAAATACAAGGTGAAGAAGAAGAAGAAGATTTACAGAGTCATCCATAACAGAACAAAGATAAATTAAAACAGAGTAATTAATTGTTCATGAAAAAAGAGAATTGGAGGGGATTTTGAATGTTTTGAGAGGCTCTGTCTGACTAGTGAGCAGTCATTACTGAATTTTCAGAACTTTGTTTTCTTCTAGTGTAGTTGTTGAAAATGTCTCCTTCGTACAATAGTAACCGATAATCTCGAAAAATATATATAGATGGAGATATAAAAAAAAAATGATTTTTAACTAACTATTTTTTACAAAATATATGACAACATTAATTCATTACCAATTATGGTATATAAAATATTAACCTAAATAGCATATATATTTATTCTACTATACCTGAGAATCGATTATTCATATATTTATCATTAAATAACCTAAATAGCAAATATTTTAATATAAATGAGAAATCGATCATTCATATATATATATATACCTTAAATTATGTGTATGCTTTAAATTCAAAAAGTTTATTCCATTAATAGACTATAAATATATATTTGATAAATATTCTTTTCTATTAAAAAAAATCTCTCAATATAATAAATTTGTACCATGTATATATTTTTCCATAAATTTATATATAAAATATAGTAATAATCTGATTTTACTATGAATAATATTTATACCATAAAACAAACATATATATATATATATACTATAAATAATATTTTAAACCAAAAAAGTATTTCAAAGTTCAAACATAATAATTTACACCATAAACAATTATTCTAAAAGTGTATGGCAAAAATATATCAATAATCTAACTTTCATAGGGTATGTTTATACCATGATTTATTTTAGATGATATAAGAATTTTATACCATACATATATTACAAATAAAAAACTATATGTAATAATACTATCAATAATGATTTTAAATGAAAATAAGGAGTGAGATTAAACTAAATAATTATATATTGATTGGAGTAGATACTATAAAATGTTGGTTAAAATATTTGAATATAATTAAGAGAGAAAGATTTGATTCTTTTTTAATGATATACATTTTGAAAGATAGAAGAGAATCTCTTAAACTAAGGTAATTAAATAATTTATTATAGACTAACTAGAAATTATAATTATCTTTTTTATTTATTTTTTAAGATTTAATAAAAATATGTATTCATGTTAATAATATTAAAAATATTGTTATTAATGTAATCAATTTTCAAAAATAATTTTTAAAGTAATTTTTCCCTTTTTTTATCAAAAAAAAAATAAATTTAAGCATATGACTATAAAAATGCAAAATTTGGATTATTTTTGTCCGCGGTAAAATTTTTCAAACGGAGATGCATCTTTTACTGATATAAGAATCTTTGTACGAACAGAAATCAGTACCAATCTATTCAAGAGATTTTGTCCAAGTGCAAACTTTTTCCTATAAAAAATAATTCAATGTTATGGAGGCCATTAAAATAAATAAAATATTATAGAGAATTCTTTTCACGGCATCTCCGAATCCAAACATCAAATTTTACATCAAATTTAGTGTCAGTATTTTTTTACACCAAAAGAGAATACATTTCTCCCTCTTCATTATTATATTATTATTTTTTATTCATTTATATTTTTTTATTTCGTAAAATATTTTTTTTCTAAAACATTCACCATATATAATTCATATTAATTCCTTTTATAATCATTTAATATACAATTATTTTGTACCATAATTTTTTAAGTAATATAGATTGCTAGCAAATATTATACATTATACATAATAATGGATAATACAAATAAAAATGAAATTATTAATAAAATTCAATTAAAAACATTACATAATTGAAAAAATTGTTTTAAATTCTACATAAACATTCGACTTTCAAGATAACTACGGTGCTCTCATAAGTGTTCTATTAATGCATTATGTAATTAAAAAAATAAGCTTATTTGTTCTTTTTCTTTTTATATCGAGCTAGAAATTGTTGAAATTGAAAATTTTCATCTAATGACATTTCTATGGTCGGAGTTGGACCTTTTGATGCATCTTTGAATTGGTGCATTAAGATAACGCTCATTCTCAATTATCATGTTGTGCAATATAATATATGAAGTTAATATATCATGTAGCACTTCTTAATTTTTAAAAAAAAGTCATATAGAGAAAAATTAATTTATAAAAAAAAAAGATAACTTTAATATCTAAAATGAATATTAGAAAAATATTACATAAAAAATAGTTAAATATATAAGAGATTTAATTAAAAGTTTGTACAATGAAATAATATTAAAATATTCAAAAAGTGAATTTGGTGTAACACTATTCACAAACCAAATTTGGTGTGGTTGGAGCTCAATACACCAACTTTCACACCAAATATCGAATTTGGTGTAAAATTTGGTGTTGAGTTGGATGATCTCAATATAACTAAACACTACTGTGATATTGACATATAGTTATGACGGTTGATGTTATTGTATTATATATAAATAATTATGAAAAATGCTTTAACTTTCAGAAAAGTAAACTCAAACATAGTGATAAAATTGGGGGTAAAACTCTAACACATATTACTTTTTGAATTAATTATTCTTATATTATCTGTTCCCCTAAATTATATATGCGAGTATTACTTTAAATTTCTAAAATTTTCAATCAATTATTGCTTGTGTTAATGAAGTTTTCATCCTATTCTTTTTGCAGTTTTTGGTGAATTATTGATACCAACTATGTTTCTAGCTCTGATACCACTTGTTAGGATCAAAATAATTAGATGTTGTTGACACTCAATTTTGGCCTAATATTTTCAAAATTCATAACTTTTTAAGTTAAATTTATTTAATTGTTCAAAATGCATTTTTTTTTATTACTCTAACTATGTTTATCAATAACTATCTTTGTTTGTTAAAATTTAAGATTTTTTATTAGTTACTTTTAATAACATTATTTTTTGTTACAAGTGGTTGAATATGTTCAAATATTTTTTCATACATAATACATACATAGATTGACCAATGATTTTGGACCACAATCCCAAGCCACGAGTTGAGCCCATTATATAACAATTCTCTATTTAAGTAATTATTAGGTCAAAAATGAAAGAGGTGGTAGAAAATATTTAGGTTAGGAGAAACTTTTTCTAAAGAAAGAATCTTAATCTTTCTCTCATCCTATATGCTTTTATAGTCGTCACCAAAGCTCATCTTCCTCATTTTTTTTAGGCCTACGATCACCCTAATAAAGTGTAGCCTAAACTAGCAAAAGTGTGCCCTCTGATAAAAGAATACACTTTTGGACTTTAAGCAACACTTTTACAGGGGTGACCAAATAAAACGTATTCAAGTGTTGCCTTATCAGCTACACTTAAAAGCATAGCCTAAAAGGCAAAATGACAATGTTTTGATGTACCTCATATAACAACATTTCTATCTCTTACAACTACACTTATAAGTGTGACCTTTGCTTCCTTATTGCCCACGATTTTAAAGTGTTGCCTTTTCTATCTAATGTATGGCAATACCTTGAAGTGTAGTCTTTGCCCATGTGCATACCACAATTTATAGCCCTATGACTAAATTTTTAAGTGTGGTAAAATTATTTTGGCTATAAAATATTTATATGCCACAATTTTTAATTAAAAAACACCAATGTTATTTTGCAATAAACAATCTGAAGCATCAAATTGGTTAATAAGTAATTCAAATATATATATTTGCAATAAACTTCAAAAGATAGTATATCTTTTGTACATACACATACTTATAAAGCAATATTCTAAATATGCGTACACAATAGTTCGAAAAGAACTCATACAATAGTCCAATATATTTTAGATATATTTCACAAAATCAAACATAATGTATTCAAACTTTTACAATAGTTCAAAACTCTTCATCATCATCTTCAATGAGATCAAACTGACCTTTGGAGATCGTTAAAATTAAATTTGATCATCTTCATTTTCCTACACATTTAAAATGTACAAAAAAATTAGATTGCAGCAGTTACCATAGAGGCAAAAAGTTCCAAATTAATTTCAGTTTGCAGCAGTTCCAGATTGATAATTGTAGACTGTAGATTTTTTGAGTTCACTTTGCAGATTTTGAATCAAATTAAAACCAAATTGCATATTGCATATTACAGTTCCAGTTTCATATTAA
The DNA here is from genome assembly GCA_022817965.1 of Solanum lycopersicoides. Taxonomy (NCBI): domain Eukaryota; kingdom Viridiplantae; phylum Streptophyta; class Magnoliopsida; order Solanales; family Solanaceae; genus Solanum; species Solanum lycopersicoides. The sequence goes on from CM040619.1 coordinate 58,805,534, forward strand.
TTCCGGATTGCAGATGACAATTCTAGTTCTAGATTAATTACAGATTGCAGATTACAATTTCAAATTAATTGCAAATTATAGTTCCAATTTTCAAATTGTAGATTACAGTTCAAGTTTGCAGATTACAATTTAGATATACTAATACCAGGTTGACATCATAAAATAGAGAAGAGATTTCAGATTGCATTCCAAGTCAATAGTACTTTTTCAATATTTGTAACAAGACCAATATATGTATACGGACACAAAAATATCTCAACACTATATGTTGTACACGGTCTCTTAGTCGAGAGACCACACTTAGTTGATTAATAAGTTGTGTGTTCAATTTTCTTACGATGTAATTTCTACTTTAGTCTGAGGCAAACTAAAACAAAAAAGGTACCAGAAAAAGAATAGACATTCATAACTATATATTCATTTCCCTTTTTCTTCATGGCATGCAAAAAAAATTAACTAATCAATTGATGAACAAATTAAATTCATAATGAAATGTCTTATTTCATTTAACAGTAAATTGTGCAAGTTTAACAGAAAAGGTTCTCCTTGAATTGTTGTTCATGTACCACTTCAATTTTTTTTGCATTGCATGACAATCACATACCAGATAAATAACAAATCCATTTCTCCAAATATCTATCAAACTACACCGCTGGATCTTATCTCAACCATTCTTGCAGCTCAAATTCACTACCAACCCATGGTTTCTGATCAAACCAATCTGGAAACTCAATGCAAATGGACAATTTATTTGCTCATCTGCTTGGGATCAGATTAGTGAGAAAAGAAACCAGCTCACAATTTTGGTCAACAACCTGTCAAGGGTTTCTGCTGCTATAAATTAGAAAACACAAATTGACATTAGCATGGTTTTACTAGTAGCTATACATGTAATTATGGTTAATTTTTTAATTGAACGAAACTGACTCAATCATGTATACCACATTTATTTAATCAAGTTAAAACACCCAAAAATAACCTGGTCATCTCTCAGGCATATATATTTTTAATTGCGCAATATTCATACTATATTTCATTTTGAGGTGTAGAATTGGACGTTATCAGAGATGAAGATAAAGAACCAGGTCTTTGAGGCTAGAGACTGCTGAAACTTTGTAATATAATTAAATGAAAAACTCCATAATAGAATGAGATAAGCAAATGATAAACAAATCAAAAGTTTGAAAGTCTTCAATCCTTAGCTAACATCAGCCTGAATCAGAATCACTTCTGTTTATTGTACTAACCTGGATCGTTGTAAGAATGAATGTCCACAACTTTACTTCCTGGGGATTCTTGCTCTTTTCGAATAAGCACAACAAAAGCCATGAGTTTCGCAGTATAGTTCTGTAACTCGATTAGTTGTAGTGATTATATATCTGCAAATTCAATAGGAATCTCCTCCAAATGAAAGCAATGTTTGATCAGTAGATGCTCAAAGAGCAGGAAAATGATTATTTGTGACTTTCAAACATTTAAAATTTGTACCGTTAATTAGCAAAAATTTTAACCGCAGAAATTCTTCTTCAATTGAGCGTCATTCAAGTCCACGACAAGCATTTGGTTTCAGCTTCAACACCTCAAGATTAGGTTATTAGCCTATGATGTTCAACTCATTCCATGGTAGGAAAGTTCCAACAAGGTTTAACTTCTTCAACTTTGTTGAAAAATGTATTGCACTTGATACGTAACAGGCGATTTATGAAATCTTGACCTATAGTGACTTAGCTGATAATGATCAATTTTAATACTCAATGTTTCTAGCTGATGCAGATCAGCAAGATCACAAAGGTTCACACCTTCTTCATGCACTCTATAGTCATAGACGTGCCCCCAAATACATAATTTTGTAATTTATAGATCACAATCAGGATAATGGTTCATAAAAGAAAGAGTTTTGACTTTTTATATAAATAGAAAAATGAGGATAGAATATTCTATCCGGAGGTATAACTTTTTCTTCTATTTTTTTTTTGTTTTTAGTGAAGGAGCGACAAACATAATATAAGAGATAGTCACAACTTCAGTTTGTTATTCAGAAATTGGTGTAGATATGTAAAGAATCATGAATCAAGAAATTAAAACTAATACAACATTACAATGAATCCAAACATGATCATGTCTAGCTATTATCATAGTGACATTTAATTAAAATAAAATAAATCGTGAATATTGAAACTCAAACATTTGATCAAGCATCCAAGTAAGAGCAACAGTTGTTTAGACTAGAAAATATTAATGATCGGATGACTAGACTCTCCAGAGAGACATGCTGATCTTATCTATAAATCTAGGGTCAAATGCGACCGTTATAATCTAAAGACCTCACATATTTCCAACCAAAAGAAAGGGGACTTGAGATAGGATAAAACTACAATTAGAATAATGACAACTCAATCTAAACAAGTATGAATGACTCCAAATATACAAGTAGCGACTTTAGCTAGAGAAACTTATACAAGATAGGAGAATCAAGAAGAATTTCAAACATCAATATGAGTTATCAATACTTGGAACTAAAATACTAAACAAAATAGTCAGACCTTGTGTTTAAAAAACTATAGTAAGCTGGAACTAAAATACATAAAATTCCGACCCACTTGTAGTGTTAATTTGTAGGTAAAATGGCCATTTATATTAACATCGAAACAACAAACACGCTAAGTTGAGGAAACACAAACTATAATAACATGACCTTGAAAAGCTCAGAAATCTATATTAAAAAATGTATGAAATGAATCTATATAATGAACTCAAGATCCTAAAACTTATACAAAAATTTATAAACAATTACTCATATCGTTGAGATACGAATGAATTAACAAAAGAAACATGTTTCGAACACCTACGATATTATGAAGAGAGACATTCTTACAGGATGAACAAAGAAATTAGTTATTGGAAATATTATTGTCACGCCTCAAACCCATTAAGACGGACAGGCACCCGATGCCCTAAAGGCCCGAGAGAACCAACCTGCAACCTGTTCTTACTGTGCATATAACTATAACAATTGTGACAAGTTCACCTAGGATGCAGCGATACAAAATAACATAAGTAGGTCCAAAAGTTATATACAAGACTTGGCCGTTGAGGCCACAACTCCTTAAGACACAATTGAACCCTGTACATACGTCTACAAAGCCTCTAAAAGATAGAAGACTAGAGTAGGTCGGGACAGACCCCGCCTTACCCTTAACTACGATACAATACCAAAATAAATTTACCAAGGACTCATATGTAGTACGATAGCTCAAATGAAATCAAGTAGCGACATATGAGTGCATAGATTTGGAGAGAAGACCACCTTTGCTTACTCTTGTGGGATTAAGTAAGTTACATTCTTTTCTTTACTTTTTTGTATGTTATAATCTTTGTTGGGCATGTGATACAAGTGACCAGCTGATCAGTGGTAGAAGAGGATGACCCATGCTAGGCGTATTAACCCCTGGGATGCGGTCCTCATAATTACACAACTTGGGATCGGCCCATGCTAGGCTTTCGCCCCTGAGCTGCCACCCTTCTATACCAATAGGGATCGGCCCATGCTAGGCTTTCGCCCTTGAGCTGCCACCCTTAATTATATAGATTTCTTCACTTAGATTCTTTAATCTTTGAGATTGTTGTTTATCAATTCATAACTCTTTTGAGATGTTATTTTGATGGCCATAATCATTTTTGAGATATGGAAGTACGGACCAGTAATAGAAGACATGAAAATAATACTTCAAGGAAATAACAATGACATAAGGAGCTATGTAACATCAACACATTACTTTAAGAGATTAATGATACAATTGACTTCAAACAACAAAGAGGAGGATTCACAGCCTTGCTTTTGCAATTACCATTTCTATACCAGCACATGGGGGATAATTAGACAAGTATAAAACAGTGAACAGATAATGAAGTAGTTCTATGCACTACGGAGAGGGAAAAAATATTGTTAGCTATTTGGAGATAGTACGCTGCCACTATGTTTCCTTTTCTAGGATAGAACTTATGAGATTCATCTTTTGATATTAATTGCACGTGTCAGATTTCATGCCAAAGGGATATATAATCGAATAGCCTTACATACCTTATTCTTGGACTGATATACTATCACAATTCATCCTCCCTTTTTTGGTTTTAATCTACAATTTAAGTCATGGTAAACTAAAATTAGCAGCTATCACACCGTGAGCCTTGTAAAACAGTAGCTAACTTTGACTGATAATGAGCCCATACAACCCTTAACATAATGTGTATCACCACACCCTCATTCTCTGTCCATCACATACATTATACATCCTTTTTCCAAGACTAACCAAGCTGCGCCAACAGTAATATACATAGAACAGCCCCAAGTATTCTTTATCATACAATCAAGTATTGAACTCACCATCCCCTTGAGTTCTTCATGAAAGTACACCACTAATTCCTCACTCAAACTCATACATAAGGAAGACAAAAATGGAGCAGTCACCTTACCTCAATTTCTGCAACTTCTCCTTATAACTTGAATTCTTTTAGAACTTCAGCTACCCTTCAAACTTGAACCAAAGAAGAAAGGTATTTTAATAACTAAGGAAGTGAGCAGTAGCTGCTGGAAATATTCTGCCTGTGTAATTATATTAGAGCATGAATAACATGTTTTCCTAATCATCCATGGGAGAATTAAGCTAAATCCATGAGTTTTCACTAACCTTGGTTTGCAGGTATGAGGGTTTCTTCAAGAACCCTAGAAAATTTTAGAGCTGCTGGTTTAATCCTTAAGAGAAAAGAGAGAGAGAGAGTTGGAGTTAAATTTTATTTTTATGTGGTAAAATGGGTGAAGAATATCTGCTCATATTGGATATGTATAGAGCTTTATTGACCACAAAAATATCCTCTAGAATCTCCTTTTTTGTGGGGTCCATTTTCAGCCACTAACTGGTCAAGTAGGTGATGCACCTGCTTGTGCACATCAAGCAGCTCAAAAGGTCAAACTAGGTGATGCACCTAGTTGCTTTCACTTGGCTTTATCTATATTGGGCCTTGGCAGATTTGGCTGCTGGGATTTCTTTCAGATTTTATTTTTATTTAATAGATTTGGCTTCAAGTGACAGCCCATTATTATAGGCCTAAATCTGGTCCATCAAACTTGGCCCTTTAACTATATTAAAGCTTAAGTAGGTGATGCAGTTGCTAGCTTAAATTTAGCCAAGCAAGCATCTCAATTATTTTATTTCAATTTCTGAATGTTAATCCCTTGTTCTTCAACTTAGCACTTAACTTTTAACTTTAAGCTCAATTGTCACCTTACTATATCATACTTTCAGTAGAGTTAACTTGCAATACACATGCTGAAACGTGCAAGGCGTTACATCACCTTCCGAGCTAGTTTAAATCAATACTAACCATATAAGAAACATGATCCCTCACCTACACTATAAGTCTATGTCAAGTATCACATGAATAGAACTAACATATACATAATACAGGCCGTCACATTCTTCCCCCCTTAAAACATTCGTCCTCGAATGTTAGCAATATTGTCCAGCCCAAACAAGTTCAAGCCTAGGTTAGTACTACTATCAATCACATTGAACATATAAACTTATACTTACTTGTCAATGCCTCCTCTAACATTTTGATACTTCTCACCAGTCTGGAAGAGGTGAGGATACTTCAATTTCATTGCTTCTTCCGCTTCCCATGTAACTTTTTCTACTTGTTGGTTTCTCCATAGTACTTTTACAGACGCTACTTCTTTATTTCTTAACTTCCTAACTTGTCGATCCAGAACAGCAATGTGTACTTCTTCATAAGTGAGATCTCCCGTAACCTGTACATATTTAGTAGGAGAAATACGAGATGGGTCACGTACGAATTTTCGTAGCATTGAGACATGAAACATCGGATGAACTGATGAAAGCTCTTGTGGTAGCTCTAACTCATAGGCTACTTGGCCGAATTTTCGGATAATCTTATATGGCCCTATATAGCGTGGACTCAGCTTTCCCTTTTTACCAAACCTCATTACCACTTTTATCGGAGACACCTTCAAGAACACCCAATCCCCTATAGAAAATTCTAGTCCTCTCCTTCTAATATTTGCATATGATTTATGTCGACTTTGAGCTGTTTCTAGCCGCTGATGTATCACTTTGACTTTTTCCATAGCTTGATGAACAAGATCTGGCCCAAATAAGGCAGTTTCACCTGTTTCGAACCAGGCAATTAGTGATCTACACTTTTGACCATATAAAGCTTCATAAGGTGCCATTTTAATGCTCGAATGGTAGCTATTATTATAAGCAAATTCAATAAGTGGTAGGTGATCATCCCAGCTACCCTTGAAATCTAATATACAAGCTCGCAACATATCCTCAAGTGTCTGAGTTGTACGTTTTGCCTGACCATCCGTTTAAGGATGAAAGGCTGTACTTAAATTCACTTGTATTCCCAAACTCTTTTGAAACGACTTCCAAAAATTTGTTGTGAATTGATCTCCTCTATCAGATATTATAGAGATTGGCACTCCATGTAGTCGAACTATCTCTTTAATGTACAACCTTGCATACTCTTCAGCTGTATAAGTAGTCTTCACCGGCAAGAAGTGTGCTGCTTTGGTAAGTCTGTCAACTATTACCCATATGGAGTCAAACTTCCGGAATGAGCGAGGCAAACCAGTAAAAAAATCCATATTGATCATGTCCCCTTTCCAAATTGGAAGTTCTATACGCTGCATGTAACCTCCGGGCTTTTGGTGTTCTACTTTTACCTGTTGACAATTTGGACACTGAACTACGAATTCTGCAATGTTCTTCTTCATGTCCCCCCACCAATACATTTCTTTCAAGTCATGATACATTTTAGTTGACCCCGGATGAACAGAGTATCTTAAATTATGTGCTTCCATCATGATCCTCTTTCTTAGTTCATCTATATTAGGTACACACAATCTGTTTTGACATCAAAGTACTCCGTCTTTCTTAAGCTCAAATGACTTTGTCATATTATGTAGTACATTCTCTTTAAGTTGTAAAAGAATTGGATCAGTGTACTGCTTCTTTTTCACTTCCACCACTGATGAGGATTCTGCCGCATTTTGCACAATAACCCCTTCATCTTGAGATTCAAGAAGGCGAACGCCCAAGTTCGCTAGTTGGGACAGATCCTTAGTCATTCCTTGTCTATCCACAGACTTCCCATAAGTGCTTGCCATTATTTTACGGCTTAAAGCATCAGCTACTACATTAGCTTTACCGGGATGATATAAGATGTCAATGTCATAATCTTTTAATAGCTCCAGCCACCTTCGCTGCTCGAGATTTAAGTCCTTTTGCTTAAAGATATATTGCAAGCTTCTGTGATCAGTGTATATGTCAACATGAACTCCATACAAGTAGTGGTGCCATATCTTCAAAGCAAACACAACTGCTGCTAGCTCTAGATCATGGGTTGGATAATTTTTTTCATGTGGCCGCAGCTGCCTTGAGCCATAAGCTATAACTTTACCATGATGCATCAATACACAACCTAAGCCCATTCCCGAAGCATCACAGTACACTACATAGCCTTTTGTACCTTCTGGAAGTACCAATAAAGGTGTAGAAGTTAATTTACTCTTCAGCTCTTGGAAGCTTCTTTCACACTCATTGCTCCACTGAAACTTGGTTTCTTTGTGTGTTAGCTTTGTTAAGGGTGCAGCCATGGAAGAGAATCCTTCAACAAACCTTCTGTAATAACCTGCCAATACAAAAAACTACGATCTCCGTAGGCGTTGTAGGTCTTGGCCAGTTTTTCACGGCTTCTATTTTCTGGTTATCAACCCTTATTCCTTCCTCGGATACGATATGACCTAGGAATGCCACATATTTCAACCAGAACTCACATTTAGAGAACTTTGCATACAATTTACGATTACGGAGAATTTGTAAAACCTGCCGCAAGTGATTAACATGATCCTCTTCTGATCTTGAATACACCAAAATGTCATCTATGAACACTATCATGAACACATCTAAAAATGGCTTGAACACCCTATTCATCAAATCCATAAAAGCTGCTGTTAGCATTTGTTAGCCCGAATGACATGACTAAGAACTCCAAATGACCATACCGTGTTCGGAAAGCTGTCTTGTGTATATCTTTGACCTTGACCCTCACTTGGTGATAACCTGACCTCAGGTCGATCTTTGAAAAACACCTAGCACCTTGTAATTGATCAAACAAATCATCAATTCTAGGGAGGGGATATTTGTTCTTAATCGTTACCTTATTCAACTGCCGGTAGTCGATACACATTCTTAACGAGCCATATTTTTTGCATACAAATAAAATTGGTGCTCCCCATGGGGACATACTAGGCCTTATGAATCCTTTTTCTAATAAGTCTTTTAATTGCTCCTTCAACTCTCATAATTCTGTCGGAGTCATTCTATACGGAGGAATTGAGATAGGTTGAGTATCTGGAAGCACATCAATATCGAACTCTACTTCTCGTTCTGGAGGCAAACCTGGAAGATCTTCAAGAAACACATCTGGAAATTTATTTACCACCAGAATGGATTGAAGGTTTGGTGGCTCCGCATCTACATTTTTCACTATAACCAGATGTCATATGTATCCTTTGGAAATCATCTTCTTTGCCTTAAGATAAGAAATAAATTTACCTCTTAGCGCCCCAATATTACCTTTCCATTCGAGGACTACCTCTTTTGGAAACTGGAAATGCACTATCTTAGTTCGGCAATCTGCCGTGGCGTAACAAAAAGCTAACCAATCCATACCCATTATAACATCAAAATCTACCATGTCTAGCTCAACAAGGTCAGCAAATGTATCGCGACCACAAACAGTTACAATACAATTAAGATAAACCCTTCTAGCTATAATAGACTCACCAATCGGTGTAGATACTTTAAATGGCTTCACTAATAATTCTGGTATTCTTTTGAACCTTCCAGAAATCAATGGTGTAACATATGATAGTGTAGACCCCGGATCAATTAATGCATATACAATATGTGAAAAGATGGACAATGTACTTTAACCACATCCGGCGAGGCTTCTGAATTTTGTCGATCCCCTAGTGCATATGTGCGATTCTGACCTCCACTAGAACTAGCTTCTCCCCTAGCTCCTCTACCACGACCTGTAGGCATATGTAGTCCCCTACCTAAAGAATGGGTTGATGAGGTCGACGCAACAAATGATCTAGTTGGTTGTGCAACGCCACCCACTCCCCTATGAGGGCAGTTTCTCATCATATGCCCTGGTGTGCCACACCAAAAACAAACATCCGTCCCAAACCTGCATGCACCTAGATGATTCCTCCCACACTGTTTACAAGGCTGTCGTGGAGGCCTTGATTGGCTCGTACTTCCCTGCTCTTGATGACTCGCTATTTGTGAGCCTTGGCTTTCACTTCTTTGCCCAAACTGATTGCCCCTAAACCCTTGGAACCGTGGTGGAGCACTAGTTGTAGAGTAGAAAGATGAAGGCCTAGGTGGTCTGTTAGAGAACCGAGGCCTAAACTCACCTTGGGATGGTGTAAACTGCCCCATGGATCTGGCCCTCTTAGAATGCCCTGTTTCCAACTCTTGTGTCCTTCTTCTTTGCCTTTGATCCTCCAATTTTTTGCGCAAAAGCCTGCATCCTTGCTATATCCATATCTTTATTCAACGAAGCAATTGTACAGTCTCTAACAAGATATGAATCTAATTTATCCATAAATCAATGAACTCTATCCTCCATAGTAGCTACTACATTAGGAGCATACCTGACCAAGGAATTAAATTTGAGACTATACTCTCTCACACTCATATTTCCTTGGTGGAGATTTATGAACTGATCCGCATAGGCCTCTCGGATCTCCAATGGCAGATAATGATCAATGAATGCCTTTTTGAACTCTTTCCACGTAGCTGAAGGTGCATTTGTTCCCCTAGATTGCTTCCAAGCTTCATACCACAATATAGCCACACCCTTTAATCTGTATGCAGCTAGCTCAAGTGCTTCTTTACCACTTACATGCATAATATCCAAAGTGCGTTTGATTTGATCTATAAAGTCTTGGGGATCTTCATTAGGATCTAACCCGGTAAACGATGGAGGGTCCAAGTTAAGAAAATCACGTATCCGTGTTCCAGCTGATCTATCTACACCACTAGTACCTGCAACTGGACCTTCTTGCCTTTGGACATGACCAGCAACTATACGAGTTAATAATTGGACTGCATTCCTCAAATCTTGCTCTATAGCATTGATAGGGGGTTCCTGAGGTTCATCTTCCCTCCTTAGTTCTTCAGGAGATGGAGGCGTCGGGGAAGTCTACGATAGAGACTCATCTTGAGCCCTACTTTGAACATCTTGACTTGGTGGTGGTTGGCTGGTCCCTTCTTGGGCAACCACATCTACTCTTTTACCAGCACTTTTACTCCTTCTCGTAATCGGCATCTTTGCTATAATAAACAATTGAGAAATTAGATATGATTCACCTACAACACTGGTTCTATCGCACGATCTAAGAAATGAAAATGAGACAACTTCTACATGTCCCGTAGCCTCCTGTTTATATATGTGATGCACAACACATCCATAAGCAAGACTCTACACAGACACGTCTTTGTAGACTCCCTAGGATGACCTGCTCTGATACCACTTTTGGTCACGCCTCAAACCCATTAAGACGGACAGGCACCCGATGCCCTAAAGTCCCGAGAGAACCAACCTGCAACCTGTTCTTACTGTGCATATAACTATAACAATTGTGACAAGTTCACCTAGGATGCAGCGATACAAAATAACATAAGTAGGTCCAAAAGTTATATACAAGACTTGGCCGTTGAGGCCACAACTCCTTAAGACACAACTAAACCCTGTACATACGTCTACAAAGCCTCTAAAAGATAGAAGACTAGAGTAGGTCGGGACAGACCCCGCCTTACCCTTAACTACGATACAATAACAAAATAAATTTACCAAGGACTCAATAAAGCTCCGAATCAACTTGGAGCTCACCAAAAGTAGCAGAGTGTCGTGTGCTCCTACTGAGGAGGCCTACTAGCTGGAGTACATGTGTCTGCAACATGAAATGCAGCGTCCCAATAAGGGACGTCAGTACGAAAAATGTACTGAATATGTAAGGCAATAGCATATGTAATACGAGAGCTCAAATGAAATCAAGTAGCAACATATGAGTGCATAGATTAGGAGAGAAGACCACATTTGCTTACTCTTGTGGGATCAAGTAAGTTACATTCTTTTCTTTACTTTTCTGTATGTTATAATCTTTGTTGGGCATGTGATACAAGTGACCAGCTGATCAGTGGTAGAAGAGGATTGCCCATGCTAGGCGTATTAACCCCTGGGATGCGGTCCTCATAATTACACAACTTGGGATCGGCTCATGCTAGGCTTTCGCCCCTGAGCTGCCACCTTTCTATACCAATAGGGATCGGCCCATGCTAGGCTTTCGCCCCTGAGCTGCCACCCTTAATTATATAAATTTCTTCACTTAGATTCTTTAATCTTTTAGATTGTTGTTTATCAGTTCATAACTCTTTTGAGATGTTATTTTGATGGTCGTAATCATTTTTGAGATATGGAAGTACGGACTAGTAATAGAAGACATGAAAATAATACTTCAAGGAAATAACAATGACATAAGGAGCTATGTAACATCAACACATTACTTTAAGAGATTAATGATACAATTGACTTCAAACAACAAAGAGAAGGATTCACAGACTTGCTTTTGCAATTACCATTTCTATACCAGCACATGAGGGATAATTAGACAAGTATAAAATAGTGAACAGATAATGAAGTAGTTCTATGCACTACGGAGAGGGGGAAAATATTGTTAGCTATTTGGAGATAGTACGCTGCCACTATGTTTTCTTTTCTAGGAATAGAACTTATGAGATTCACCTCATTGATATTAATTGCACGTGTCAGATTTCATGCCAAGGGATATAGAATCGAATAGCCTTACATACCTTATCCTCAGACTGATATACTATCACAACTCATCCTCTCCTTTTTGGTTTTAATCTACAATTTAAGTCATGGTAAACTAAAATTAGCAGCTATCACACCGTGAGCCTTGTAAAACAGTAGATAACTTTGACTGATAATGAGCCCATACAGCCCTTAACATAATGTGTATCACCACACCCTCATTCTTTGTCCATCACATACATTATACATCCTTTTTTCAAGACTAACCAAGCTGCGCCAACAGTAATATACATAGAACAGCCCCAAGTATTCTTTATCATACAACCAAGTATTGAATTCACCACCCCCTTGAGTTCTTCATGAAAGTACACCACTAATTCCTCACTCAAACTCATACATAAGGAAAACAAAAATGGAGCAGTCACCTTATCTCAATTTCTGCAACTTCTCCTTATAACTTGAATTCTTTTAGAACTTCAGCTTCCCTTCACACTTGAACCAAAGAAGAAAGGTATTTTAATAACTAAGGAAGTGAGCAGTAGCTGCTGGAAATATTCTGCCTGTGTAATTATATTAGAGCATGAATAACATATTTTCCTAATCATCCATGGGAGAATTAAGCTAAATCCATGAGTTTTCACTTACCTTGGTTTGCAGGTATGAGGGTTTCTCAAGAACCCTAGAAAACTTTAAGGCTGCTGGTTTAATCCTTAAGAGAAAAGAGAGAGAGAGAGTTGGAGTTAAATTTTATTTTTATGTGTTAAAATGGGTGAAGAATATCTGCTCATATTGGATATGTATAGAGCTTTATTGATCACAAAAATATCCTCTAGAATCTTCTTTTTTTGGGGGTCCATTTTCAGTCACTAATTGGTCAAGTAGGTGATGCACCTGCTTGTGCACATCAAGCAGCTCAAAAGGTCAAACTAGGTGATGCACCTAGTTGCTTTCACTTGGGCTTTATCCATATTGGGCCTTAGCAGATTTGGCTGCTGGGATTTCTTTTAGATTTTATTTTCATTTAATAGATTTGGGCTTCAAGTGACAGCCCATTAATATAGGTCTAAATCTGGTCCATCAAACTTGGCCCTTTAACTATATTAAAGCTTAAGTAGGTGATGCAGCTGCTAGCTTAAATTATGCCAAACAAGCAGCTCAATTATTTTATTTCAATTTCTGAATATTAATCCCTGGTTCTTTAACTTAGCACTTAACTTTTAACTTTAAGCTCAATTGTCACCTTACTATATCTACTTAAATACTTTCCGTCAGAGTTAACTTGCAATACACATGCTGAAACGTGCAAGGCGTTACATCACCTTCCGAGCTAGTTTAAATCAATACTAACCATATAAGAAACATGATTCCTCACCTACACTATAAGTCTATGTCAAGTATCACATGAATAGAACTAGCATATACATAATACAGGCCGTCATAATTATAGGATGACTGATGAGTCAACCACAAAGTTAAGTATGAACAAAATCAAGCACGACCAAAATAAGATTTACGAGCACTAAATAAAAACTACAACAAAATTAGTCATGGTACAGAGAATAGGATGCAAAACATGAGAAAAACTATCTAAATGAGAAAAAATTACCTTCTCTGGAGTAGCAATACTAGAAGGTGAGGAGATCGATTCCATCACTGTGAGCTTAACTCGAACAAGCAGAGAACCGATACACAAGAAAATTAGCTCTTAATTTTTCTTCCTTTCAATGTATGAAACATTTTTTTATGATAAAGTCTAAAAGTATGAATGGAATACAACAACAACATGCTTACAGGGCAGAGCATCCAGAGGTAGAAGACAGTGATCGTTCTTGATAGATACAACTGATCTTTCCAAAATTTCCAATGACTCATTACCTTGTATACTACAAATGAAAGCAAAAACTCGAGAAATACTAGAATGTTCTGGTTGGATCTCTTTAAGTCATAGTAGTCTAGGACGGGTCATGACAGTTCAATTTTTATTTTAATTCATTTTAATATCTCGAATTTGACTAAACTCGCCAAACACTCATAATTGCAGTCTGCAGAGATGTTCAAGTTTTACCTCTTGTTAGAGCACCAGAAACGAAGAGTGAGCTTCAGTCATCATGGATTGGCTAAATAGTAAAGCAAGATGCTCTACAATTTTCGCTTCATTCGGGACTTAATATTTTCTATATATGTTGGGAACAGAAGTACTAGCTCTTGATCTTAAGCTTAGCAAGTTGAATTTTTTGTGGGTAATTATATATTAATTTGGATAAAATATGAACCAAGAAGAAGCTCTTCCAAAGGATTTTCTTGAAAGAGGTTCAAATAGAAGAAAAGTAGTAGAAAGAGAGTCACCACAGTTAACAATATTAGGCTATTGGAATATAGAAGAATTCATGAGTCATTGTGGATGGGGTTTGAGAATGGAAGGACTTGAACTTGCCGTTTCAATTATAGGAATGTCAATACATTTTGATCATCCATTAATTCAAAGTTAATAGTAGATGCAGAGGTAGGGAAAGAGGTTGTTAGGGACAAGGATAGAAATGTTGATGGCCATGAAGTGGTAAAAAGTTGTAAGAAAATTTGTGGAAGAGAAAACTGGGCAAAGATTGAGAAACAAAGCAAGAGAGTTCATTGAGATAATGTAGGGTAATTGAGAGAAAAAACTAGATGAAGTTGTCAAAGAATTATCAAACCTTTGTAAGCCAATAACAAGACAGGACTCTATTGAAATGTTTTTCTAAATTTTCCCTTGTTTTTTTCTTCTCCTTTTTCCTATTTGTTTTTGTAATTTACTCTTTTCCAACAAATAATGGAGACGACAACAAAGACAGATTGCAATGACTGTAATGTAATAATTAATGGGGTTGTTTGGTGAGATTGTAGTTAACGCTATCATCTGTATAAAAAGTTTCTCTTCCCTTCTCTCCACTTAGCGTTTGTTCCTATTAAAGGTCATCAAACTAAAAATATAGACACCAAATAAGTTAATTTTTATCCGACTATGTATAAATTAGAGTCGAAGCATTGAAAAATAAAAAAAGACTATACTAAGATTAATGTAACAAAATGAAAAATATATCTTCTCCCTCAGTTTTTATTTTTCAGCAGTCCAAGATTTCTCCTAGATTCCTAAGAAAGGGAAGCATTAAGCAAACAAGTAGTAAAACAGTTGAAAATTCTTCAATAGAGATATTCACATTCAACAAAATAATAGATTTTTATTTTTCTTACCATTGTGTGAATTAACGCTCAAAATATATCAGCTATTGTGGCCTTACCTTTTATTTTAGTCGCTTTACACGCCATTTCAACCATTTTTATATCTGTTGTACTTGTTAAAGCGTACAAAACTGCAGACCTTCTCCCGAGAATTTTCAAATGAAAATTTCCTTTATTTAAGAAATATTTTTAAAACTTACTAAAAGGGGAGAGAAATGACAATGCAACAACTATTGGAGTAAGGTTTAATTGAACTTTTTTGGTGTTTCAAGGAGCTCAATCTTCTTCATTAATTCATTTACTCACGTCATTGATTCAATAACTTTCTTGTCTGGTGTGGTTCAGCCCAAGCTAAAATGAAAAAGAGCAAGATCAGATGTCATTACATTGCCTAAAAATTCAAAAACATGTCATTGACATCTTGAACTGAAGTACAAGTAGTAAAAGGTAAGATTTTAATCAACACACAAACACAACTATATTTAAATTCAACAAGTAGTTTTAGTTAGTTTCATATGTCCTGACTCAGAAAAGACTAAATTGAATTAGATAAATTTATTTTTCGGTGTTTTGCTCACAAGCAATTTCCGTTGAAACACTTTCTGCTAAGTTGGTTGGAATCGGAAGAAAAAAATGAAGCTAAAAAATTATTACAACAGGACTTGCCTCTTATTATTTTCTGGATCTTATTATTTAACGTTCTCAATAACAGCAGCCCTAAGGACAATGTTGATGTCTAAAGCTTTTATCAAAGAAAATATTTGTTATACACTTTATTTTTTAACAGAAATCAATTTTTTTCAAATAATTTAGGATTCTTTAGCAAAAATCAATTGAATCGAACAACATTCCTAACAAAAGTTCTAATTTTGCATCAGAAAAAATAAATATCAGTGCATACATATAGCATAAGATCCTTGAAAAGGAGAACAACAAACAAACCATCATTTACAATAAAAAATCAATACAAATTGCAGCAAAATAAGAAAAATAAAACCCACACAATAAGCCTAGATGTTAGCTGGTTGAGTATTTTTCATGTTACTCACAAAAATCAATTTTTTTGAGCAGATTCAAAAAACTTTGATCTTAAATATTGAAAATTTTACCTAATAACAAAAATAATTTCGGTGGGAGAAAGTAAATGTTCATCATCTTCATTTTCCAAGCAAATTATTCATCCAAAGATCTGTAAATTTTATTGATTTAGCATTTTCTTAGATATATTTGGCACTGATTGCTAATGAGTACATTATCAAAATTTCTGAAAAGGTTGCAGATCTTTCTGAGAGTGATTTGTCACAAAGTATTTTAGAATTTGTTTTCTAAATTATTTTGTCCTATCAAAAATTGGAGGGAGTTAAATATGCAAGAGGGAAAACAATATTGTAGTGAAATTTAGTAAACTTATAAGGTCACATTTGCAAAATGTTATTTTTATAAGGCGAAATGGTCTAGTGGATCCTTGTACTTGTATTTGTTTGTATTCTAGACCGTTCTACTTATCCTTTTGTCATATGGACCCCTAAATCCATCTAAACACAATATTTTAAACACAATTTTTGATGTGTTATGATGCGTGTTGCACTAACACGTACACGTTGGCAAAAAAATAAAAAAATAATTCACATATGAATATTAATATGAAAAGAACATTAAAATTAAAAAGATAAATAAATGAAAGAACAAAAAAAAGGAGAGGGAAGTGATCTTCTTCAAACCCATTGATAAGCTTGATAAAGCTTCAAGAATAAAAAATGGGTTTTGTGAATTTATGACTATATCGAGCCGTCATGGTGAAGACCAACAAAATCAAACCAACAAAGATACGATGCAATCAACACAAAAAAGAGATGAGTAAATTGAAGGAAAACATAAAAGAGAAGAAATTTGAAGAGAAAAAAAAAGACACGAGAAAACTCAAATTTGTCCAACAATGGTGTTGAGTGAAAATAAAGAAGAAAAGATTATTTTTAAAGGTTAAAAACTGACTTTTTAAGGTGTCTGACGCTCTAGTTTTGTGTGTATCACACGCTCCATGTGGATTCTTTCCACATAGAATGACAAATCAAAAATTGTATTTAAAATGATGTGTATGGATGAGTTTAGGGGCCTAGATGACGAAATAGTAAGTAGGAGGGTCCAAAATACAAACAGATACAAGTATAAAAATCCACTAGACCATTTCGGCTTTTTATAATAAAGAAAATTGAACATTCTAAAAGTATAGACTTGTAGTCATATGTATAAATAGTTGTTGCTAATTATATTATGATGTGATAACGCTTATAAAGTGTAGTCTATATTATTAAAGAGAACACTTTACAAGCGTTCTCAATATTATTGTGGCCTAAAGTTAAAAATTAAGGCTACACTTAAAAAGCATGCCCAAAGATATTTTAGGCAACACTTTCTAAGTGTTGTCTCAATTTAGTGTGGCCAGTGTAACGAAGTTTTCATCATTTTTTTTTTTGCAGTTTTTGATGCATTATTGGTACCAAATATATTTCTGGCTCTGATACCACTTGTTATGATCAAAACAATTTGGTGTTGTTGACACCCAATTTTGGCCTAATATTTTTATAATTCGTAACTTTTTAATTTTAATTTATTTAATTGTTCAAAATGTATTTTTTATAACTTTAAATAAGTTTATCAATAGCTATCTTTATTTATCAAAATTTAGAATTTTTTATCAGTAAATTTTAATTACATTATTTTTTATTACAACCGGTTGATTATGTTCAAATATTTGTTCATACATATATAGATTGACCAATGATTTTGGACCATAATTCTAAGTACACGAGTTGAGCCCATTATATAACAATTCTCTATTTAAGTAATTATTAGGTCAAAAATAAAAGGCGTGATAAAAAATATTTTAGGTTAGGAGAAACTTTTTCTAAAGAAAGAATCATAATCTTTTCTCTCATCATATATGCTTTCATAGCCGTCACCAAAGCCTATCTTTCTCATTTTTTTTTCATTTTCCAGTATTTTCACCATCAGAAAATAAAAATCACCATTAGCCTCTCCTTCTCCGATTAACCTCATCGTTGAAATAACCAAACATTAAAAACACGAACAACCATCCTTTGAGCACCAAACAACCACAAAAAATAGCTGAAATAACATATTTTCTTCGATAAAAAGTCTAGCAAAACCCGGAAAAAAATACCCCATTTATTCTTTTTTTTCTGCCGTTGCAACCAGCAGCAAACTACAACCATCGAAATATTTTTCTGGCAAAATCCAACCGAAAAATCACTAGATCTAATCGACCCTCAACCAACAACTCTAGTGAGATCTGTTACTGATTACAACGAGTTTAACAACCACCAGCTTAATGCCACCATCACTTTGGGAAAATCTAACTCAAAACCCACCCAAAACCCCAAACAAACAGACCCGTTTCTCTGTCTTTGACCACCCAACCAGTTCAACATCACCACAGCTTCGCCCAACACCAAAGAAACACCGAATAATATCCCAACTCTTTCTCCTTTTAATATTGAACAAAAAAATATCAGCGAAACCAGACCTCCACAACGGCAAGAACAACCGCTTCCTTTTCCATCCCCTTCCTCTTTCACATTTTCTTTTTTTTTTTTAAATAAGTGTTTTGTCTTAAAGTCACTGAAAGCTAAAATATGAGATCCCATTACTTGTTACAATTTTTGGTGACTTAGTGATACCAATTATATTTATGGCTCTAATACCACTTGTTAGGGTCAAATTATTTATGTGTTGTTGATACTTAATTTTGGCTTAACATTTTTCAAAATTCATAACTTTTAAGTTTACTTTATTTAATTGTTTAAAATGCATTTTTCAAACTTTAAATAAGTTTATCGATAACTATCTTTGTTTGTTAAAATTTAAAAAAATTTATCAATTAATTTTAATTATATTTTTTTTTACAACCGGTTAAATATGTTCAAATGGTTATTTATACATCATAAGTTGAATACTGACATATATTGACCTATCATTTTGGACCACAATCTCAAGCCCATGAGTTGAGCCCATTACATAACAATTCTCTATTTAAGTAATTATTAAGTTAAAAATGAAAGGGGTGGTCGAAAGTATTTTAGGTTAGCAGAAACTTTTCTAAAGATAGAATCCTAATCTTTCTCTCATCCTATATGCTATCATAGCCGCCACCAAAGCTCATCTTCTTCATTTTTTAAAAATATTTTTTCATTTTCCAGTGAGTTTCATCATCAAAAAATAAAAATCACCATTAGCTTTTCCTTCTCCGTTTAAGCCTATCGTTGGAATAACCAAACATTGAAAATACAAACCACTTTTCGTGCATCAAATAGTCACTCAACTCTTTTTTTTCGACAAATAGGCTATCGAAAATCAGCAAACCAAAAGACCCTATTTCCTTTTCTTTTTTGTCACTGCAACAAACACCAAACTATAACCACATAAACCCTTTTTATTGGTGAAACCTAATCAGAAAATTACGAGATCTAATCGACACTTAACCAACCAGTCCGATGTGAAATTAGGTCTTAGGCCTAACTCACACCCCAAAAGCTAGCTCAAAGGGAGGAGGATTGCCCAAGCCTTATAAGGAGTCCACCCATCTCGTTAACCACCGATGTGGGACTTTTGTCATTCTTTAACACCCCACCTCACGCCCAGTGCTTAGCATCTGGTGCGTGGGCAATTTTGATTTTGGGGGTCCCAACATCGGGTGAGACGGGCCCTGCTCTGATACCATGTGAAATTAGGTCTTAGGCCTAACTCACACCCCAAAAGCTAGCTCAAAGGGAGGAGGATATGTGAAATTAGGTCTTAGGCCTAACTCACACCCCAAAAGCTAGCTCAAAGGGAGGAGGATCTGTGAAATTAGGTCTTAGGCCTAACTCACACCCCAAAAGCTAGCTCAAAGGGAGGAGGATTGCCCAAGCCTTATAAGGAGTCCACCCATCTCATTAATCACCGATGTGGGACTTTTGTTATTCTTTAACACCCCACCTCACGCCCAGTGCTTAGCATCTGGTGCGTGGGCAATTTTGATTTCGGGGGCCCCCAACATCGGGTGAGACGGGCCCTGCTCTGATACCATGTAGAAATTAGGTCTTAGACCTAACTCACACCCCAAAAGCTAGCTCAAAGGGAGGAGGATTGCCCAAGCCTTATAAGGAGTCCACCCATCTCATTAACCACCGATGTGGGACTTTTTGTCATTCTTTAACACCCCACTTCACGCCCAGTGCTTAGCATCTGGTGCGTGAGCAATTTTGATTTCGGGGGTCCCAACATCGGGTGAGACGGGCCTTGCTCTGAGCCATCATCAGGTCAATGCCACCATCAATCGAGGACAACCCAACTCGAAACCCACCAAATCCCCTAAACAAACAAGCCAATTTCTCTATTTTTAACCACCTAACCAGTTCAACACCACCACAGCTCCGCCCAACACCAAAGAACCAACAAATAATACCCCAATTATGTCTCCCTTTATGACTGACGAGCAAATATCAGTGGAACCAGACCTTTACCACCACAAGAACAACCAGTGCCAGTCCCATTCTCTTCTTCTTTCACGTTTTCTTCTTTTTTTAAAAACAAAAATAGGTGTTTTGTCTTTAAGTCATTGAGCTCCGACAGAAATACAAGCTTTCATCACTACGCCAGTCGCCGCAAAAACAAATCCGGCGAACTTCAATCAAATGAGCCCCTAAACCCTAACAAACAAACAACAACAAAAATCAAACTATATGAGCTCTAAGCTCTGAAAATGTTAGATTTGTCGGAATCATAACGTTGGAATCATAACGTGACAACAGAGGTATAAACTGTGGTAAACTTTAGCTTATGTTTATTTTATCTTTAATGTTTGTTAGATATTATTTAGTCAATTGATTCTTTGATAATGGTCTCTCCATTGAAATGAAATTCATTTGTTTTTGTTTTTTCATGATTGAGTTTCTTTATTGTTATGCTTCATTTACTTCTGTTTTATTAAGACTGGTATTCTATATTCTATTATTATATATTATGTTATTATTTAGTGATCTTTGAATGACCGTTTGTGTTTTGACCATCTCTGTTTATGATTATTTTTTTTAAGAAAAAGTTTTGTTCCTTGTTATTTTACTTAATTTTCAAATAGCATTTGCATTTGAACTACTTTTGACATTCAACTATGTTTTTTTACCTTATTATGTGGATGTGGTTTAAATTCTCAAATATTATGAGCATTGTCTTGATTTGTTATTTTATTTTACTAATTATTGGTTGCTTGGCTTTTATCTTTGTCTTGAAATAGTTTCTTTGCTATTGTTATCAAAGTGATATATTTTATATGTTAAAATTGGTCAATGAATAATCTCACCGTCGATTTTGGAGGCGTCCTCATTTTAAAAGACGAAAATTTGATTAAATTTATATAATTTTTTGTGATAAAATTGGTCAATGAAGAAATTGTTGTTGATTTCCAACGCTTTTCGTGTTTATAAGACGAATTTATATTTTGAAGTTATTATTTAAATTATTCATTTTTATTCATATTTATTTAGTACTAACACTTTTACTATGTGTTTTTATAGGTACACAGAGTTGCTTCTTATTGAAGCTATTTGAATGATGTTCGAACAATATTCTTTATCATTATTTTGTATATATTTACGTTAAATAAATCTTATGCCGATTCTTACATTATTATTATATTTTATTTTATTATTTGTGTATATTGCACGTTGATTGTACTTGTATATTATTTTTATCTCCTCCTCAATTTGAAAAAATGATTTCAATCGAAATTCACATTTGTGGATTTCGAAGGATGCTAACACCTTTCCTTCAGAATAACCTGAACCCTTACATATAATTTAACAGTTTCCTAGATATTTAATTTATTTCCTAGTTTTTCCTAAAATATGATGGCGACTCCTTTAAAATTCATTTATTATTAAAATTCATTTAAAATTGACTTAATTGTTTATTTTTTGAGTCACCGCGATATTTCTCTTTATTTGAATAAGGTAGGAATGTAAATAGGTATCATACGGATGATTGTAGAATTATAAATTTTATTGGATTAAAATCATATAAAATTTAAATTATATCGATGTTAATTTAGGTTGAACGATTAATTTGGATTTTAGAAATAAATAAGTCCATTTAATTAAATTAAATTCCAACGTCCATTTCACCTTAACGCCCAAACTCATGCCACGTGTCACTGTGATTAGGCGTACAAGACCAACAAGATGGTGACACCACGTATCCAAATGATGCGATAATTATAGTCAAATTCAAGAGCCAGCAATCTGTCAAGTGTCAAAGTGACATATTTTGGCCAATCATTAGCAACCTTGTCTACCCTCTACAACTATAAATATGGATAAACTTTACATTCAAAGAAGGAAGAGGAGTTCGATGATCATTAAAAACTGACTTTAACAAACATTTAACAAGCATTGGAGAAAGCAACAACATTAACAACATATATTTTCTTCGAATTATGAGTGGTCAACTGAGTTCCTCCCATAGACAACTTGAAACGAAGAAATACTTTAAAAAAAATTCGAATATCAAAACACATATCAAGGAGGTCTACATCATTTACATTAGAGAAACACACTACTGATAGCCCGTGAATCACAGAGAAACATTGGAGATCAAAACTGATCAATAAAGAGTAACAAAATTGTATCACAAAATTGATCAATAAAATTCACATTTTCTTTTGTTTATTTTGATTATAGTGAACTTTCAGCGCTACGAAAATTTGTTGCAAACAAGGATAACAAAGCAAATCTCAAAATACCACGAGTAAGAAAACAAATGACAGATATACTCAATGATTGAATCAAATTAAACCAACAAAAGCCAAAGTTTCAAATCTCGTTTGTCTTTGATTTTTTTTTTTTTTTAAAGATATTTATTTAGTCATAATTTATGCTTTAGATATTTCTTTAGTCTCAACAAGTTATAATTATCTCAGATGTTTCTAAAGTAAATGAGAGGAGATGTTAGATGAATAGTGATACTTAAATATTCAAGAAAAATAATATTGAAATTAAATAAACAAATATTATAAATTAATAAGCAATAACAAAAATATCACAATTTTAAAGTATTAAAGTCATGTTAAAATAAATATGGCTAATAAGTACTCTCTTTGTTTTTTTCTATTTGATAAATTGTGACTTAACACACTTATTAAGAAATTATTAATTGTTATAGCGAATTTATTATTTTACCTATATTAATTGATAGAATTCTAAAATATCCTTACTCACTATATTTTTTTAAGATATTAACTTAATGTTAATAAATTATGGTATAATAAATTAAAAATTATCCTTTTTAGATTTATTAAAAATAATAAATAAAAGAAAATAATTGAACAAATAAAAAGGGACAGGAGAGTATTATGTAATTGGATAACTAAACATTAAAGAAAATATTATGTTTGTATATTTTAACAGTCTAAATCAATGCAAAACGAGTGAATAGATATATACAATATTATTATCATTCCTATTGTTTAATCAGATTTCTTTTATTAGCGTGAATATTAATTTACTTTTGATTTGAGATTTATTTGAAATACTAACATTTATGAGCTATAAAATTTCCATTTAATATTTTAATTCCAAACTTGAGATAATACATTAAAACATTAGAACTATGAAAAAATTCAACAAATATTTATAAATTACATTATGATTGATATTTGCATATATACTTATTTTAAAAATTGTAACATATAATATCATATTGGTTTGGTTAAATTTAACTTTAAAGAAAATGTTTCAAACCAAATCCATTGTGATTGTCTTTTTTTAATACCAAACAAGATTTAATCAAATCGTTCATCTTCTTTTTTTTTCAATTTGATTTGATTTATCGATTTGAAGTGATTTGTGTCTTTCCATTTACCCTTACTACTTGGAATAATAGTTTTAATTTTCTATTTAGCGAAATGCAGCACCCTTTCTAGGTAGAAGGTAGTTATGGTTGCGCATGCTCTTTAATTTTACATTATTATATTTCGTTGGTTAATGATAATGCTATAAACCTTATAGTTTGTTTTTTTTTTATTATTTTTGATTCAGTAAAAGATAATGATATTATGTCAGCTTAGAGTTGTGGAACATAAATAAAAAAACCTAGGTTGGTAGACTTGTTATTCATTGGGAACTTGGGAAACTCAGGTGGGTCGTCATGTATACAAATTTTTAGGGTAGCTCAGTATTTTCGTTCATTTTTAGTTGTTATGATTTTCTTTTTTTAGAGTTAAACGATAAAAATTTTGATTAATATTTTACAATGAATTTTTACGTCAGATTGATATGTAAAAAATTATAATTTTTATACAATTTTTTTTTATAGTTTTTGAATACTTAATTTTTTTTAATTAAAAATATCGTATTAATATAATCTAATTTTATTTTCAAAAAGCATAACATAACAATTAAAAGTGGACGAAAAAATAAGTAATAACATATAGCTTACACGCAACGTAGGGTAGCTCACCCTCGTGTGGTTTGGGTTTGAAAATGTATGATTGGATTGTTTCTTTCTGGTGGTTGCATGTCCATTTGATTTGATAATTGATATATACATATATTTCAACTTGTACTTTGAATTGAATAACATCTCATCACTTAAAATGTTTTTCTCTCTGTATGTTTATATAGTCAATATTCAACTTCCAAAATAATATCAATTGTTCAAATTTGCATACCGTGAATAAGATGATCTCATATCATCAATAGTACTCTTTTACTTGATTCCCAAATTATGAAATGACATAATTACATAAAGAATTTGAATCAAGGATTTGTACCAATTTATATGAAAGTCATTACTAATTGAGCTAAAAGTTAGTATAAATAGTCTTCAATAACAATCTGAAAGGAATTAAATGAGTACGCTCGGTATCTAGAAGATTACAATCAAGGACGGAGGTAGAAATCAAATTGCACATTTAATCGATTTACAATAAATTTAGTTCAAACACTATATATATAAAAAAAAAATAGAACTCTATAACTTTAGAGGATATTAGAATTCATTTCGAATTTACTTATGCTTCAAATATTTGTAATTTAATCATCAGTCCTAACCAAAGCATACTCTTAAGTTTTTTTGTTTTGATTTCCAATCCGATGTCCGGTATATACATACCGATTAGATTTGAAATTCGCGCCAATAAGTCCTGGTAAATGTGATGCCATATTTAAGGAAACTCGAACTCAATACCTCTAATTAAAAATAAAGGAAATTTTCTACTCCACTACGATCCTGGTTAGTAAAGCATACTGAAGTTGTTAGGCAAGACACGCAAACTTGGATAATCTGTCTGTTGGAGCAGCCAACTCATTTCTCTTTATGGACTTTGACTAACATTTTATGAGATATATTCTCATCATATTAATATGAGAATGAGTGCAATTTATAGAATTTATTGAATTAATCTAATTTAATTTAATATTAAAGATTAGTCAAATTAAATCTCATAAAATGAAATATTACTAGTAAAAGTAAACAAACAAGTAATAGAGAGAGAGAGAGGGGGAATATTACAAATACCCTGAACTTGACGTGAACGATTAATTTCGTTCTCGAACTATTGACAATTTTAAAAATTCGAAACTCGCACCAATAAGTCCCAGTAAAGCGCTCCTTCCCTGATAAAAACGATTTCATATCTAAGGAAACTCGAACTCAATACCTCTAATTAGAAACGAAGGAGAACTTGTGCTCCACTACAATCTTGGTTAGTAAAGCATACTCAAGTTGTTAGGTGAGGAAAAGGGCTGATTTATGCATGGGGACCAGACTGGATTCTTGTTGTTTAGCGTCTTCTGGCAGACAAGACTCAAAAAATATTACTGGAAATTGTCTTAACATATGTAAGTTGAGAGACATCTCTTGAAAAACTGGAATATAACCAAAGGCATCACTATTGAAAAATCAATTGCATAGGGATAAGAAAATTAATTGCTTGGGAATAGGACTTGTATATAATTAAGTTTGTGAACAAAAAGAGAGAAGTTGTCAATTTTTACGGTTTAAACAATGAGGCAATACAATATTGGCGATTGATCAATTACGAAAAAGGTTTAAAGATTCGGCAGGACACGCAAACTTGGATAATCTGTCTGTTGGAGTAGCCAACCGATCTCACCATACGAATTTTGATTAATATTTTAAGACTAATATTTTCATTATATTAATATGAAAATGATTGCAATTTATAATATTTATTGAGTTAATCTAATTTAATTTAGTATTAAAGATTAGTCAAATTAATTCTCATTAAACGAAAGGTGACAAGTAATAATGAACGGATATAGAGAGAGAGAAAGAGAGAAGAGAACTGAAAATTCCTGAATTTGATGTGTATTGTTAGTTTCGTCCTCGAACTATTGACAACTTTAAAAATGCTCTCATCTACTTGACTAAGAACTTCAATACCCCTCCAATCTGTCACGTGGCATATCAAGTGCTTTCAAAGTCTTGTAGGAGCGCAAGCCTCTAAATAGAAAATTGAGACAAGTGTTGAAAACACTCCTAAACATGACAAGAATTTAGGGGTTTATTTCACAAATGTGACAAAATCAAGGGTGTATTAAGTTTATTAGTCAAGTATAGAGGGGTATTTTTAAAACTTTCACTAGTTCAGAAATTTTGCGTCCGTTTGAATTAACTTATTCTAGGTGTTTTTAAACCAAAATAACTTTTAAACAGTCTTAAAGTGTTTTAGTAAAATCAAAAAGTGTTTAGAAGCACTTATTTTAAAGACAAAATAAATCAAAAGTCATAAGTTAGAAATCCTAACTTATGGCTTTTGGCTTACAAGTCATAAGTCAAAAGTCAATCCAAACGGGCTCAAAGACTAATAATTTACGTCAAATTTAAAAGTGTTTTCAATACTTCTCTCTCACACATATATAAAGGAAAAAAGAAAAGATCTCTCCAATTATTTTACATGCAAAAAAAGGGGGAAATTTTACGGCAAAGGATATTCCATAATATGATATGTTTGGCTATTTAGCATTCAATTAACTTTCGGTTGTGATTTTTACGTATGATATATGAGTATATGTCTCATTCTATGATTGAAGGGTAGAGCAAATTTTTCCCTCTTGTCATTAATCCAAAAACTTTGGAAATATCAGTAATATTTTGGGGAAAATATTTCAAAGTCAATCACTGAGCCATCACATGATCTGGATATCATTTCATGTATACAGAGTATTCAATTAATATTGCTAAGAACTTTTGTCTCGAATTACAAGTAGTGGTTGATTAATTATGAGTCTTAAAAGCTCCTTCACATCAATCATCAAATACTATAATGATGTTTTAGCTTCTTCTTAATTTTCCACACCTAAAATTAATTAAAATCGACTATTTCTAAGTTTCATAGGTAAAATCATTCAACACTTCTATTAATCCACAACTAGACAAACAAAGAAATTTCCAGTATGCAATATTTTCAAAGTTCAACAATTTTAGGTTCCGTCTAGCTAGCCTTTTCACTCCTGTCCACCACCTATAATTCTATCCCTTTTCACAAGATTGGGACCAGAAAGATACTTGGTAAATAGTCCCAGCCACCGCCTATAGTTTTAATAAGGAAAAAATTTTTGGTCAGAAAATTTTGGTCCGAATGATCAGAATGGTACATTCACACTATAAATAGATTTATTTTTTGATATTTTTATCTTTATTTAAATTTAAATTTATTAATTATTTTTTAATACATAAATAATTCCCAATGTATAGACTTGTTCCCAAATTCTCATAATTTCATAATTACATGTTAA
Source organism: Solanum lycopersicoides (assembly GCA_022817965.1). Taxonomy (NCBI): domain Eukaryota; kingdom Viridiplantae; phylum Streptophyta; class Magnoliopsida; order Solanales; family Solanaceae; genus Solanum; species Solanum lycopersicoides. Next base: position 58,833,496 of record CM040619.1, read on the forward strand.
TCTCAATTTCTTAAAAAGACTACAAAATGATAGTCTTAATAATTTCTTTTCTTCCCTCTACTTTGCAATATAAATTTTAAAGAACACAAATTTGAAATTTATAATTAAGAAATAAAATTTAAAATTTAAATGACAAGATAAACACTAATAATATTAAATTTAAAATAAATTTATCTCACACGCAATTCAAATTAAAAATTCATAAAATAACTTTACAAATAAAATTATTAATCAAAAAAGTGTCATATATATTGGTCATTTATATACTATTACTAATAATAATAATAATAACAATAAATAATAACAATAATAATAAATTATATTTATTAACTTTGTGATTTAGAGATAATATATTTTTTGTTAAAAGAAAGTGGCTCACGTCTATTTCAATTGTTACATATATAACTTTGACATAGCTAAATCTTTTTTAGCTGAAGGAAGTCAAAAAAAAATTGATTACGAATTATTTTTTGATAAAATAAAAGTTATTCAAGGTATGTTTGACCCTTCTCGTAATATTTTGAGGTATGTTTGAAGAGCCAAGATCACTTTTCGCTGATGAAATTGAATAATTATTAATTTTTTTAACAAAATAAAAATATAAAAGGTATATTTGACCCTTCTCGAAATATTTCGAGATATATTTGATCCTCTTCATACATGAATTTTTGTCTTTTTTTAAATCATGACTAATTTGATATATTATCTTGATAATCAAATTTACTTTCTCACTTATCTTCTTGCAAAGTCTATTATAGATGCATCAACTTTTTTTACAACTACAAAATAAAATTCAATATAACCGCAAAAAAATGATTAATTTTAGTTTACTTTTTTTTTTAAAAAAAAGTATTTTATTTCATTCACTATTTCTGTTTATTTCTTTTTAATTCTCATGCTTTCTACACTAAAGAATGAAAGCGAAAAATTAAACATGAACAACAAACTCTGATAAACAAATATATTCATAAGGGAGATAATTAAGACCCAAATTAACCATTGAATTAAAAAACTCAAAAATAAAATCACGTGAAAAAACTATCTAATTTTCCTCTATGTGAATATTGTTTGGTTAAATAACTAAAATAAATTAATTAAAATTTAAAACTTAACTTTCGTTAGTCAAAAGAGGACATGTGAGTTATTTAATGTGCTCATGTAACAATAAATGTATATGTGACATTTTCTTTACGGAATATACATTATCTCTATTTCACAAAATTAAGGAGTATATCAAATCTTTTTCTCCTAATAATAATCCAACATAATCTACACAATATTATTGTTATGAAGATCAAACAAACAATATGATATAGTAATGAAATGTAAAAACATATTATGTATCTTATTTGATTATTCTCTATATATCAATGTTAGTATTATATTTAAAAAGAGAGTAGCCAACCTTGATATTAAGACAATTATATAATAAGAAATAACTTTCTTAATTAAAGACATCACTACGAAAATTATATTATTATTAATAGTTATTTAAAATATCTAAGTCCCAAAATTATTTTATTATTTTCTAAAAGAAAAACAGATACGATGTATAAACAGTTAATTAATTAGTGAAGAATCGTATTAATCATCATCATTCAATTGTAAATTTCAGAATCCATATTTATTTTACTAATATTGCATATTGTTGAAAATTCTTGACAGTAACGTGTTAATGTTAATTATAGTCTTGTATCCACACTATATTATGTCAATTTGATAACTTATAGATCATTACTCATATTTGTTATTAATATGACGTCTAAGTATATAATTTTATAAATTATTATGTTTAAATAAATTCAGACTATTTATTTGAATATTTTAACATATAATCTAGAACTATATTAATAACGACAATCAAAACTCAAAAAACTTTAGAAATGAAAAATATCACAATATTTATATAAATCATATATTTCATCAATGTCGATCCTATTGACCAACAATCATATCGAATATGTGATAGTTTTACACCCTTATATTATGTTGACTTGATAATATGTGAACTATTACTTATTTATTATAATTAATATGAGTGCTAACTAAATAAGTTTATGAAGTTGCGTTCAAATAAAATTAAAATATATATTTAAATAATTCTGTAAGTATAATTTGAAAATAATTCAATAAAGTCAAGCAAAACTCAAAACACTTTATATATGATAAACATTAAAATATTACAGAAATCATAAAAAATTTATTACTTATAAGTTTCGACCCTAATTAATTTTATAAGAATAACATCACAAAAATATTTTTTTATATATATTTTTAGTTTATTATTCAATAATTATATTTTAATATAATTAGTTATAGATAAACTTAGTTGGAGGTGTAAGTGTATATTTCTTATAATACATAAGTGTAAATGTTTAAATTTGAAATATAGAGAGTGTATTTGAAATTGAGTCATATTACAAAAAAAATAATTAATGTATTAATTATATATACATAGAGAATTTGACATTAAAGCAAATAAATTATGATTTCTTTTCAAGGAAATTATGATTTTCTTTGACAATACAAAATTATTCTACTCTTCTTGTAAGATTTTTATCAGAATATAGGGAAAGATGCTTTAAACATAGTTGAAAAGGCCGCGGAGTATAGACAAAATGTTAAAAAGTCAAAAAATATGGCATTTTATTAAAAATCACACTTTTTCATAGTTTAGGCTATACTTTTCTAGGGTGATTGTAGACATAAAATATTGTAATGATATGGTCGTGGTTGTGGGAGGCTTGCAACAACCAAGTAAAACTCTTCAAAAGAATGTTAGTGAACCATCAAACCAATGTGATCTCATGACCGAATTAGTTCAAATCGACCCGTTTATATCGTCCATGAAAGTAATTTTCGGTAACTTGTACATATTTCTCAAAATGTTGGTACTCATTACTCAACAAGCAAATCAAGAGTGTAACAATGTGGTGAAAATCACTGTTGTATTGATAATGATGATAACAAGTCAAATTAAGCAAAAAATTAAATTTATGGAAAGACAAGTACTTAGATTACGAATCAAGAATATAAAAAATTAATATATACCATATTTTTTTTAAAAAACATTTATATAAATGTGTGCCCGCATGCATGCAACTTTATAATTTTAAATATGTATTTATACAATCAGTTTGAATCGATTTTTCAGTTATTTCCTCTTAGAAGTAAAACCAACCAAATTTTATTAGTTCTCAAAATTATAAACTAAACTCAAACCAAAAGAAAAGTAGCAAATTAAGAATTACATAGTCAAAACTCAGACGCCCAAATCTAAAATATATTTTGGCACACCAAATCACTATTAAGGGTTGAATCATTTATTTTCTGATAAAGATTTGAATTAGATTTGAGCAACTTAAAGTTGGAATTCCTTTATAGAATCATTTATTTTCTGATAAAGATTTGAATTAGATTTGAGTATCTTAAAGTTGGAATTCCTTCATAGTTGGTGACTAGTTGGATGAGTTTTTTCTTGAACTTTAAATGCATAAAGAGAGTCCGAATCCTAAAGTGCAAAAAAAATTGAAAAAAAATTCAAAAGGATCGTAGCGATATATTTTAACGCCGTTAACAGATTAAAATCGCTATTGACTTAGCAATTTTATCCAAAAAAATTTTAAAAAATCGCTTTCCCTGTAGCGTTTTTGCAATTTCTTTTTTTTTTTAAAAAAAGTTTAAAATTGCTGCTATGGCAGCCTTTTTAATTAAAATGATTTTTTTATATAGAAAATCGCTGCCAAGGTAGCGATTTTCCTTAATTTTTTTTTTAAAAGGCTGATGTCGCAGCGAATTATAAAGTTTGTAGATTTTTTTTTAAAAAAAAAAAGATGAAATCGCTGCCTTGGCAGCGATTTTTCATAAATTTAGAAAATATTACTAGTTGACAGAAATTACTGTTCACTATTTGACAAAAAAAATATTAAAAAAGAAGAAAAAAAAGGTTCAATAAAATCGCTGCCAAGGCAGCAATTTCCAATTTTTTAAAAACAATATCAAAAATAAAAAATATAAATTCTTCTTTAAAAAATATTTGCAAAAACGCTGCAGGGCAACAATTTTCAAGAAAAAAATTGTAAAAGATCGCTCCTAGAGCAGCGATTTTAATTAACGGCGTTAAAATAAATCGCTACGTCAGTAACAATTTTACCATTTTGGTTATAATTTTTTTTGATATACCTTTATGAAATTTTTGTCAAGTTTTTTTGCCCTTTAAGCTCCGAACTCGCAGAAAGTACGTGGCTGGAATATGTAGCTAGTAACACACAACAAAATTAGATTCCACATATAATTTTTTCATCTAATATATAAAACAATATTAGCATAAAATTAATTATTTGAATAATTAGAATATCTATTTTATGTAATTGACTAATGAAATGAACATGTTTGTGCCTTCTTTTGAATATTTCTGTGTAAATTATTAGTTTGATATACTTTAGACCTTCTTTTGAGAAACATCATAATTAACTATTACAAGAATATATGTAAATCAAAATCGAACAAACAATGATTACTGATTAATTGTATCGTTAAATATCAAAAATGAATTTTAAAATATCTAAATTAATTTTATATGATAATGATATACTTCATCTGTTCACCTTTATTTGTCATGTTGCGTTTTTTAAAAATTAATTTGACTAATTTTCAAAGTTAAATTAGATTACATTAATTTGAAATTTTAAACAAAAATTTAGATATTCAAAAACAATATGAAAAGTACTATAAATTGGAATTTTTTGTATATCAATATGATAAAAAATACATATAAAATGTTAGTCAAAATTCTTATAGTTTGATTCTAAAAATGTAATGGAGGGAGGGAGTAATATTTTTTTTAAGAAAAAATTAAATCAAAATTACTATATCAAAGTTTTCAAATATATTGTGACATGCCTAACCCTACTTAGCACAACCCTTTAGCAATAATAAATAATATAAATTTTTTACTATATCGCCCTTTAAATATAATAAATTCTATATTTTGAAAAAATAGTGAGATATGAATATTACTTAATAATAAAGGTAAAACGAAAAAAATATTTCTTTATTTTCTAAACTAGACAAATAAAAACAAATATTTATTTTCTTATAGTGAACAAATAAAAATAAAGAAAAAAAATATTTTAATCATATATTTTTGATATGAACAAAAGGTTGAGAATATGATGAATAACAGGAACAAATTAATTAAGAAATTAGTTGCGATCTGAACCTCACACGCGGTTTAGCCTTTATTATATACTGGTAATCAAGGAATATTGTCTTTTACAAATTTAATTCATATACCAAAGTCATACGCGGTTTTAATTTCCCCGTAAAATAATCCTTAATCAGCTATTAAACTCACTTGGTAAGAATCAGAGGCTAAAAAAATCAAATGGAATTAAAGAAACTGCTTGAATCCAATGAAAATCGAATATAGTTGATTTCTTGTTTAATGTGGCACTTTAGTTTGTTTCCCAAGCATTATAGAAAAAGGGAAAAGTATCTGACATACCCCTCAATTTTGTCATTTGGAGCTGATATAATCCTTGTTATGAAAGTAACTCATATATACCCTGCTTATATACAAATGACTCACATATACCCTTTTCCTCTAACGGAAATTTAAAAAAAAATATTAATCTTATTTTTTATTATTTTTCCTAAAAAAATATAATCTCATATGAGTAAATTTAATCCTCGTCAAACATATATTTTTTGACTTTTTTTTATTTAATAACTAATTTAGAATTCTTATTTTGATAATCAAATTTATTTATGTTTCACTATTATTCTTGTAAAACTTATTGTAGTTCTTCGAATACAAAAGTTAAATTACAATATAGACAAAAAAAATAGTTTAATTTTTTTTTTCTTTACACTAAAGAACGAGAAAAAAATAAAATAAGAATAAGAAACTCAAATAATAATAATAAAAGAAGACAAAAAATAATTTATGTATGGAAAAATTAAAATATACCTTGAACTTTGATAGAAAAATCATATATACCCCTAAATAATTTTTTTAAAAAAATTGAAAGTAAAAAATATAAATTTAAAACTAATTTTTTAACTTTCGTTAAATGAAGGATATATGTGAGCTCATTTTGTAACGGCGGGAGTATATTTGAGCCGTTTGTATAATGGTAAGGGTATATATGAGTCAGTTTCATAACGAGAAGCATATCAGTTCCAAATGACAAAGTTGAGGTGTATATCAGACCCTTTTCCTTAAAAAAATTTATACTTTCTTTAAAAAAATTTCAATGAGTTACCACTTAATTTTCAATTAAAACTCGTTCGATTATGTTGTTTCCATCGTTTTTGCGTTAAATATATAGTAATTTTATTTGCTTCAAAAGCTATATATATAATTGATAACAAAAGCTCCTAGGCTAATTAGTTACTACATTATTTTTAATCAAAGATTATCTAGACGTGTTGTTAGGATTTGGTAGAATAATTGTCCATCTAGCTGGCCTAAGATCTTTTGCTATAACCTACTTTTGGTTAGACCATTGTCATTACTAACAACAACTTGCTATAATTATTATTTCATGAGAAAAAAACATAAATTGACATTTAATTTGTGTTGAATTTTTAAAAAGATATTTTAATTATTTGAATATTCTATTATTCAGAAAAGTACTCATTAAATATATTTATAAGCAGAACATTTTGAACCATTTTCTCATTTGTGAATACGTGTGTGATTCTCCACCCTTTTAATTAATTAATTTAATTTAAAAAACAGATTAACCTAATACTAATCGTTTCACACCAAAAATTCTTGATAATATTTAATAATTGAAGAGCCTACAAAATTCTAACTCAAATTCATCAAACCACAAGGGTTTTAACAACACTGTCTAACTTATATAAATTACAAAAAATTGTCTAATATTTTTAATTTTATTTTGAAAAAAAAAATACTACTAGTTGTTTTTTCTTTTGTTGCAAGAGTGTCTAGTTAATTACTCCCTTCTTTTATTAATTGTCTAGTATATTAAAATAAAATTTTATTTTTATTTAGCCACTTTAGTATATTAAGAGAAAATTAAAATAAGTTTTTTTTTGTTTTACTCTCAATATTAATTGCTTTTTTTTAAAAAAAATAATCGTCAAGTTACATGAACCAAATTAATATGTGTATATATATAAGTTATTATATTTCATAAGAAAAATATAAATTTTGACAAGTAAATATAATTCAAAATTGTATTATAGAGTAGATTAACATGACCTTTCATTATGTCTAATTGTCTATTAGCTATACAAATTGTTCTTTGCTTCATTAATTTTTTTTAAAGAAATTTTTTACTGTATTAGCTAGAAAGCACGTCGACTAATTAGGTGATATTCATAGACAAGTTGTTTCTGTATCAGATCTAATCACTCACTTGATGACATAATGTCGACAAAAACCATGAAACTAGCTACCAAAACCACATAATAATTAATAATTAGCAAAATGAAACAATTGAAGAAAGCTTTATTTGAGCATCCACCCTCTTATTTTAATATTTTTATGTTGTCAACGTTATTTGTGTTATTGTTTTCGACCTCATTTTGATCGATATTTCAAATGTGTTGCATCAAGTTTATTTAAGGGAAAATGCTTTTACAATCTTTATTGGTGACTCTATCGTGTCAAAAGGGGCAAGCCTGACTCATGGGAACTCATTTGTTACCGCAATCGCCGTCACCACAAGAACAATACTATAGTCTAAATAAAATTTTGATTTCAAAGTATATTTTTTATAGTTTTTGCTTATTTTGATTTATTTTAGAATGGTGTAATTTTCATCGTGCAATTTAATTTCTAGTACATTTTATACCTTTACTGTGTCTAGTACAATTTTTTCTTTTTTGTGTATTACATATTTTAGATTTGATCAGAATTTTTTTGATGATCTTTATAATTTCTTTAAAAAATCTCTCATAGTTTTCGTCAAGTCTAACAGACAAAATTTGATAAAAATATTAGATGGACACCAAAAATATTAATTTTTTGACAAATTATAAAGATAAAAATTATCAAGTGCATACTTTATAAACTATTTTAAATCTATCACGGACATAAAAGCTTATTTTGTCAATTTGTCCCTCTCCTTTTTGTCAAGGGAGGAGGAAGCAGGATTTACTTTGCCGTTTTCCCTAGGGCTCAATGATTTTATAATTTTATATTCAATAATAATTGACTCGCCCCATGCTATTCACACCAATTTCTTGTCTCAAATAACATACTTGTTAACCATTCTTTCAATCTCTATTTTTTTTTTATATTTCAATCAGTGTGATGTATGTATTAAAATTTAATTAATTTAAATTCGTGCCAGATAGAGTTTCATTAGAAATAACGCTCCTTATCAAAGATTTTTTCATACTCATTACTTGAATTATGATAATTAATTAAAAGATGAATAACTCATTCAATGCACCACATCCTTTCGGTGATGTCAATCCTTTTATTTTGCCTATTGCTTTCTTATTGCTAGTTTAGTATTTGTCAGTTTCCGATGGTATATTGAATTTCACAAAAAAAAAGATATTTTTACTTGCAAAAAAAATATATACTTGCAAATAGAGTGAGAAAAAAGTGAGACCAAACTGAGTTTGTAGTAGGCAGGATGTACACATAGTTTAAGATTAAAAAGATGGGATACCTAAAAAGATAGTAATACGTAATTTTTTAAGTCATCCGCCAAAGACTAGTTTTTTCATTATGTTATGTTTTAGGGAAAAACACACAAAAATGCAATAAAATTACATAAATTGATATATTTTAATAAATAATTACTGATTTTAGCAATATTTTTTATTTATTACCATTTATAGTAATACTATGTTAAATCTGCAATACGAATTAAAGTAAATTATGTATGCAGTATATACGAATTATAATTGTTATGTGTGATAAATGTATTATCTATCATTAAAACTTGTATTATATGTGAATAAAAGAATTGTTTTTGTAATATATATTAAACTTGTATTATAAATGAATTAAAAGTGATCAAGTGGAAAAAAAATGTTATTACTATAGATGATAGTAAATATTTTCTTAATGTAGCATATTTATGTAAGTTTTTCCTTTTTTTTAAAAAGGGTTTTAAAAAGTTATAACTACCATTACAAGATTATATAAATACAATTTATTCTAGTTTTAAACTTTCTAATTCTAGTGTACGTGTAACTCTCATATAAATTCCTTAAATATCTCTATGGAATGCATCAAAATAAATTAAACTCATAATGAAGTATGGAGTCCCATGGAAATAGGAAATCTTAATTAGAGCCCATTTGGGTGGGCTTAAAAAAGTAGCTTTTAAAAAGTACTTTTGAAAGTGTTGAAATTTATTTTTAAAATAAGTAGTTATGTGTTTGGATAAAAGTGCTGAAGTTAAAAAAAAAAGTGTTGATATGTTTGGCAAATAAGTGCTGGTAAACACTTTTTTTAATCAAAATATCTGAAATACCCATAAAAGCTGTTAACATAATAAGAGTTGATTAATTTAATAATAATAATAATAATAATATATAATATATATAATAATAATAAATAATAATAATAATAATAATAAATAATAATAATAATAATATTATGTAATAATAATAATAATAATAATAATAATAAAATAATATGAAAAGAATAATAATAATAATATATAATATATAATATATAATAATAATAATATATAATATATAATATATAATAAAGAATAATAATAGTATATAATAATAATAAAGAATAATAAAATAAATAATAGTAATAATAAAATAATAAAATATTAATAATAATATATAATAATAATAATAATAATATATAATAATAATTAAAAATAATAATAATAATAATAATAATTAAATATAAATAATAAATAATAAATAATAATAATAATATAACAATATGAAAATAATAATAATAATAATAATAATAAATAATAAAATAAATAATAATAATAATATATAAAATATTAATAATAATAATAAATAATAATAATAATAATAATAATATATAATAATAAATATAATAATAATAATAAATAATATGAAAATAATAATAATAATAATATTTAATAATATATAATATATAATAATAATAAAGAATAATAAAATAAATAATAATAATAATAATAATAAAATAATAATAATAATAATAATAATAATATATAATAATAATAATAATAATAATAATAATAACAATAATAATAATAAAGGGTAATAGAATAAATAATAATAGTAATAATAATAAAATAATAAAATATTAATAATACTAATAATTATTATTATAATAATAATAATAATAATAATAATAATAATAATAATAATAATAATAATAATAAAAAAAAAAAATGAAATAAGGGCAAAAAGGTAAAAATTTGGTCAATTTAAATAGCTTATAAGCTAAAAAAAAAAAGCACCCCTACCCCAGCTTTTAACTTTTGGCTTAAATTAAGTTTTTTTAACTTAAAATAAATTATTTTGAGAATTGACAAATAGCTAAATAAATTAAAAATCAGCTTTTAATTCATTTTGACTAGCTTTAAGTTAAGCCAAACAGGCTCTTAATGCCATAAATTTTGGCTTCCTTTCAGTCATTGCCTCATTGGCATATTTATCCTTCATTATTTTTTCTCTTCATGAACATTGAACAGAAAACTTTACCTTTGTAAATTTAAATCTGATACATAATATACAATATATAAATATGGATAATATAATATGCTTCTTCAATATACCTAATATATAAAAACAACAAGATATGCTCAAATATATATATATATATATATATATATATATATATATATATATATATATATATATATACGAGTAACAGAAATAATACTTTGTGTAAAATACATAAGAAATAGGAAAAATTACATAAATTGATATATTTTAATAAATAATTACTGATTTTAGCAATACTTTTTATTTATTACCATTTATAGCAACACTATGTTAAATCTGCAATATGTATTAAAAGTAAATTATGTATGCAATATATATGAATTATATATGAATTATAATTGTTTTTTAAAATATATTATGTTTGTTTGGTAAACGTTTGACACGTTGTATTATAAGTGTATTAAAATGTGTGATAAATGAATTATCTATCATTAATTTGTATTATATGTGAATAAAAAATTATTCTTTGTAATATGAATTAAACTTGTATTATAAATGAATTAAAAGTGATCAAGTGAAAAATAAATATTATTTCTATAAATGGTAAAAAAATAAATTATTGTAGTATATTTATGTAAGTTTCCCGAATAAATAATATTGACATGGTATATATAGTATATACATAAATATATATTAGAATGCTAGTTGATGAGTATGTTGGAGCTTTTAAAGTAATAATTTCGTTATCCCTAATATAGGAAATTCCTTATTTTTAGTATTTTATTCATAGCAACATTTCCTGATATATGATACAAAATTTGTATATACCTTATATATAGAGAGAGTATACATTGTCGATTATGTAATTTTAATCAACTTCCCCACATTTTTCTCCAAATTATAACACAGAAGCCCAAAAAAATTACGAGAACATATCGAAAAGGGATTCTAACACGAATATACCGCCCAGCAAAAAGATTCTATCTAACAATGCAGGTATACGTAATATATCTATATTGTATAATATAAATAATTGCATATCATTTATACATGATATAAACTATGTATGACAGATGTATATGTATCCATATACAATGTTATGCGATATTCATACATTATTATATAATGTATCCATATACAATGTTATGCGATATTTATACATTATTATATAATGTATCCATACTGTATATATAACATATAACCATGAATATATAATGTATAACATTAACATATGAACCCTTTTGGGCAGCCCCACTAAACCAACTGATGAATTTGGCCCAAGAGAAGCTGCCCAAACCTCCCCCTAAATTGATCTGCTTGTATTTTGGGGTCATCATGATTGGACTTTGATGAGAGTGATGAGATGGTGTCTTCGTGTTATGCCTCATAGCTATAGTTTATATATTTATGGATTGTAGCTATCGTTTAAGTTGTTTTGTTTTTATAATTTGCGGATCAGTTTGTATAATTGAGTTATTTTAGTATAAATTATATATAATGAATTTATACAAACACAAGCATCTGAACTCTAATCAGTTATACAAATTACATCATACAAAATCACATTATACAAAAGTTATACAAATTCTGAATTATACAAACTAAAACACTAAGCCACATAATTATAGCTAAAAGAAGATCGTGAATTATAATAAATGGACATTTGTTATGCTTTACATGAATAATAAATTTGTAAGGGTTGAAGAGCTTGAAAATAAATGGTGTTATTGGTAAAACTTGACGATAACGAGGAATATGCATTTGAATGTCTTATTGATGATCCTTTACTTTTTCCTTTAAAGAGGTCAACATTGTCAGTGTTCTTTCTTGTTGAAATATCTGAAATGGCCTTGCCAAGTCACATTCAATTTCAGTTAAAAAGAATTGTCTAATGTTTGGTTTTAAACAAAAATAGTCAAGTAGATTTCAATTTCAATAGTGAACATGTACACCTAAATTTGAAGCGATTAAACTTTGTAATTTTTTTTATCTTCGAGTATAAATTAAAGGAAAAATAACTTAAATACATAACTTTAAGTACTTTATTGTCTATTTTTTTCTACTTTTTTAAAAAATTACTTAAATCCCTTATTTCACTTAGGCCTCATTTGTTTGCACTAAATGGGGGTCTGAATCTTAATCAATCAGATTCGCTTCATTCAGTGTGTTTGTTTTTGAGGACTGAATCTTAATTATTCACATCAGTTCATTAAGTTTGTTTGTTTTATTTCCTTATAAACCTCTTAATGGGTCTGAATACATCTGAATGAATTAGATATGTAACACACTCTTAACACCATTTAGACTAAAAAATAAGACTCATATCTTAATTCAACTATATCACAACAACTCATAATTTTTTTTCTTATTTAATTATTGTTAATTACATTCTTACCGATTTCCTTTATTCTTACTAACTTAATATACATCTTTTACTTTCATAAATTAATCAATATATTTGAATTGATAAGAACTTCATGATATAATATTTAGCACGGTTCCAGAAAATAAGAAAGTATTAATTATTTGATCGATAACAATAACAAATATCCATTATAAAATAAAATATTTTCATAAATATTATATTACTACTCTATATAAACTATTTTACATTATATTATATTAAATTCTCAAAGTTTTTGAGTGCAAAAAATAGTCATATTAATGATCTAACTTAATGTTAAATTCTTAATAGATAAAACATATTACCTTGTTACGATAAAAATATTCAAAATATTATTTTCTATACAAAAAACTATTTTACTAAAATGAGGTTTTTGTAATATTTTATTGATATATCGTTCTAATTTCATATGTACATTCAGATATTGAAAATAAGCAGTCCTAATAATTCAGTGTTCAAATTCAGAGACAATATCTTAATATTCAGATGTTTATTCAGATTTATACATCTAGATCTTAATGCATATCTTAATATTCAGATGTGTTTTCAGATTCAGACGTCTTAATCTTAATAGAAACAAATGAGGCCTTAAATAACAAATCTGTCAGATACATAATTATTTTTACCTCACACATTTTACCACTTCCCATCCCATTCCTTTTTTCCTCCCTAAATTCACTCCATACCTTTTCAATTACAAATCATTGTCTAAATTTTATTTTCAAAATTTTTCTCTCTCGATCCAACCATTTTAAAAAGGTGTTCAATTTTCATACATTTTTCACTCCTTTAATCTCTCCTAACTTCACTCCAGAATCTTATCAGTTACAGTTTTCATCTCAATTTGAGTTTCAAAAGGAGTTTTTCTCTATAGTCAATCAAATTTAAACCACTGAATTAGGTACTTTTCATATCCTCAATCGTCCTTTTTTTCAATTTGTTTTTGTTTTTATCCTTTTTTCCAGATACATATGATTCTCCATTGTATTTGATTCTCCATTCATCCTTGTTTTATACAATGTATCATATTCATAACTAAGGTGTTGATACATAAATCCTAATGTTGTTGAATCTTAGATTAGTTTTATTATGTTCAATATAAATGTATTTGATACATAAACACTTCCCAATGTATAATTTGCATGTATCAAGTTGTTCAATATATCATCAAAATCTTATTCAAATTTAAAAGGCTATATACACAATGACAAATCGATTGTGTGTTATGTATCTACACTTTTTAATATTTGTTCACTGTTATCCAACTTAGAATACGATGTCTCTGTACATATTATCCATAATAATCTTGATACATAAAAATTCATACGACATGGTACAATTTGAAAACATTAAAAAAATCAGTGATTTATTATATGAAATACATTTTCTCAATTTTCAAAGCAACACCTCTCTAACAACAAACACAGATCGACAAAATTTTATAACCATCTTATAACATGTACTAGGTACATTAAAATTATCAATGAGACAATCACTCACAAAAATCCAAGATTGATAAATATTAATGTATCATCCACATTTGTCTTGATCAAAACAAGTAATTTAAATATCTTAATTGTTACAGTATTTATATGTACAATATACACAAAAATGACCTGATACATTATAAAAATATGTGATAGACACACTCGATATTCAAAACGTATTTGATCCATCTTAGTTGTTAATCCATTTATTTTATTTATCATATACAATATATTATGATGATACATTTTTACACAAATCACATCCTAATACAAAACAATGACCACATCATATAGATATAAAATAACAATACACCTAAATTGTTTACCACTAATGTATCATGACTTGCATATTCACATCAAAACGATAAAACAAAACTATAACAATGATACATTGAAAAGATACTATATACCAATGACGGAGAGGGCAGAGGAAATGGTGGAGGAAGTGGTTGAACGGTCGGTAATGGATAAGAAGATAATAAAAGATAATTCCTTCGTCGGATAAGAAGCCAATGAATTAATGGCACAAACAATATATGACAAACCACTCTTTCTTCTTATATAAATACACATCCACTCCCCATGATGTATCTATGAGTTCTTTATCTTAAGGTATCCTTCTCGAGAATAATTTTCACACAACAACTGTAAATGCAAATTGATATTGAACTACAGAGCATTATTTGTATACTAACATACCGATGAAGAAATCACAATAACCGAGGTGCCACACAAATCTATAGATCTCATTCGTAACCAACTGAGGATTCTCCTCATGATAAACTTATATTAGATGGGTGAAAGCTTGACCTGCTGTCACAATTGCCAACTTTCTAATGATTCAAGAACATTCACTGCTAGACCCAAATTACTTATCCACCAATATTCCTTTAAGCCGAAAAGAAACAGATTTATGTAAAATACTCTATCAATGATCAAATCTTTGCTAGTAGATTTGAAAAAAAAAACTAATTCAATAGTCATCATCTCTTTCGCAATTCCTCTTGTGGAGCTTTTGTGATTTTAAATTGATGGAGAAGAAGAAAATCAGAATTTTGAATTTTGTGAAGCTGTTACAGATTAGAATGGA
Organism: Solanum lycopersicoides; assembly: GCA_022817965.1. Taxonomy (NCBI): domain Eukaryota; kingdom Viridiplantae; phylum Streptophyta; class Magnoliopsida; order Solanales; family Solanaceae; genus Solanum; species Solanum lycopersicoides. The sequence continues at coordinate 58,849,100 of CM040619.1, forward strand.
TTGATATCAATTAGATTTGCGTGATTAATGAGAAATAAAATTAATTTTATGTTAATATCCATATTAAGCGCAACAAACAAGTTTTATAACGTATCACAATTAAAGTATTCGAAAGAAACTTATGTATTGAGATGATTGATAATTTATGGGATTTTCATATAACAGAAAAGAGAGGATAGAATGTAATTTAGGTCTTACGCTATGTGATTTATGTAAGTTATAATGGTGCCCTCAAAAGTGAAGATGTACACTAAGGCCTCATCGTGTTTTTGACAAATCAACATTCTGCCACATATATACAATAATATATGCCTAAAATTTCAAGTTACCTATAGATCTGCACATGAATACTAATTCACGGTGCGACAACTCTAATGCTGCTTAATATATTAATTAGTACAAATATATATTAGTAGAGATCTTTAGAAGATCCAGTTGACTAAACAAGTATTAGTAATTAAAAAGCATTGAGTTGACTAAATATTTTGAAGGGCCATGAACCATCCAAATTGATGTTGCCATAATTAAAAAGACCAACCTTTAAATTAACTAATTACAAAAAAATATGATCCTTACATGCGTAGTGTGTGTATACTATTCCTATGCCTATATATATACAAAGAAATTGATGAAAGATCACTCAAATTAACACTTTGCATATATATATATATATCCCCTTTTTTTTTCTCTTCTCCAAAGGTGTTTATTCATTCACAAAATATTCTTATTACATTTATTATGGCATGTATCAAACATTACATTTGTATAATATGTACATTGATTCTTTCAATAATTGCATTTCATCAAGTTGTTTTCATTGAGGGAAGACAACTGAAGGAAAAAGATTTTAATTTTCACATTAGAGAAACAGGTAAACGAAATACTAGTAATTATAAGCAACTAATTGGAGACACTGTTGAAGGAGATAATCGTCAAGTTAGTGGACACAGCCCCGGTATCGGTCATTCTTTTCGCAACAATAATATTGGTCCTAAGGTCTAGTGTTGATATATTATAAAATATTTTCTTAGCTATGAGCTATTTAGCAACAAATGGATCATTGGTGATGAATTTCGATGCTAGCTCATTATTTCGGTAAATGAAAGGGCTTGTCTAAGCGAATATCATATTTTATCTTGGAAGGTTAATATATAAACGGGGATATATATTAATGTACATCTACATAAATAAAATTAAAATTTCAATTTTCATTTTATTGGAATAGTATATATAGTAAAATACAGTATTAAATAATTACGTTGTTGTTGTTGCTGTAATTTGTACTTTTATAAGTGATGGCTTGTCCCATGTAGTAATAATATTTGAATATTTATTAGCAAAGGACATATTTGATTTTCTCCTTCAATGTTTATTTTCGTGCAAATGAATAAATACATAAATCAAATGGTACTTTAATTGTTTGAAATTTTAATAAAATCTAAAATTTCTTCATGTAAATGGTATACCACCTCAAGCAATATACCAATATTTCAATATTTGTTTAGTCAGTCACTGTGCATATCAGCATATGCAATTTGACGTTTATGTTCATCTATTAGTACTCTTTTTATATAAATCTGAGCAATTCTTTGCTCGTGAGATAACTTCTAAGTTTGAATTAAGTCTATGAATCATTTCTTAATAGTTGATAATTAAGCAATTAATCTCGTAAATTTGTCCAAAAATTTTATTAGACATTAAATTATAATAAATTTTCATATATGAGCGCATAGTTAAAATATTTTACTAGATAATTTTGGCTCAAATTTGATTTCTTTTAATATATACTTGTAAATAATTACAAAAATAATACTTTATTACGTATTTAAGTGTTCAATTAAAAGATCATAAATCAAATTTTCAAATGTGTGACTGATATATTCCGTCAAGAATGATAATACCGTATATATAGTATGACTGAGCAAAGGGATTTTCCAAATGGGGCAAACTATAGCAAGTCGACAACCTCTGTTTAAAAAGATTTTTTTCTTTACTTTAATTTATTTGTCTTTTTTTTTAAAAAAAAAGTCTCTTTTCTTTTTTTCAATTTTTTATTTTCAACTTTTAACATGTTTAAAATTAGGGTAACTTTCACACATAGCAAACAAAAAAATTATATTTATATGCTATAGCGAAGTTTGCATAATTACGCTCCACAACAAACATAATATATGTATAATTCGCTATACATACAAAAAAAATAGTTGTATAATTTGTTATACATATACAAAGAAGCGGTTGTATAATTCGTTATACATATACAAAAGAAAGCAATTGTATACAAAATTAGATCAATTGTATAATTTGTGTATGTATAAAACGAGAAAGAGAGAAATACAAAAGAAATTTGAGCAGAGAAATATTTGTATTGTATAATTATAAGTGTATAGGACGAAGATATATGTATTTGCATGTGTATAAATAATTTTCTCTCGCTTTATACGAACAGAAACGCAGTTTATACATTTAGTTTTTTTGTATAAGCGAGGGTGGCGAGCGAGATTTGGGAGAGTGGCGAGCGAGATCTGGGAGAGGGGAGAGAGGGGAACAAAATATATGTATATATACAATTTTCTCTCGCTTTATAAAAACACAAACACATTTTATACATTTGTGTTTGTATAAAAAGCGAGAGAGGTGAGCGACACTGCTACCAAACGAGAGTGGCGACTAGCGAGCGAGATTCCACCAGAAGGGTGACGAAAATTAGTTTGCTATAAGGTACAATTAAATCAAAGTATATTTATAGCATTTAATTTGAATTAATAATTTTCTATTATATACAATTTTATCTTAAAATTATAAGAGTAAAATATGTTTTGATATATTTAGCAAGTTGTTAACTTAAAATCACAATATTCAAAATTTTCTTTTATCTTTTGAAAATTTCATATCCAATTAAAATAAAACAAAGAAATTTAAGTATTTAGCTAGCCTAGCCAAATACTAAAAAAGACAAGTTTTAATTAGCGCACTATAGTAGGAAAAGCCAAATACATACTTTTTTTTATTTCATATGTGATTTTTTTTGGCCAAATTCATCGGTGGCCCCCTAAAGTTGGCACGAAATTTCACTTAGACACCTCAACTGGACGATGTTCACTTTAGACACCTCATGTAAGGTTTCGTTACGTCATTTTAACACTTTTTTTTCAATAAGCAAAAACATATAATGTGTGTGCATTACACTCGCGAGTGACCTGTAAAGTGTCCAATAAAATGAGGACAATTGTCATTTCCCCCCAAAATAATTCTTAAACAATGAATTTTGATAAAATCAAAAAGATAACCAGTGAATTCATGACAAGTGGCATTTTGCCCAAATAATTACAAAAGGAAAACTAAATCATTTTTAGAAAGAAGTGTTTTGCAGAATATCAAACCACCCCTATCCCCCCACCCCACCACCTGCCCGCCAACACCAATGTCTTCTCCACCAAAATCAAATCCACCCCTACCCCATTCTTCTTTTCCGCCATATCCGAGTTCTCTCTTTTCTTTAAAGATTCAAAATATATTAAATCATCCTCCCTATAAAATAAACATTCTATGGAATTTGAATGATTTGAGTGAAAAATAATTCCTATTCTAAATCTGTAGCGGAGTAAAACAGAAAATTGAGAAAAATAGGACCAATTAAAATGAAGAAATTTATCTTCAATATCATCATTGGAAACTTAAGTGCAGGTGCCGTTTCCCATAGAGAGTTAGAGACTAATTAGAGCATAAAATACATAATGGAATCTAAGCAAGAGATAAAAAGGAATTTTTGAGAGAGTTAGATCTAACATGAATCTGAGGGTTAAACTATCAAGCAACAAAATTGCTTATATTGATTTCAATCATGATTTTGAACCACATAATTCAAATGAGCCCTGATTTAAAACAAATAGTTAATTAATTTGACTATTAAATTATAGATATATATTTAACTCTAAAATTTCTTTCAACACTTTTTCACCATGGAAGAAGTTTAAATTTATGAAAATGGTAGTTGAAAATAGGACAAGACAAAAAAGAAATTAAAAAAAAAAGGCTAAATAAAGCTCTGACGCGCTGTTAGTGAGTGTTATACACTCATTATGCCATGTCAGCGAAAAGTGTAAAAATGACACAACGAACTCCTACTTAAAGTGTTCAAATTAAACAAAGATTACTTGAGGTGTCTAAGTGAAAGTTAGTGCCAACTTTAAGGGGCTGCCGATGGGTTCACCCATTTTTTTTTAAAAATATCATGTGTACGCATCCAATAAAACAATATAAGGGGACATGTGAACCATCAACTATGATTCTCTGCTGGTCCTCCTCTTATAATCACTTTACACTTCTAAAATCTTTTAAAACTATTGTGCATAAAGATTTTCATTTTGTTTTTTTCTCTAAAAAAAGTACTACTACTATATATTCTGTTTTTCTAAAACGTTCAATATTTTAAAATAAAAGTTATTTTATCAAGATTATGACTATTGACTAATATCAAAAATTGTGGAATTATGATATTTCACTTTTTTTTGTCGTCCCAAATTAATTGTTATAATTTACTTTTCAAGAGTTAAATTTTGTAAATGTTACCTAGTATTTTGCCTTTTAAAATGTGTTTTATCATCAAATTGACAAGATAAAAATAATAATTTGCAGCACCTTTAGTATAGTTTTGAAATATTTAAATTTTAATTATAAAATATAAAATTGATAGGATCCAAATTTCAAAGATTAATCCAATTGACAGTATTCTAACTGAATGGGTATAAAATTGCGGCTCATTCAACCTGCTTTTCCACCTTACCTTATAAAGGTTACTAATTAATATTTAAGGAAGGGTCTCTATCACTAATCAAAAGAGCATCAACAAAATTGAGGAAGAGTCTCCATCACTAATCACCTTATTCTTCTTTAAAAAGGCCAAGGTCAAGCACTCATATTTTCTAAAATAAAAAGATTATGTCAGGTTTGACTATAGCTACGAAGTTTAAATAATGAGCTAATATAAAAGTGGAATCTTCAAAGATCTCTCAAATCGCTTAGCTGTATATCTGGTAGATTCCTCCAAGAATATGCTCTGCCTATGCACTACCTACTTTCTTTTGGCTTTCCTCAAAAAGTAGTTTAAAGTCTTCTATGAGTCCCTACTTATGATAGGTAATAGACCCTCGTCGTTGCAATTATCATCCCTAATCAAAAAGAATTTTCATTTAAGCGAGTTTACCCCGTTGAACATAGCTCTAATTCATTCCGGTATCATGCTTTTATTGAATTCTGCTTTCAACATGGATACTAAGGCCCACTTGCCATGAATTGTCGCTCCACCATTAGCTCGATCACCCACGGCTACCGGATTGACACGGGTGAGCGTTGGTTAAAAGACAGTTTTCAGGGGGACCCAAATTTATAATAAACTAGATAAATAAACCAAAGTCATCCCATGCTTTAATTTCGAGGGTGGAGCTAGCAGCTCGCATATAATTTCAGTTTAATCAAGTAGATTTGTTCAATATTGTATTTGTATTAGTAAATATGTATAAACATTTAATTTAAAATTCAATTTCAATTACTTAAATATTATTATTATAAAATTTAATATACATAAAATTGAAATTTTAGCTTAGCATTAGGTCAAAGTATTGTGATTGAGTTTAAAACACAAAATGGCGGCTGATATAAAATTAGGATCCTTGCATGTGCAAGATGAGAAGATATTGTTCATTAATTGTCCCATTCAACAGACTTTTAAACAGTAACAAGATTTTTCTTGTCCAGGGAGGCTCTAATGTTTAGGCCGTTCATTTACACTAAAATATTCGACACAAGAATCTGTTGGCCATGTGTACTGTACGACTCTTATTTCTTTTATACATATTGTGCAAGGACGACCACTAAAAGCCAGCAAATTAAACAATATTAGAGAAAAGACTTTTAGATTCTTTAATATATACTTTTATAATTAGCTCCAAGGGTGACTTAATTAGTTATAAAGAATTAAACAACTATGTTCGAAATTCGTTCTCCCCTTTTCCTTTCACGTGGGAATTTTGTCAAAAGTTGCATATCATGATTCATGAGTAGTGAAAAGGATGGGTGATTCGATTTATTTTTGGGTTGAGTTAGATCTAATAATCCACAAAATTATGATAAGAAAAACAAAATTTGGCCAGAATAATATTTTTCTATGTTATTTTACTTTTTTAAATATTTTTACCTTTTTAACTTTAGTACATTTTAACTAAAAAATAGAAAAAAGATTGATTTATTTTAAAATAGAAAAAAATATTAGTATATTTTTTAAAATTTCCTGATTAAATTCAGACCAAATCTTCTATCATTTAGCACTTTCCTCTTTAAAGCACATTGATATAAATGACAACCTATGATGAAGTACTTTAAAGGCATAAGAATTCTCTTGAAATTAATTTTTTTTTTCCATACTATATATAACTATAAACTATATAAGGGTAATAGGAACTTAGTTTTTCTGTATTCTATTTTAAGCCCCTAAATTTTTCGGTTCAGTTTTTTTATTGATAGTGCAGTTTTTGGTGGATATAATAAGTGTAGTTTTGATGGTTGTTTTAGTGCTTGTTTTTTCCTGCAATTTTCGTCAAGCTTTGATTTAATGGCATGGATACGAATAACAACTTGTAAGTTTATACAACAAAATAAATGAAAAAAACCTGCGCGAAATACCAATTTTAAGCCAAGTATGCCAACTTCATAAACAACGGAAATCTGTGAAAAATGCCAAAAGTAATTTTATAGATATCAAACCAAAGTGATGCAGCTTGATAGATACAAAAATGCATTTAATTTGTGAAATAACATCGATCATCTTAATAGATACAACATGTCAAACACAAAAATCAATGTAATCTTGGTAATTACTAATTAATTAAGTTCATGAACATAGTTCAGGAGTAATATATAGGACTAACTCCCACATAGTTTAGAAGTATAAATAATACGACAAAACTAGTTTCCATATTTTTACCAATAACATTAATTTCCCTAATCATTTTCAAAGACTTAATATTAAAAATCAATCAATATAGGTGGTGTGGTAAAAGGAGTCATGTCAGTTATTATTTCTTAATGAGTATGTTAAGTCTAAATGTGACAAGTAAAAGTCAACGAGTAAAATGAAATTGAACCTGTTTCTTTGAGATTTGCGTGCCTTCCTTCCAATTGTTGACTATCAATGTCAATGCAAATAGATTTGAATTTTATCATACTATTTAACATGCATGTATGTAGTTTGTAACAAATTATGCGCATAAATTAATCTTTGGTTTCCTGTTAATGAATATGTATTGTATTCTAACTTCATTAAATAACTTACAAACGCAATTGCATGCATGTACCCATTTGAATGACGACATTGTTGCGAGGTTCTAACATGAAAGCCTTTCTGTCCACCACCATGCCAACTTGTTTTCTAGCACACATTCGATGCACAATGTGTTATTTAGCTTACTTCCTCCGTTTTGATTTGCGTGACACTTTTTTTTAGTCTGTCTATAAAATATTATATATTCCACATTTTTATAATTAGAAAAAAAAAAATTATCTTTAAAATTTATCTTTTACCCTCTTGAAATAATTCATAGTCACACGAATATCTAATGTATGTTTTAAATACAATCCTGAGTGTTATTTAGAAGGGTGCCACATATTTGTAAGGGAGGGAATATCTTTAGGAATCTTTCCTCGATGTTGGGGAGTACTTCACTTCAGCTCACATGCCTTCTTTAGCTTTGTAACTCAATATATATATACCCACCTAAAACCCATAGCAAACACACAATACACATTGCTCTAAATACTTCTAATTACTTAGCTTTTGCTTACTCTCTATAGTCATTTCATTCGATCATATGGCCAAGTTTTGTGCATGTGGTTCACTCTTCATGTTATTAATCTTATCAAACCTATTCCTTCTCAGCCAAGGTAGAAATCTGGCAGCGCCGTCAACACAAAATGTTAATGATATAAAATTAACCTTAGGAGCAAAGATTGAAGAGAAGATTACTAAGATGATGGGTGGGAGACGTGGATTTAGATTGATGGAAGGATCTGTAGATGCTTATCATTTTGTTACCCCAGGTCATAGTCCAGGCATTGGTCACTCTAAACACGATTGATACATACTATAAGCCAACTCCATCGATCATTTGTAATGCTCATTAATTAATTTCCGTCTTTGTGTTTTTCATGCATGTATTTATGTACGTGTGGAATTACATTGGGTATGTTGTTGTATTTATGTAGTGCTTCATCGATTAGGTCTATAGGGTTCAAATGTTGTAAATTTGATTTTAGTTCTGAATTTAATTAGAGTTACATTTTCATCAATTTGATTTCGTATCTTATAATCCGTTGGATCACAATTTGAATTCTAGCTAGGGGCCGAAACAAACTAATATAGAATTGAACGACATGCTATTTAAAAGCTTAAGTTGTTACGTGGTGACCTCTCTTAAAATTTGGTTCAAATTAAAAATTGTTTCGAGGGGAAATTGTAGACGGTAGAAAAAGACTTTTTATTATGTTATTCTGTTGAACCAAATCTTAACCTTGAAATATGAATTGGTGCATGTTTTCGCTAATTACGCTATAGATTTAGTTTTTTGATAGCTTCTGTTTAGAGGGTCTATATCTTTGTATGAAATCACTCTGAGCCCTCGAGTTATCTCCCAATCCCCCGTAAATCATAAACTGTTATATATGCATATTATACATGCATTCAAAATTTTAAGCTCAATATCGTTAGTAATTTGTATCAGTGTGTTATTCAGGTCAATTATATAGATATCTCGTATCAGGCGTGGTATTTGAGTCAATAGAATATGTATCAGGCGTGGTACTAAAGCCAATCAAAGGATATCATATGCCAGGCGTGGTATAGAGCCTATCATAAGTATATTGTTGGGTTTTAAAAGGTGTGAATAGAAAATAATGAGTTGCAACTTTTATTAAGAGTTGTGACTTTTATGAAGAGTTGCGACTTTAATTTTTATGAAAACTTGTGATTTGTATGAAAGGTTGTGATCTTTCCGAAAGATTGTGAGTTTTCCAAAGGTTTGTGACCTTTTCGGTAAGGCACAATAAGAACTTTTTCACACTACCCTTTGTTTTCTATAAATTGAGGGATTTTTCTCATTTTAAAAAAATTAAATTTTTCTGGACTTCTTCTAGTACTACTAAATCTAGTACTCAAAGTGTATTTTGGTGTCGTTGAGTGGTTCGCTGACACCGTGATTTTAGATACCGATACACCGGTGAGTAAGATCGTTCTATCCAGGAGGATATATTCCGTTAACCTTGGATACTTGAGGGGAAACACTGTGTATTCCATGGGCTCGATTTTCTTTCTTTGAGAAAGATATTTTTATTTTGTTTCTATTTTCTTTTTGATTCTATTTTCTCTACTAGTTTTAATTTTTTTGTTTGAAAATACTTTTTAAACTTTATTGTTTCTTATCAAGTTTTTCAAAATTTTATTCTAAATATCTTAGGAATACAAGATGAACAAGTATATAGCCTTTCATAAGTATATACCAGGCGTGATTCCCCAACCAACCAACAATCATAATCACAATGAATACAAATCACATTTGTAATCCAACTAAATACATTTATTGCATGTGATTGACAAGAAGTTCACATTTCAGTTATACTTCTTCGATTTTCATTATACATGTTATATCAAAGAAGTAGTTAGCAAGCACATATAACATAAACAGAAAACGAACAACAATCCTACCTCGAATCAAGCTCGAAAGCTCTAGTAAACCTAAGTGTTCCCCTTGTTATAAAGTCTAGCTCATTCTTAGAATAACATATAATCAGTCCCAAATGATCTAAATACACTCAGATTATATCCTAATTCAAAATCAAGGCCGATTTCATGATAATTCTATCAAAATGAGGATTTTCCACCACTATACCAAACAAAACTCTCCTCTATGATCACCACCACAAATTCTAAAGCTTAAGAATCTAATTACTAAGTTAGGAGAGTAATTTACTTACCTTTACCGATGATAGCGATGGAAAACAAATAAAATTCTTAGCTCACTACTCCAAAAAGTTTCCTCTCTCATTTTCATTTTCTAATAGTTCACCCATAACGACGAGGTAGGTCATTACTCATTACAACAAATTATTTTTGGGGAAGGTTTTGGGTGAAGTTTTGCCATGCTTGGTCATAAATTTTGGGAGAGATGTTTGGCTTTTTTAAAAAAATTATGAATTATACCCATAAATTTTGAAAAATATTTAAAATACCCTTAAGTTTATATTATCATTTTATAACGAGCATGTTTCATAAAAAGTCATGACAACGAACATAATGAATATGATTCTAAAAAAAGGAGGAAAACAAAAGGACAATACCATATTTGTATACGAAAAAAAAGCTATTATTACTCCTTTGTAATAAGAAGTGACTTCTTAGAGCAAGCTCGAATAAAATATGTATATAAAACTGCATAAATAAATGATTGATGTTGTTATAAAGTATAAATATTAAGGTCAATTTTCAAATTTGAAAGGATTTCTTATACTAAAACTTCACTTAAATACTATTTTTTTTTCAGTATTTAAAAATTTGAGTTATTTATCGAACAACAAGTTATATGGTTAAACACTATCTCAAAATAAATTTGAAAATATTTATAACCAAATGGTAAGTCTGAGTAATTCAATAAGCCAGGTAGACAAGTTTTTGACATTGAACCTTTTTTGCCATAAATTGCAAAGGAATCTTCCCCTATTTGTGCCAAATGATGTTGCTTTTAAGTGGAAGTTGGAAGCCGCAAAGGGTCACCTAGGCTTTAGGTTGCCTCTCTAATTAAATATTTGTAGATCAGCTAATTCCTATAAACTTGTTGATTTTAGAAAGATACATTAGGAATTAATGTTATACAAGTACACAAAATGCCTTGGTAAGTGCTAAAGAGCATGAAACCAGTTGTACTCTTTTCTCTATTTGTCTAATAACCACTTTTAAATATTTTTTTAGTTTCACCTTCTTTCAATAGGTAGCCCTTGAGGTCTTGAAAAGGTAGATTAAGGCCTTTTATTTTATAGTAAGTATATGCTTACAAAAATTATATTTAATATATTCAGATCCAACCACCTTGGAATTAAAGAGATTTTCTTTCCTCTCAGAGATGTTGGAAAGAACAAAATGGCTTACTACAATATTTTAATCAGCAAGGAAACAATAACAACAAAGGGATTAGTTATTATAAAAATAAATAAAAAACCTAGAGAGAGTAGAAAGGCAAAAAGCAAAAGCTGCTCCAACAACATTGGTTGTCAACTAGTATAAATTTCAAATTAATTAAAAGATAATACTCACCTAATGTAGGGCGGCTATAATAAATCAATGACCTAAAGTCAAATCTAAATGGAGGCGTTAAATTTAAATATATATTTTTACAAACTTATCATAGTTAATTATCTAATTTTTTTTAAGATACGATATTTATAATTTATCAAATTTCTATACGTTTATAAAAAAAATTATTTTCTATGAATAATACTCAATATTTTTTTAAAAAATAAAGCCTCATAAATGTTGGTCAATAGGTAATCATGCACTCCAGCTGTAGACTTTCAGAAGATTATTAAAATATAATACTAAAACATATATGTGGCGTGACAAAATAAAAGTGCACCTGGACTGAAAATTTAATTAACGTACCTGGACGTTCTTTGTGGGCGGCTCTCACACAGTAAATCTTACAGATTACAGAAAACAAAACTTGTTTATTAACATACATCCATATCATATTTATTTAGGGCAACTTTCACATATAGCAAAGTTTATATAATTGCAATCCATAGCAAACTTATATATGTATAATTCGCTATACATATACAATTGAAGCGAATTGTATAAAACGAGAAAGAGAGAAATTATATACAATTTGAATTGTATAAAACGAGAAAGCGAGAAAGACACAATTGAATTGTATAAAACGAAAAAGAGAGAAATTATATACAATTTGAATTTGTATAAAACGAGAAAGAGAGAAAGGCAAAAAGAGACTTGTGCAGGAAATATACAATTGAATCGAATTGTATAAAACGAAAAAGGGAGAAATTATATACAATTTAAATTTGTATAAAACGATAAAAAAAAAGAGTTGGGCAGGGAAATATTTGTATTGTATAATTATAAGTGTATACGACAAAGATATATGTATTTGCATGCGTTTATATAACTTTCTCTCGCTTTATATAATTAGAAACACAATTTATACAATTCTATTGTATAAAGCGAGAGAGGCGAACGACTGGAAGCGAGCGAGAGAGGGAGAGTGGCGAGCGAGAATATGAGGGAGAGAGGGATTCGCAAACAGTTTGCTATGGAACACAAATAAATCAAAGGGTAGCTACTATATTTATTTAATATTATTAGTTTGTCATTCTATACAATTATCCCTATTTATTACTAGTAACTTTTCTATAATTTAAAATAATTATTGTTGTAATAATTAATAATTTTATATTATATTTCAAATTAGATATTTGTTACTTAATACATTAAAATGGAGAGAGAAGAAGAGAGTCTAGCAAAATAGGTGAAAGGCAAATAACGTACTTAATTACATACATGTATCTAAAATACTAATACTTTTGATTATACTTTAGAATACTGACAGTTAATTAATTAAGTTATCTCATTATATGTTAATTAAATGCATCACCATGTAAAACTCCCCATTAATCTTTGTACTAGTTCTTTTTAAATTACAGACAATGATTTACTTACTAAATTAATTGCCTATGCTCGTAGAGTACTGCTTTAAAATAAAAATACACACCAGTCTCACATGGAGACACAAACTCGTGGGTTCAATTTAAAAATATCAGCAAGTTGGAAGCACTACTATATACTCTCTCTATATATTTTTCTTTGGCAAACTTACCAATATGTATTGTTCGCCTAAAGTTACTTATCAATACAATTGAAATATACACAATCTATATACTGATTATATATATATATATATGGGGAAAATTACGCGGCTAAGCAAACTTATACTATTTAATTACTCATCATAGCTATAGTTTACTATAATTACCACTCGCGACTAACATTATACATTAATTACGTGGGCTGACTTTGAGTTTGTATAATTAGTCATGTTTGTATATGTATAATTCACCAAGATATACAAATACATATGTATAATATACAATTTTTTAACCTATATACATATATACAATTCACCTCTCTCACACTCTCTATCCTCTATCGCTCGCCTCTCTCCTCCCTCTCTCAATCTCGCTCGCTACTCTCCTCCCTCTCCCAATCTCGCTTGCCATTTATACAAATGTATATGTATAATATACAGTTATATACAATTATATACATTTACAATTCACCTCTCTCCTACTCTCTGCCCTCTCTCTCGCCTCTCTCGATCTCGCTCGCCTCTCTGCTCTCTCTCCCAGTCTCGCTCGCCTCTCTCCTCCCTCTCCCAATCTCTCTTGCCATATATACAAATATATATGTATAATATACAATTATCTAACCAATATACATATACAATTCACCTTTCTCCACTCTTTTCCCCCTCTCTCTCGCCTCTCTCCCAGTCTCACTCGCCTCTCTCCTCCATATAACATGTAGCTACAAATTGTAATTATCAAACTATAGCTATAGAGAGTAATTAGTTATTTTTAAGTGGCTATATGTGAAAGTTTCCCATATATATATTATGTATATGTATGTATAGTAGCATAACTACATAGATCGGAGAGTAATTAATTGAACATTCTTATCAAAATTTATATTGTACATACTAAAAATACTTAAGATATTATAGACAAGTCAAAAACTATTTTTTTGACATATATATAAATTCTTGAATGCTCTTAGCTAAATTTGTAGCTTTGTTATATATAATGTAAAAATATACACCATTTATACACTATGCACATATGTAATGTAGAATTTCCATAATCCACTCTAACTTATTTAGGATTACAGTGTAGCTGAGTTTTTATATAATCATCTTTTTTTAAAAGGTTAAATCACTTAGCTCGAAGTTTCAAATTTCCTTATTTTTCATGGCTAGTGCTTCTCTAAATGGGAAGAATGTTTATTTATTGTTGTTGGAAAAATGTATGAAAATTCATTGTAATTTTTGATATTTTCGATCGCTTAAATTTAAAAATTTAAAAATATAATAATTTTGACGAACAAATGAGAAAGATAATATGTAATTTGTCGCAAATAAAAAGAGGGTTTATGCAGTAATTGTGATAAACCATAATGATGAAGAAAATGAGAAAGAGACTTTTTGGATCGAATTGAAATTATTGATATATTTGACACGCTATTAATGTATTGACACATTATTAAGTTAAGATTACATGTATCTATTTTTTTATTTGTGTATCTAATTAAGTGTATATATGTATTGGAGAGTTACACATTATTGGAGATTTACGAATGTATCTGGCACATTAGTAATATATCTGACATATTATTGATGTATTCGACTCATTATTGAGTTAAGATTATATGTATCTAATTTTTTTATCGGTATATCTAATTAAATATATATGTAATATACTTATGTATCTAAGTTAAAAAGTCTAAACTTTGTTGAATCCCTCAAAAAGAGAGAAGGATTTTGGTATCTGATTTTTTCAGGACTTGTGATAAATCATATACTTTAAAGAAAAAATTACATAAATTTGTAATATGTATTAAAAGTGAATTATGTATGCAATATATATGAATTATATATGAATTATAATTATATTTTAAAATATATTATGTTTGTTTGGTAAAAATTTGACACATTGTATTATAAGTGTATTAAAATGTGTGATAAATGAATTATTTATCATTAAATTTTGTATTATATGTGAATAAAAAATTATTCTTTGTAATATAAATTAAACTTGTATTATAATTGAATTAAAAGTGATCAAGTGAAAAAGAAATATTATTGCTATAAATGATAAATATTTTTTTATTATATTATATTTATGTAAGTTTTCCTACTTTAAAGTTGTTGTAGACGTGATTTCTCTTTAATTAATGGCTTTCAGTCATTTCTCTTAATTAGACACACTTCTTAATTAATGACTTTTAATTATATCTTTAATTAGACACATTAATTAATACGAGTTACATGTATCCAAGATACAAAATATGGTATGGAATGTAATATAGCAAACTAGTGTGAATCTAAGTAATTAAATATTACATTCGTCCACTTTTATTTATCATGATTTCTTTTTTTTTAGAGTCAAATAATAAGAACTCTAACTAACATTTTATTATATATTTTCATATTGATGCAAAAAAATATAAATTATAATACTTTTCGTATAGTTTTTGAATATCTGAAATTTTTATTTAAAATATTAAACTAATGTAATCTAATTTAAATTTTAAAATTAATAAAATGAACTTTCAAAAAGCGAAAATATGACGGATGAAAATAAAGGGAGGAGTAAGAATTGGGTTACTGGGCTTCTTTCTTGCGCTCTATTAGTCTATGGGGCTCATATTAGCTAAAAAAGCTCATTTTTCTGAAAGACTCCACATCTTGGTCAAGCCCAAATCCTCTTTCTAAAATGGGCCATATTGAAACCTTAATTTCTACAGACTGGTCTTCTCTG
The DNA here is from genome assembly GCA_022817965.1 of Solanum lycopersicoides. Classification (NCBI taxonomy): domain Eukaryota; kingdom Viridiplantae; phylum Streptophyta; class Magnoliopsida; order Solanales; family Solanaceae; genus Solanum; species Solanum lycopersicoides. Next base: position 58,864,748 of record CM040619.1, read on the forward strand.
CAGGGTAACTGAGCAAATAGCCCATTTTGGGGCAGTTTTTGAGCTATGCCACTAGTTTATTTCTAGCCTCTAGGTATGGAAACGGGGCGGGACAAGGTGGGTTTTAGGTTAGGACGGGTTTTGAGTAAGATTTCTATGGATTGAGCTCAACCCAACCCATCCTATCCTGCCCCGTTTCTTTCACATTCCTAACCATTTCAAAATAGTTTTATTACGAAAATTCCTGTTGGAAGTTACAAATTTTATTTGAAATGAATAGGTCATGTACTAATTAATGTATAGGATTGAATATCAGTCGCATAACATTTTTGCATGCACTTCAAACTACTACGGAGAATGATCAATATCGAGAAACAAGTCTACTGTTTTTATAACAAACCTCGTTGGTGGTTTATACTTTATAATATTATGTTTATTTTTATATTCTAACTTTTGTTAATGATTCTATTATCATGTTTATCGTAAATATATTAAATTAAAAGTTAATAAATTTCATCCTTATTAATATATTCTTTTATATAAGAAAAAATCAAGTTTTTATTATTTTCTCTATTATTTTCTATCATTCTAAAAATTATAAGAAATCTCTTTTCTATAATTTCTCTCACTTTTTGAGATACAATCAGTATATACTATCACCCCAAGATGGTTTTTCCTTTTTTCACATCTAAAATCACTCTATGATATCTCTATCACTTTATATTTGAATTTCAAATTTTTTTCGCAATCTAAGTTATGATCACAAGTTAGGGGGGAGGTCGACTTGTTGGTGGCTCCCATAAAGGCTTTGAGTCGAGATCTATGGGTGACACCATTGTTAAAAGTGAAAAAAAAATTACGAACATTTGACAAATGCAAAAAAAAGACGTAGAAGGAGTTATTCATCATTTTTTTTTATTGCTTTCAGCATATCAGATTGTTAATTTTTTTTCTTGACTTTTTGTTGTTCATCTTTTTCTGGATACATATGGGTTCAATTTTTAGTGTATCTAATCATTTTTATTTCTTAAATTAATGTAACATTCATCTATTTCTACATTATGATACATTACAATTTACCAAGAGTTGTTGGTAGGAGAAATTTAAAAAAAAATAAACCAAAACAAAAATATTCATTAAATAAAAATTTAATATTTAAAATAACTCAATTTTTCGAGTATTTATTACTTAAACTGATCATTCTGCCCATTTTATTGCAACGAAGTACATTTTGACATCTACTCCTCATCACTGACAAAGGGATAAGCTCTGTTGGACCACAGTCAGAATTTTCTTCGACTTTTTTTTTTTTTTATATATATACATTTTTATATTTTGAACAATTTGTTATAAAGAGTTTTAAAGGCTTTTTCAATTTTGATAGAGTGAAAACTGATTGGTACATGTTCATTTTTAATCAGAAGATTTGAAGTTAGTGAGATTCGAAGACGTTAAAGTTCTAAGTGCTTGTTGTTTCTAAGCATTTTAAATCACTAAAATCTTATTATATCAAGGATATCTATAATATGTAGTCATTTTACTAGTATCAGTGATATTATTTTCTAATAAAAGGTATTCAATTAGACATTCATACAGCTTCGCTTTTGCACCGAACATCAAATAGAAAAAATAAAATAAATGTAAAACTCAAATTTTAAAATTTGACATGCCTAAATGTATTATACGATCCGTCCCATGTTTTTTGGCACAAAAAGTTAGATGAAGACTCTGGTTGCACCATCATAGTGATTATTTCCACGTCATGCCAAAGGGAGTGGTCCCGCTTCATTAATTTTGCGGATATAGTTTTTGCATTTAGTATATGAAAAAAAAAATATTACGTAATAATATCGAATATAACATAAATAAGTATTATGTCGGTGAAGATGGTGAATAGGAAGTGTGAGGTAGTTGGGACGTGAGCAACGAGAATGGAAGAAAATGTGATGTATTGAAATATGGGGAGGACATTTAGTGTACAACTTGTGTAATTTGTTTTTTTCCTTTAATAGTGTCTATAAAGAAAGTAATTTTTCTCAATTCAAGAAACTATTCCTTCTAAAAATATGATTTTCCAAAAAATTTTGAACAACTTTGTATGTGTTATAAAATAATATATTGTGGATGTCCACTACACAAAATGATTACTACATTACTTCTCTCCATTATGAAGATAATACACTACACCAAGAAGTTACTACATTACTTCCCTCTATTATGAAGATAACCTCCACCTTTATGATAATTATTCTTGTAACCTTTTACCTCCATAACCTCCTTCTTTATATTCGTGTTTAATGTCATGTTTGTGACTAACATTTTGTATGCCTCTATGTTACACTATAAATAGAGGCATAAGGGTTCCTATTGTTTACATTTGAAGGTTTGGTGAACATTTGAAAATTTTTTTTAGCTTATATTGTTCTTCTCTCGTCTTATATTCTTCTTTTCTATATCTTTATATTGTTAGTTTACTTTAATTTTACAATAGTATGAAAATTGCAAAGTATTTTCTAAAAAGTATATCCTTGTTTCTATATGTACGAATACGCCTATAATTTTACACAAACACCACATATTTTTGTGATTTTAAAGATTAGAATCTATTTTGAATATTTTCTCTATATTGTTGTACTTAATTTTCTTAGTGATAATACGTAAAAGAGAAAAAAGCTCAGTAAAACAAAAAGAAATGTGATAAACTACGAGCTACTCCATTCCTCAACAAATTTAATTTTGATTTTCATTAAAATCACTATGAGGAGGTTTGAACCTTGCCAATTCACCATCATAGTAAAAAAAATAAAAAATCGTCAAATCACTATCATAGTAAAAAAAAAAAAAAAAAGGAAAAAAGAGAGACACTTCGAGCGAATTCATATACTATACGGATAAAAGAATAATTATTGGAAAAAATAAATTCAAAATAGATCACAACCTTTAATGGAATGAAGATTAGATTGATGATTACTAGGACAAAAAATAATGGAATGAAGCCACTTGGATCCACCAATACTTTATTTGCTTAAAGATGAACGATCCTATTATTATTCAAGAGATCATCAATATTTTTTTCCCATTAGTGTTTAGTTTGGTAAGTATTCGATATGTTTTTAGTATTTTTTTTAATAATTTCATGTGATTTGGAAATAATTTTACTTTTTTATTTTATTTTTAGAAAAAAGAATCGAAGTCCAAATTTGTACGTTGAAAAAAAAAATGTTTAAAGGTGTTATTTTCAATCCATAGTGTCTCTATTTTACTTGTACGTTTTGCGATATTTATGAGGAATAGCGCTTTATAGGCTAAAGCAAAAGATACTTAATAATATATTTCCTTTTAAATATGAATCTTAACAATATGAGAAAATTATCGAAATTCCTTTGACTCTTATATAATTTAACCTAATAAGAAAAATATGTCCATAAATGAAGTATCAAGTATCAAGATACCTAAGCCCTAAGGCAGTGGCGGAGCTACCCTTAATAAAGGGGGTTTATTCGAATGCCCTTCGGCGGAAAACTATATTATGTATATATGGTTAAAATAAGTTTATATGTATATTTAGTAGATGTCGAACTCCCTTCGGCTACCTTCTTCTAAAGATTTTGAACCCCCTTATTCAAAATCCTGATTCCGCCTCTGCCCTTAGGTACAGTATTAATGAATCACATATCCCCTTATTTTTGTTATAAATAAATGTTTGTAACTATGTATGAGATTGCTCGTAGAAACTTTTCGAAAACACATAATTTGATAAACATTCACTTGTCAATAACACTACTAGTAATTAGTTATCCTTTAAGAAATCTTTATACATGATAAACATAATTTTTTTACTTCGAACATATATCTAAATTAAGATCTCAAATTTTATGACCAAACGCGTACTCAAAATGGCCACGCAAGGAACGTTTTTTTTCTTGTTTAAGGCGTACGTGGAGTGGAGAATTAAGTAGATGCATTTCATTTTAGTCAATGAGTCGACGTGGATCACTTAAGCACGCAATGATATTTGAAAGAGATTTTTAAAGTGTAAACTTTATACCAATGATGGTCCTCTCCAATAATTGGATTCCTTTTCAAAACACTGACAATATTGGACCAATTCATCTGACCAATTAATTTAAAGAACTTGATTTTCTTTTTTTGCTAAAGTATATATTCCCCACTTTTTACAAAATAAAAGTATATTAGTAAAATTTTATTGGAATGTTTTATCCTGTATCATTTTCACAAGATACCTCTAGAATTTGTACAGAATCCTTCAATCCATAATCAAAATCAAGTTCTAGGTTTATGATGTACTATCAAGTAGGGAATAATTTCTACTTTTATTTAGGGATAATTGTATCTAATAGTAAACTAATAACCTAAAATAAATGGAGTAGCTAGGGTTTGATTTAATTGTGCTCCATAGCAAACGTTTGCAAAAAATTGACAGGCGCCTCTCTCCCAAATATCTCGCTCGCCACTCTCCTCCAATCTCTCGCTCGCTTCCTCACTTTTTATACAAACATAAGTGTATAAAATTTGTTTCTAATTGTATAAAGCAGAGAAAATTGTATAAATACATATATTTTTGTTCCCCTCTCTCCCCTCTTTCAGATCTCGCTCGCCACTCTCCCAAATCTCGCTCGCCACCCTCGCCTTTCTCACTTATACAAACAGAAGCGAAATGTATAAATTGCGTTTCTGTTTGTATAAAGCGTGAGAAAATTGTATATACACATGCAAGTACATATATTTTCGTCCTATACACTTATAATTTAACAATAAAAATACTCCCCTGTCCAATTTCTTTTGCCTTTCTCTCTTTCTCGTTTTATACAAATTTCAAATTGTATCTAATTTCTCTCTTTCTCGTTTTATATAATTCGATTCAATTGTATATTCCCTGCCAAGTCTCTTTTGTCTTTCTCTCTTTCTCATTTTATACAAATTCAAATTGTATATAATCGTTCTATACACTTATAATCATACAATTCGTTTATACACTTCGGTTTTATACAAGTCTCTGTCCAAGTGTCTTTCTCTTTCTCGTTTTATACACTTCGTTTTATACAATTCGCTTCAACTGTATATGTATAGCGAATTATACAGTTTCTATGTTTGCTATGGAGTGCAATTATGCAAACTTTGCTATAGCATACAAATATAAATTTTTTATTACTATATGTGAAAGTTGCTCTTTTATTTATCATGTACTATCATAATTCAATTACTCAAAATTAGTGATTGGGTTAGTAACTTTTAATCATTATGCATTAAAAGTAAGATCTTTTCATAGCACGTTTGAGTTATACTTGAAACATTTTTTAACCTCTCCTAGGAGTTTATAATTTTTTATTTCTTTGGATAACTCAAATTTATATGCATTAACTAAGTATAACTTTTATATACTATAGATAGATGTATTTTTTTTTTGTTATTATACAATGGAGGTTTACTTTAAAGTTAGTGTGCACAAAACGCTCATCCGAGGGATAGAGACTATGACATAAGTTACTATTCTAAATAAAAATGTAATTTTTTTCTACGTGATCATCAAATAAATCATATCCATCCCCAAAAGCACGCATCTGTCTTGGTAACTTGCTTATCGTAAACGTACCTGGGGTATCCAAGGAAAACCCAATGGAATATATGCAAATTGATTTAGACTTTGACTTTACACATAGGAAATGGTATCTTCAAAAGTTGCATAAGTACTTTATATGTTGTGTTTTTTATTTAGTGTTGGTATCTGCGATAAAATTTTAACTTAGATTCGTGTTGTGTAGGGTTTCATTTGAGAAACATCGCTCCCTACTAAGAATTTTAACTCAGATTCGTGTTGGTTAGGATTTCATTTGAGAAATATCGCTCCCTACTCAGGATTGTTAAAAGAGGAACACCTCAACACCCATAATTACTTTATATTAATTAAATATATATAATATAGAACTTTTAAATCAGAATTGTAAGAAGGAAACTAGAGATGTGACTTGTATGTTTCCACCTGATTTTAGTGCCTGTTTGACCCTAACTGCAAAATTAAAATAAAACAAAAATGGTTATATATACTAAATTTCTTTAAGTACTAAAAACAAATCTTTTATTCGAAATCGTTTTAGTATTTAAAATGTTTCATTTATGTATTATTCTCTAGTGTACTTTCATAAAAAAAAAATTGTGTAAAGTTATTATATTCATCTATACCTTCTTGTTACAAATTTTATTTCATAAAACAACTCAATGCTAAAAAAAATGGCTGGAGAGTTAATTAAATAAAGAATGAAAGGAAAACGTGGTGGTTAAAAAATTAAAAAGTTACACCACGAAAACAAAGAAGATTCAAACATACTGATGCCATACTCTTAGTTAGGAAATCAACAACAATAATATATTAGAGTAGGAAAATAGTTCAAGATTTAGTGTTAGGTGTAAAGAGCAAAGTTTCGCCTTAAAATACCATCAACTGTGATTCGAGTAACTTCTCTTTAAAATTGATAATTTATTAGAAATTAAATCTTTATTTGATAAAAAAATAAATAAAAATACGCGTGCATCATACATATTGCGAACTCTATCCAGTTACATGAGATATATTATTATTATTTGTTGGAATGATCAATGGTTAGGATTTTGGAATACAGTCAATCACAACCAAATGAATCTGACGCGTAATCGACAATACTGTCAGTACATATGAAACTGATTTTTTCAAAAATCATTAAATTATACATTCTCATTTATCCATTTAATTTGTTAACATGTTAAAAACATTTTTCACCATGTTATTCTTTCTTCAAATTTGTTACACCAGTAAGGATGGAGATAAAATACATAATTAATTAACATTTTAAAATACTTTCTTCGTTTAAAAAAATATATTTATTTTGACTTGATACATAGTTTAAAAAAATAAAACAGATTGTCCTATATGAAAATGTATCAAAATCTCCTCTAATTTTATGATTTTAAATATGCATCATGAAAAATTGAAATTAAAATTTTAATATTCCCTCCGTTTCAAAAAGATTAGCCTAGTTTGACTTGGAACTACATTTAAGAAAAGAAAGAAGACTTTTTAATCTTGTGGTTCTAAATTAAAGTTATGTCAAATGTACCAAAATATCCTTTAATATTGTGATTTTAAACATGCCACGTGAAAATTTAAAGTTGAAGTGTTGCCAAAAAAGAAAAAGAATCATCCTTTTAGAAATAAACTAAAAAAGAAATAGAAATATTTTTTTTTAAACGAAGAAAGTATAAAAAAAATATTTTTATATAAACGGACTAAAAAAAATAATAAAATAGCAGGTAAATTTTAATGTGTACTATTGACTTTTAGCGAATAAAAGAAGAAAAAAGAAAGAATTTTTTTGAGTATGGGCCATGGGGAGTTATTGATGCGATTGATACTTCAGTAGCGCAATCATTAGCTATTGAGCTGAAGAGTGAGTACTGTGCACTATTTTTGTCCAGACATGAGCTACGACACCGCCAAAGAGGTAAATTAAAGCTTCTTGTACGCCACATAAATATCCATCCGATTATCCCTTCCGTATGGTAAAATAATCGTACACTAACTCGTATACTGTCACAAAATTCTGCAACCCATCGACAAGTTAAGAACAAAGAAGCTGCATTTGATTTCGTTGTACAGGACATGATCCGATAAAATTGAAATCATACAGAGTGCTAAAATTAAAAGATGCGGAGCATGGCGAGTTCAGTCTCATCCAAAGGCATTGCTGCCATTGTTGGTGTAGGCCCCAAACTCGGCCGTTCAATCGCCCGCAAGTTCGCCCACGAAGGCTACACCGTTGCTATCCTTGCCCGTGACTTAGGTTCGTGTTCTCTCAGTCAACCTCTCTCACATCTTTTTCATAGAAACAGATCTAGAATGAATTTTATAAATTCGACGAAATATATTAATTAATTTTTAGTTGAAATTTGTAATACATATAAGGATATTTATTCTGAACTCATTAATTTTAAATCATAAATTCGCGTATAGCTTTTGTCATTTGGTATATATATGACTAAATTAGAGTAGTGAGGTCACATTTTAATAGTGTGTTGTAATTTATTGGAACAGGTAGATTATCAAAATTTGCTGATGAGATAGCTAGAGAAGAGAAAGCGCAGGTGTTTGCAATTCGTATCGATTGTTCAGATTCGCGAAGCATAAGAGAGGCATTCGAGGGAGTTTTATCACTTGGCTTTGTGGAAGTGTTGATTTACAATGCACACCAACCAACATCTTGGCACCCAACAAACTTCACTGACATTAAAATTGAACAATTTGAAAAATCTCTCGCTGTCTCCTCCGTCGGCGCTTTTCACTGCGCTCAACAGGTCTCCTTTTTTTTTTTTTTTTTTTTTTTTTACATACCACATATTCGTAATTATGTACGTTCGTGGAATCAAAATTCTAATTAAGTACCACTGAACAGCATTGATTACCTTGTTTGAGTTTCTGGTTTCAATTTTTTTTAGCAATTTGGGATTGAAAATGTCAGGTAATTTTAGGCATGGTGGAAAGAGGAAGAGGGACAATTCTTTTCACTGGTTGTTCAGCTTCTCTTAGTGGTATAGCTGGTTATTCTGAATTATGTACGTGATCATCATAATTAATTTTCTTTTTACTTACTATTTTATTTTTGTAAATTTACGATTCGATGAATTAGTACTAAACTAAACTAATGAAATTTGTGTTGTTTCCGTGTTAGGCTGTGGAAAGTTTGCAATGAGAGGCTATCCCAATGTCTGGCAAAGGAGTTTCAACCTCTTGGAGTACACGTGGCGCATGTCATCATCCACGGTATCGTCGGCGCACCTGCCCGGTTAGTCTTTTTGCTCTCTCTAAGATTCTATTTTACTCAACTTTTTTTTTCTTCTAAAAAGAATTTTAATAATTTAATTAGAGTTTAAGTCATTCGTAAAAGAGAAAGAAAAAAAGAACAATATTCAATAAGATGCAAGAATCCTTTAGCTGTATTTATATATGTAAACAATGACAACTCATTCCTTTTTTTTGGGATATTTTTTTGGAATATATGTAGCTTAATCACAATCCTATAGATCATTAGAGAGAGAGAGAGAAAACAACATGACATATATGTTGTTCTACCTGACTCAGCAAACAAAATATCTGATTTTAAAATATCATTTGTGTTTGATCAATATATTTACAAAAATATTTAAGCAGACTAAATTTTTTTAAAGAGTTTTTAACTAGATTTTTCTTTCTCAAGATCCTTTTCACAAAAGTTTGAGGAAATTCTTAGGTTTTGAAAAACCATTTGCTATTTAAATTTGATCAAAAACCTTTTAGAAAAAAATATTTTGTCCTTTTAAAAACTTATGTGAAATTAGGTTCTTAGGCTTAATTTATATTTCAAAAGCTAGCTCGGAGGATTGCCCTACTCTTAAAGAGTTCACTCATTCTCATTAACCACAGATGTGGACTTTTGTCATCTCTTAACACCCTGTCTCGCACCAGTGCTTAGCATCTGGTGCTGTGGACAATTTTGATATTTGGGAGCTCCAACATCGAGTGAGACGGATCATGCTCTGATACCATAAAAATTAGTTCTTATGCCTAACTCACACCCAAATTTTCCCACTAAACCTTGTGGTGAGTAGCATGTAAATTATTTATTTTTCGGCCAAGAATGATACGTTTTAATAACCTGTATTAGTGTAAATATTTTATACATATATATAAGTTAAAATATTACAGGGGGCAATAGCGTCAAGTTCGCAACCGAGGTTGTTGGTGGGAACAAGAGCAGCAACATACCGGCGTAGGCCGGAGAGGAATTAATGGACCCCGATGGGCTGGCCCATCTTTTACAAATTTAATTCATATACCAAAGTCATACGCGTTTTAATTTCCCGTAAAATAATCCTTATCAGCTATAACTCACTTGTAAGA
>CM040619.1:58875565-58927900 GCA_022817965.1 Solanum lycopersicoides
ATCAGAGGCTAAAAAAATCAAATGGAATTAAAGAAACTGCTTGAATCCAATGAAAATCGAATATAGTTGATTTCTTGTTTAATGTGGCACTTTAGTTTGTTTCCCAAGCATTATAGAAAAAGGGAAAAGTATCTGACATCCCCTCAATTTTGTCATTGGAGCTGATATAATCCTTGTTATGAAAGTAACTCATATATACCCTGCTTATATACAAATGACTCACATATACCCTTTCCTCTAACGGAAATTTAAAAAAAATATTAATCTTATTTTTTATTATTTTTCCTAAAAAATATAATCTCATATGAGTAAATTTAATCCTCGTCAAACATATATTTTTTGACTTTTTTTATTTAATAACTAATTTAGAATTCTTATTTTGATAATCAAATTTATTTATGTTTCACTATTATTCTTGTAAAACTTATTGTAGTTCTTCGAATACAAAAGTTAAATTACAATATAGACAAAAAAAGTTTAATTTTTTTTTCTTTACACTAAAGAACGAGAAAAAAATAAAATAAGAATAAGAAACTCAAATAATAATAATAAAAGAAGACAAAAAATAATTTATGTATGGAAAAATTAAAATATACCTTGAACTTTGATAGAAAAATCATATATACCCCTAAATAATTTTTTAAAAAAAATTGAAAGTAAAAAATATAAATTTAAAACTAATTTTTTAACTTTCGTTAAATGAAGGATATATGTGAGCTCATTTTGTAACGGCGGGAGTATATTTGAGCCGTTTGTATAATGGTAAGGGTATATATGAGTCAGTTTCATAACGAGAAGCATATCAGTTCCAAATGACAAAGTTGAGGTGTATATCAGACCCTTTTCCTTAAAAAATTTATACTTTCTTTAAAAAAATTTCAATGAGTTACCACTTAATTTTCAATTAAAACTCGTTCGATTATGTTGTTTCCATCGTTTTTGCGTTAAATATATAGTAATTTTATTTGCTTCAAAAGCTATATATATAATTGATAACAAAAGCTCCTAGGCTAATTAGTTACTACATTATTTTTAATCAAAGATTATCTAGACGTGTTGTTAGGATTTGGTAGAATAATTGTCCATCTAGCTGGCCTAATATCTTTTGCTATAACCTACTTTTGGTTAGACCATTGTCATTACTAACAACAACTTGCTATAATTATTATTTCATGAGAAAAAACATAAATTGACATTTAATTTGTGTTGAATTTTTAAAAAGATATTTTAATTATTTGAATATTCTATTATTCAGAAAAGTACTCATTAAATATATTTATAAGCAGAACATTTTGAACCATTTTCTCATTTGTGAATACGTGTGTGATTCTCCACCCTTTTAATTAATTAATTTAATTTAAAAAACAGATTAACCTAATACTAATCGTTTCACACCAAAAATTCTTGATAATATTTAATAATTGAAGAGCCTACAAAATTCTAACTCAAATTCATCAACCAAAGGTTTTAACAACACTGTCTAACTTATATAAATTACAAAAATTGTCTAATATTTTTAATTTATTTTGAAAAAAAAAATACTACTAGTTGTTTTTTCTTTTGTTGCAAGAGTGTCTAGTTAATTACTCCCTTCTTTTATTAATTGTCTAGTATATTAAAATAAAATTTTATTTTTATTTAGCCACTTTAGTATATTAAGAGAAAATTAAAATAAGTTTTTTTTTGTTTTACTCTCAATATTAATTGCTTTTTTTAAAAAAAAATAATCGTCAAGTTACATGAACCAAATTAATATGTGTATATATATAAGTTATTATATTTCATAAGAAAAATATAAATTTTGACAAGTAAATATAATTCAAAATTGTATTATAGAGTAGATTAACATGACCTTTCATTATGTCTAATTGTCTATTAGCTATACAAATTGTTCTTTGCTTCATTAAATTTTTTTAAAGAATTTTTTTACTGTATTAGCTAGAAAGCACGTCGACTAATTAGGTCACATTCATAGACAAGTTGTTTCTGTATCAGATCTAATCACTCACTTGATGACATAATGTCGACAAAAACCATGAAACTAGCTACCAAAACCACATAATAATTAATAATTAGCAAAATGAAACAATTGAAGAAAGCTTTATTTGAGCATCCACCCTCTTATTTTAATATTTTTATGCTGTCAACGTTGTTATTTGTGTTATTGTTTTCGACCTCATTTTGATCGATATTTTAAATGTGTTGCATCAAGTTTATTTAAGGGGAAAATATTTTTACAATCTTTATTAGTGACTCTATCGTGTCAAAAAGGGGCAAGCCTGACTCATGGGAACTCATTTGTTACCGCAATCGCCGTCACCACAAGAACAATACTATAGTCTAAACAAAATTTTAATTTCATAGTATATTTTTTATAGTTTTTGCTTATTTTGATTTATTTTAGAATGGTGTAATTTAATTTCTAGTACATTTTATACCTTTACTGTGTCTAGTACAGTTTTTTTCTTTTTTTTGTGTTACATATTTTAGATTTGATCAGAATTTTTTGATGATCTTTATAAAAAAATTTAAATAAAATATCTCCGTCAAGTCTAACAGACAAAATTCGATGAAAATATTAGATGGACACCAAAAATATAAATTTTTTGACAAATTATAAAAATAAAAATTATCAAGTGCATACTTGATAAACTATTTTAAATCTATCACGGACATAAAAGCTTATTTTGTCAATTTGTCCCTCTCCTTTTTGTCAAGGGAGGAGGAAGCAGGATTTACTTTTGCCATTTTCCCTAGGGCTCAATGATTTTATAATTTTATATTCAATAATAATTGACTCACCCCATGCTATTCACACCAATTTCTTGTCTCAAATAACATACTTGTTAACCATTCTTTCAATCTCTATTTTTTTTTAATATTTCAACCAGTGTGATGTCTGTGTTAAAGTTTAATTAATTTAAATTCGTGTCAGATAAGGTTCCATTCGAAATAACGCTCCTCATCAAAGATTTTTTCATACTCACTGCTTAAATTATGATATTTAATTAAAAGATGAATAACTCATTCAATGCACCACATCTTTTCGATGATGTCAATCCTTTTATTTTGCCTATTGCTTTCTTATTGTTAGTTTAGTATTTGTCCGTTTCCGATGGTACATTGAATTTAAAAAAAAAAAGATTTTTTTTTACTTGCAAAAAAAATATATACTTGCAAATAGAGTGAGAAAAAAGTGAGACCAAACTGAGTTTGTAGTAGGCAGGATGTACACATAGTTTAAGATTAAAAAGATGGGATCCCTAAAAAGATAGTAATACGTAATTTTTTAAGTCATCCGCCAAAGACTAGTTTTTTCATTATAACATGTTTTAGGGAAAATTACACAAATGCAATTTCTTTTTTAAAAAAAAAAGTGTTTTAAAAAGTTATAACTACTATTAAAAGATTATATAAATACAATTTATTCTAGTTTTAGACTTTCTAATTCTAGTGTACGTGTAACTCCCATATTAATTCCTTAAATATCTCTATGAAATGCATCAAAATAAATTAAACTCATAATGAAGTATGGAGTCCCATGGAAATAGGAAATCTTAATTAATCCCATAAATTTTGGCTTCCTTTCAGTCATTGCCTCATTGGCATATTTATTCTTCATTATTTTTTTCCCTTCATGAACATTGAACAGAAAACTTTACCTTAATGTAAATTTAAATCTGATACATAATATACAATATATAAATATGGATAATATAATATGCTTCTTCAATATACCTAATATATAAAAACAACAAGATATGCTCAAATATATATATATATATATATATATATATATATATATATATATATATATATAGATAGATAGATAGCAACATTTCCTGATATATGATACAAAATTTGTATATACCTTATATATAGAGAGAGTATACATTGTCGATTATGTATTTAATAATGGGCAACTTTCAAATATAGCAAATAAAAAATTCATATTTATATGCTATAGCAAAGTTTGCATAATTGCGCTCCATAGCAAACATAGAAACTGTATAATTCGCTATACATATACAGTTGAAGCAAATTGTATAAAACGAAGTGTATAAAAGGAGAAAGAGAAAGACACTTGGGCAAAGAACTGTATAAAAACGAAGTGTATAAAATGAATTGTATGACTATAAGTGTATAGAACGATTATATACAATTTGAATTTGTATAAAATGAGAAAGAGAGAAAGACAAAAGATACTTGGCAGGGAATATACAATTGAATCGAATTGTATAAAACTAGAAAGAGAGAAATTAGATACAATTTGAAAATTATATAAAACGAGAAAGAGAGAAAGACAAAATAAACTGGGCAGGGGAGTATTTTTATTGTATAATTATAAGTGTATAAGACGAAAATATATGTACTTGCATGTGTATATACAATTTTCTCACGCTTTATACAAACAAAAACGCAACTTATACAATTCGCTTCTGTTTGTATAAGTGAGAAAGGCGAGGGTGACGAGCGAGATTTGGGAGAGTGGCGAGCGAGATCTGAAAGAGGGGAACAAAAATATATGTATTTATACAATTTTCTCTGCTTTATATAATTCGAAACATTTTTTATACACTTGTGTTTGTATAAAAAGTGAGGAAGCGAGGGAGAGATTGGAGGAGAGTGGCGAGCGAGATATTGGGAGAGAGGAGCCTGGCAATTTTTTTCAAACGTTTGCTATGGAGCACAATTAAATCAAAACCTAGCTACTCTATTTATTTTAGGTTATTAGTTTGCTATTATATACAATTATCCCATTAATAATCAACTTCCCCACATTTTTCTCCAAATTATAACACAGAAGCCCAAAAAAATTACGAGAACATAACGAAAAGGGATTCTAACACGAATATACCGCCCAGCAAAAAGATTCTATCTAACAATGCAGGTATACGTAATATATCTATATTGTATAATATAAATAATTGCATATCATTTATACATGATATATAACTATGTATGACAGACGTATATGTATACATATACAATGTTATGCGATATTCATACATTATTATATAATGTATCCATATACAATGTTATGCGATATTTATACATTATTATATAATGTATCCATATTGTATATATAAGGTATAACCATGAATATATAATGTATAACATTAACATATGAACCCTTTTGGGCAGCCCCACTAAACCAACTGATGAATTTGGCCCAAGAGAAGCTGCCCAAACCTCCCCTAAAAAAATCTGCTTGTATTTTGGGGTCATCATGATTGGACTTTGATGAGAATGATGACACGGTGTCTTCGTGTTATGCCTCATAGCTATAGTTTATATATTTATGGGTTGTAGCTATCGTTTAAGTTATTTTGTTTTTATAATTTGCGGGTCAGTTTGTATAATTGAGTTATTTTTGTATAAATTATATATAATGAATTTATACAAACACAAGCATCTGAATTCTAATCAGTTATACAAATTACATCATACAAAATCACATTATACAAAAGTTATACAAATTCTAAATTATACAAACTAAAATACTGAGCCGAGTAATTATAGCTAAAAGAAGATCGTGAATTATAATAAATGGACATTTGTTATGCTTTACATGAATAATAAATTTGTAAGGGTTGAAGAGCTTGAAATTAAATGGTGTTATTGGTAAAACTTGACGATAACGATGAATATGCATTTGAATGTCTTATTGATGATCCTTCACTTTTTCCTTTAAAGAGGTCAACATTGTCAGTGTTCTTTCTTGTTGGAATATCTGAAATGGCTTTGCCAAGTCACATTCAATTTCAGTTAAAAAGAATTGTCTAATGTTTGGTTTTAAACAAAAATATTCAAGTAGATTTCAATTTCAATAGTGAACATGTACACCTAAATTTGAAGCGATTAAACTTTGTAATTTTTTTTATCTTCGAGTATAAATTAAAGGAAAAATAACTTAAATAAATAACTTTAAGTTCTTTATTGTCTATTTTTTTTCTACTTTTTAAAAAAAATACTTAAATCCCTTATTTCACTTAGGCCTCATTTGTTTGCACTAAATGGGGGTCTGAATCTTAATCAATCAGATTCGCTTCATTCAGTGTGTTTGTTTTTGAGGACTGAATCGTAATTATTCACATCAGTTCATTAAGTTTGTTTTATTTGCTTATAAACCTCTTAATGGGTCTGAATATATCTGAATAAATTAGATATGTAACACACTCTTAACACCATTAAGACTAAAAAATAAGACTCCTATCTTAATTTAAATATATCACAACAACTCATAATTTTTTTTCTTATTTAATTATTTTTAATTACATGCTTACCAATTTCCTTTATTCTTACTAACTTAATATACATCTTTTACTTTCATAAATTAATCAATATATTTGAATTGATAAGCACTTCATGATATAATATTTAGCACGGTTCCAGAAAATAATTAAGAAAGTATTAATTATTTGATCGATAACAATAACAAATATCCATTATAAAATAAAATATTTTCATAAACATTATATTACTACTCTATATAAACTATTTTACATTACATTATATTAAATTCTCAAAGTTTTTGAGTGTAAAGAATAGTCATATTAGTGATGTAACTTAATGTTAAATTCTTAATAGATAAATCATATTACCTTGTTACGATAAGAATGTTTAAAATATTATTTTCTATACAAAAAATTATTTTACTAAAATGAGGTTTTTAAAATATTTTATTGATATAGCGTTCTAATTTCATATGTACACTCAGATATTGAAAACAAGCAGTCCTAATAATTCAATGTTCAAATTCAGAGACAACATCTTAATATTCAGAAATTTATTCAGATTTACACATGTAAATCTTAATGCATATCTTAATATTCAGATGTTTTTTCAGATTCAGACGTCATAATCTTAATAAAAACAAATGAGGCCTTAAATAACAAATCTGTCAGATTACATAATTATTTTTACCTCATACATTTTACCACTTCCCATCCCATTCCTTTTTTCCTCCCTAAATTCACTCCATTACCTTTTCAATTACAAATCATTATCTAAATTTTATTTTTAAAATTTTTCTCTCTCGATCCAACCATTTTAAAAAGGTATCCAATTTTCATACGTTTTTCACTCCTTTAATCTCTCCTAACTTCACTCCAAAATCTTATCAGTTACAGTTTTTATCTCAATTTGAATTTCAAAAGGAGTTTTTCTCTATAGTCAATCAAATTTAAACCACTGAATTAGGTACTTTTCATATCCTCAATCGTCCTTTTTTTCAATTTGTTTTGTTTTTATCCTTTTTTCAGATACATATGATTCTCCATTGTATCTGATTCTCAATTCATCCTTGTTTTATACAATGTATCATATTCATAACTAAGGTGTTGATACATAAATTCTAATGCTGTTGAATCTTAGATTAGTTTTATTATGTTCAATATAAATGTATTTGATACATAAACACTTTCCAATGTATAATTTGCATGTATCAAGTTGTTCAATGTAACATTAAAATCTTATTCAAATTTAAAAGGGTATATACACAATGACAAATCGATTGTGTGTTATGTATCTACACTTTTTAATATTTGTTCACTGTTATCCAACTTAGAATGCGATATCTCTGTACATATTATCCATAATAATCTTGATACATAAAAACTCATACGACATGGTACAATATGCAAACATTAAAAAAATCAGTGATTTATTATATGAAATACATTTTCTCAATTTTCAAAGCAACACCTCTCTAACAACAAAACACAAATCGACAAAATTTTATAACCATCATATAACATGTACTAGGTACATTAAAATTATCAATGAGACAACCACTCACAAAAATCCAAGA
Organism: Solanum lycopersicoides; assembly: GCA_022817965.1. Lineage (NCBI taxonomy): Eukaryota > Viridiplantae > Streptophyta > Magnoliopsida > Solanales > Solanaceae > Solanum > Solanum lycopersicoides. Next base: position 58,883,379 of record CM040619.1, read on the forward strand.
TTGATAAATATTAATGTATCATCCACATTTGTCTTGATCAAAACAAGTAATTTAAATATCTTAATTGTTACAGTATTTATATGTACAATATACACAACAATGACCTGATACATTATAAAAATATGTGATACACTCGATATTCAAAATGTATCTGATCCATCTCAGTTGTTAATCCATTTATTTCATTTATCATATACAATATATTATGATGATAAATGTTTATACAAATCACATCCTAATACAAAACAATGACCACATCATATAGATATAAATAACAATACACCTAAATCGTTACTACTACTGTATTATGACTTGCATATTCACATCAAAACGACAAAACGAAACTATAACAACGATACATTGAAAAGATACTATATACCAATTACAGAGAGGGCAGAGGAAATGGTGGAGGAAGTGGTTGAACGGTCGGTAATGGATAAGAAGATAATAAAAGATAATTCCTTCGTCGGATAAGAAGCCAATGAATAATGACACAAACACTATATGACAAATCACTCTTTCTTCTTATATACATACACATCCACTCCTCATGATGTATCTATGAGTTCTTTATCTTAAGGTATCCTTCTCGAGAATAATTTTCACACAACAACTGTAAATGCAAATTGATATTGAACTACAGAGCATTATTTGTATACTAACCTACCGATGAAGAAATCACAGTAACCGAGGTGCCATACAAATCTATAGATCTCATTCGTAACCAACTGAGGATTCTCCTCATGATAAACATATATTAGATGGGTGAAGGTTTGACCTGCTGTCACAATTGCCAACTCTCTAATGATTTCTCCAAGAACATTTACTGCTAGGCCCAAATTACTTATCCACCAATATTTCTTTAAGCCGGGAAAAAAATAGATTTATGTAAGGTACTCTATCAATGATCAAATCATTGCTAGTAGATTTGAAAAAAAATCTAATTCAGTAGTCATCATCTCTTTCACAATTCCTCTTGTAGAGCTTTTGTGATTTCAAATTGATGGAGAAGAAGAAAATCTGAATTTTGAATTTTGTGAAGTTGTTACAGATTAGAATAGATTGATATCAATTAGATCTGCGTGATCAATGAGAAATAAAATTAATTTTATGTTAATAATCATATTCCATATTAAGCGCAACAAACAAGTTTTATAATGTATCACAATTAATGTATCCGGATGAAACTTATGTATCGAGATGATTGATAATTTATGGAATTTTCATAAAATAAAAAAGAGTAGGGATAAAATGTAATTTATGTTTTACACTATAGAATTTATGTAAGTTATAATGGTGGCCTGAAAAGTGAAGATGTACACTAAGGCCTCATCGCGTTTTTGACAAATCAATATTCTGCCACATATATACAATAATAATGTGAGTCTAATCATCGCTCTATTAATCTTATATAGTATTATATATGCCTAAAATTTCAAGTTACCCTATAGATCTGCACATGAATACTAATTCACGGTGCGACAACTCTAATGCTGCTTAATATATTAATTAGTACAAATATATATTAGTAGAGATCTTTAGAAGATCCAGTTGACTAAACAAGTATTAGTAATTAAAAAGCATTGAGTTGACCAAATATTTTGAAGGGCCATGAACCATCCAAATTGATGTTGCCATAATTAAAAAGACCAACCTTTAAATTAACTAATTACAAAAAAATATGATCCTTACATGCGTAGTGTGTGTATACTATTCCTATGCCTATATATATACAAAGAAATTGATGAAAGATCACTCAAATTAACACTTTGCATATATATATATATATCCCCTTTTTTTTTCTTCTCCAAAGGTGTTTATTCATTCACAAAATATTCTTATACATATATTATGGCATGTATCAAACATTACATTTGTATAATATGTACATTGATTCTTTTAATTGCATTTCATCAAGTTGTTTTCATTGAGGGAAGACAACTGAAGAAAAAAGATTTTAATTTTCACATTAGAGAAACAGGTATGGGACATTCCTCAAAAGTGCCTAAACCAAATACTAGTAATTATAAGCAACTAATTGGAGACACTGTTGAAGGAGATAATCGTCAAGTTAGTGGACACAGCCCCGGTATCGGTCATTCTTTTCGCAACAATAATATTGGTCCTAAGGTCTAGTGTTGATATATTATAAAATATTTTCTTAGCTACGAGCTATTTAGCAACAAATGGATCATTGGTGATGAATTTCGATGCTAGCTTATTATTTCGGTAAATGAAAGGGCTTGTCTAAGCGAATATCATCTTTTATCTTGGAAGGTTAATATATAAACGGGGATATATATTAATGTACATCTACATAAATAAAATTAAAACTTCAATTTTCATTTTAGTGGAATAGTATATATCGTAAAATACAGTATTAAATAGTTACGTTGTTGTTGTTGCTGTAATTTGTACTTTTATAAGTGATGGCTTGTCCCATGTAGTAATAATATTTGAATATTTATTAGCAAAGGACATATTTGATTTTCTCCTTCAATGTTTATTTTCGTGCAAATGAATAAATACATAAATCAAATGGTACTTTAGTTGTTTGAAATTTTAATAAAATCTAAAATTTCTTCATGTATATGGTATACCACCTCAAGCAATATACCAATATTTCAATATTTTTTTAGTCACTGTGCATATCAGCATATGCAATTTGACGTTTATGTTCATCTATTAGTACTCTTTTTATATAAATCTGAGCAATTCTTTGCTCGTGAGATAACTTTTAAGTTTGAATTATTTCTATGAATCATTTCTTAATAGTTGATAATTAAGCAATTAATCTCGTAAATTTGTCAGAAAATTTTATTTAGACATTAAATTATAATAAATTTTCATACATGAACACATAGTTAAAATATTTTACTAGATAATTTTGGCTCGAATTTGATTTCTTTTAATATATACTTGTAAATAATTACAAAAATAATACTTTATTACGTATTTAAGTGTTCAATTAAAAGATCATAAATCAAATTTTCAAATATGTGACTGATATATTCCGTCAAGTATGATAATACCGTATATATAGTATGACTGAGCAAAGGGATTTTCCAAATGGGGCAAACTATAACAAGTCGACAACCTCTGTTTAAAAAGAATTTTTTCTTTGCTTTAATTTATTTGTCTTTTTTTAAAAAAAAAAGTCTCTTTTCTTTTTTTCAATTTTTTATTTTCAACTTTTCACATACATGTTTAAAATTAGAGCAAATTTCACAATAAAAAGATCATATTTATATGCTATACGAAGTTTGTATAATTGCGCTCCACAGCGAACATATATATGTATAATTTGCTATATACATACAAAAAAAAATAGTTGTATAATTCGTTATACATATACAAAGAAGCGATTGTATAATTCGCTATACATATACAAAAGAAAGCAGTTGTATACAAAAGATCAATTGTATAATTTGTGTATGTATAAAACGAGAAAGAGAGAAATACAAAAGAAAACTGGCATAGAAATATTTGTATTGTATAATTATAAGTGTATAGGAAGAAGATATATGCATTTGCATGTGTATATACAATTTTCTCTCGCTTTATACAAACAGAAACGCAGTTTATACATTTAGTTTTTGTTTGTATAAGCGAGGGTGGCGAGCGAGATTTGGGAGAGTAGCGAGCGAGATCTGGGAGAGGGGAGAGAGGGGAACAAAAATATATGTATATATACAATTTCCTCTCGCTTTATAAAAACACAAACGCATTTTATACATTTGTGTTTGTATAAAAAGCGAGAGAGGTGAGCGACACTGCCACCAAACGAGAGTGGCGACTGGCGACTGGCGAGCGAGATTCCACCAGGAGGGTGACGAAAATAATAATAGTTTGCTATAAGGTACAATTAAATCAAAATATATTTATAACATTTAATTTGAATTAATAGTTGCTATTATATACAATTTTATCTTAAAATTATAAGAGTAAAATATGTTTTGATATATTTAGCAAGTTAACTTAAAATCACAATATTCAAAATTTTCTTTTATCTTTTGAAAATTTCATATCCAATTAAAATAAAACAAAGAAATTTAAGTATTTAGCTAGCCTAGCCAAATACTAAAAGAGGCAAATTTTAATTAGCGCACTATAGTAGGAAAAGCCAAATACATACTTTTTTTTTTATGTCATATGTGATTTTTAAAAAAATGTCATGTGTACGCATCCAATAAAACAATATAAGGGCACATGTGAGCCATCAACTATGATTCTCTGCTGGTCCTCCTCTTATAATAACTTTACACTTCTAAAATCTTTTAAAACTATTGTGCATAAAGATTTTCATTTTGTTTTTTTCTCTAAAAAATATACTACTACTATATATTTTGTTTTTCTAAAACGTTAAATATTTTAAAATAAAAGTTATTTTATCAAGATTATGACTAATATCAGAATTTGTGTAGTTATGATATTTTACTTTTTTTTGTCGTTCCAAATTAATTATTATAATTTACTTTTCAAGAGTTAAATTATGTAAATGTTACTTAATATTTTGCCTTTTAAAATGTGTTTTATCATCAATTATCAAGATAAAAATAATAATTTACAGCAGGATCCAAATTTCAAAATTAGTCCAATTGACAGTATTCTAACTGAATGGGTATAAAATTGCGGCTCATTCAACCTGCTTTTCCACCTTACCTTATAAAGGTTACTAATTATTAATTAATATTAAGGAAGGGTCTCTATCACTAATCAAAAGAGCATCAACAAAATTGAGGAAGAGTCTCCATCACTAATCACCTTATTCTTCTTTAAAAAGGCCAAGGTCAAGCACTCATATTTTCTAAAATAAAAAGATTATGTCAGGTTTGACTATAGCTACGAAGTTAAAATAATGAGCTAATATAAAAGTGGAATCTTCAAAGATCTCTCAAATCGCTTAGCTGTATATCTGGTAGATTCCTCCAAGAATATGCTCTGCCTATGCACTACCTACTTTCTTTTGGCTTTTCTCGAAAAGTAGTTTAAAGTCTTCTATGAGTTTCTACTTATGGTAGGTAATAGACTTTCGCCATTGCAATTATCATTCCTAATAAATAAAAAAAATTGTTTGCGCGGATTTATCCAGTTGAACATAGCTCTAACCCATTCCGCTATTATTGAATTCTGCTTTCAGCATGGATACTAAGGCCCCGCTTGCCATGAATTGTCCCTCCGCCATTAGCTCGATCACCCACGGCTACCGGGTTGACGCGGGTGAGTGTTGGTTAAAAGACCGTTTTCAGGGGGGCTGAATTTATAATGAACTAAATAAATAAACCAAAGTCATCCCATGCTTTAATTTCGAGGGTGGAGCTAGCAGCTCGCATATAATTTCAGTTTAATCAAGTAGATTTGTTCAATATTGTATTTGTATTAGTAAATATGTATAAACATTTAATTTAGAACTCAATTTCAATTACTTAAATATTATTATTATAAAATTTAATTTTAATAAAATTAAAATTCAAGCTTCGCATTAGGTCAAAAGTATTGTGATTGAGTTTAAAACACAAAATGGCGGCTGATATAAAATTAGGATCCTTGCATGTGCAAGATGAGAAGATATTGTTCATTAATTGTCCCATTGAACAGACTTTTAAACAGTAACAAGATTTTTCTTGTCCAGGGAGGCTCTAATGTTTAGGCCGTTCATTTACACTAAAATATTGGACACAAGAATCTGTTGGCCATGTGTACTGTACGACTCTATTTCTTTTAGACATATTGTGCAAGGACGACCACTAAAAGCCAGCAAATTAAACAATACTAGAGAAAAGACTTTTAGATTCTTTAATATATACTTTTATAATTAGCTCCAAGGGTGACTTAATTAGTTATAAAGAATTAAACAACTATGTTAGAAATTCGTTCTCCCCTTTTCCTTTCACGTGGGAATTTTGTCAAAAGTTGCATATCATGATTCATGAGTAGTGAAAAGGATGGGTGATTCGATTTATTTTTGGGTTGAGTTAGATCTAATAATTCACAAAATTATGATAAGAAAAACAAAATTTGGCCAGAATAATATTTTTCTATGTTATTTTACTTTTTTAAATATTTTTACCTTTTTAACTTTAGTACATTTTAACTAAAAAATAGAAAAAAGATTGATTTATTTTAAAATAGAAAAAAATATTAGTATATTTTTTAAAATTTCCTGATTAAATTCAGACCAAATCTTCTATCATTTAGCACTTTCCTCTTTAAAGCACATTGATATAAATGACAACCTATGATGAAGTACTTTAAAGGCATAAGAATTCTCTTGAATTTTTTTTTTTTTCCATACTATATATAACTATAAACTATATAAGGGTAATAGGAACTTAGTTTTTCTGTATTCTATTTTAAGCCCCTAAATTTTTCGGTTCAGTTTTTTTATTGATAGTGCAGTTTTTGGTGGATATAATAAGTGTAGTTTTGATGGTTGTTTTAGTGCTTGTTTTTTCCTGCAATTTTCGTCAAGATTTGATTTAATGGCATGGATACGAATAACAACTTGTAAGTTTATACAACAAAATAAATGAAAAAAACCTGCGCGAAATACCAATTTTAAGCCAAGTATGCCAACTTCATAAACAACGGAAATCTGTGAAAAATGCCAAAAGTAATTTTATAGATATCAAACCAAAGTGATGCAGCTTGATAGATACAAAAATGCATTTAATTTGTGAAATAACATCGATCATCTTAATAGATACAACATGTCAAACACAAAAATCAATGTAATCTTGGTAATTACTAATTAATTAAGTTCATGAACATAGTTCAGGAGTAATATATAGGAGTAACTCCCACATAGTTTAGAAGTATAAATAATACGACAAAACTAATTTCCATATTTTTACCAATAACATTAATTTCCCTAATCATTTTCAAAGACTTAATATTAAAAATCAATCAATATAGGTGGTGTGGTAAAAGGAGTCATGTCAGTTATTATTTCTTAATGAGTATGTTAAGTCTAAATGTGACAAGTAAAAGTCAACGAGTAAAATGAAATTGAACCTGTTTCTTTGAGATTTGCGTGCCTTCCAATTGTTGACTATCAATGTCAATGCAAATAGATTTGAATTTTATCATACTATTTAACATGCATGTATGTAGTTTGTAACAAATTATGCGCATAAATTAATCTTTGGTTTCCTTTTAATGAATATGTATTGTATTCTAACTTCATTAAATAACTTACAAACGCAATTGCATGCATGTACCCATTTGAATGATGACATTGTTGCGAGGTTCTAACATGAAAGCCTTTCTGTCCACCACCATGCCAACTTGTTTTCTAACACACATTCGATGCACAATGTGTTACTTAGCTTATTCCTCAGTTTTGATTTGTGTGACACTTTTTTTTAGTCTGTCTAAAAAATTATATATATTCCACATTTTTATAGTTAGAAAAAAAAAACTTATCATTAAAATTTCTTTTTTATCCTCTTGAATAATTTATAGTCACACGAATATCTAATGTATGTTTTAAATACAATCCTGAGTGTTATTTAGACAGTTAAATGGGTGCCACATATTTGTAAGGGAGGGAATATCTTTAGGAATCTTTCCTCGATGTTGGGGAGTACTTCACTTCAGCTCACATGCCTTCTTTAGCTTTTAACTCAATATATATATACCCACCTAAAACCCATAGCAAACACACAATACACATTGCTACTAGCTCTAAATACTTATAACTTAGCTTTTGCTTACTCTCTATAGTCATTTCTCATATGGCCAAGTTTTGTGCATGTGGTTCACTCTTCATGTTATTAATCTTATCAAACCTATTCCTTCTCAGCCAAGGTAGAAATCTGGCAGCGCCGTCAACACAAAATGTTAATGATATAAAATTAACCTTAGGAGCAAAGATTGAAGAGAAGATTACTAAGATGATGGGTGGGAGACGTGGATTTAGATTGATGGAAGGATCTGTAGATGCTTATCATTTTGTTACCCCAGGTCATAGTCCAGGCATTGGTCACTCTAAACACGATTGATACATACTATAAGCCAACTCCATCGATCATTTGTAATGCTCATTAATTAATTTCCGTCTTTGTGTTTTCATGCATGTATTTATGTACGTGTGGAATTACATTGGTATGTTGTTGTATTTATGTAGTGCTTCATCGATTAGGTCTATAGGGTTCAAATGTTGTAAATTTGATTTTAGTTCTGAATTTAATTAGAGTTACATTTTCATCAATTTGATTTCTATCTTATAATCCGTTGGATCACAATTTGAATTCTAGCTAGGGGCCGAAACAAACTAATATAGAATTGAACGACATGCTATTTAAAAGCTTAAGTTGTTACGTGGTGACCTCTCTTAAAATTTGGTTCAAATTAAAAATTGTTTCGAGGGGAAATTGTAGACGGTAGAAAAAGACTTTTTATTATGTTTTCTGTTGAACCAAATCTTAACCTTGAAATGGTGCATGTTTTCGCTAATTACGCTATAGATTTAGTTTTTGATAGCTTCTGTTTAGAGGGTCTATATCTTTGTATGAAACACTCTGAGCCCTCGAGTTATCTCCCAATCCCCGTAAATCATAAACTGTTATATATGCATATTATACATGCATTCAAAATTTTAAGCTCAATATCGTTAGTAATTTGTATCAGTGTGTTATTCAGGTCAATTATATAGATATTCGTATCAGGCGTGGTATTTGAGTCAATAGAATATGTATCAGGCGTGGTACTAAGCCAATCAAAGGATATCATATGCCAGGCGTGGTATAGAGCCTATCATAAGTATATTGTTGGGTTTTAAAAGGTGTGAATAGAAAATAATGAGTTGCAACTTTTATTAAGAGTTGTGACTTTTATGAAGAGTTGCGACTTTAATTTTATGAAAAGTTGTGATGTTTATATAAGGTTGTGATCTTTCCGAAAGATTGTGAGTTTTCAAAGGTTTGTGACCTTTTCGGTAAGGCACAATAAGAACTTTTTCACACTACCCTTTGTTTTCTATAAATTGAGGGATTTTCTCATTTTAAAAAAAATTAAATTCTGGACTTCTCTAGTACTACTAAATCTAGTACTCAAAGTGTATTTTGGTGTCGTTGAGTGGTTCGCTGACACCGTGATTTTAGATACCGATACACCGGTGAGTAAGATCGTTCTATCCAGGAGGATATATTCCGTTAACCTTGGGTACTTGAGGGGAAACACTGTGTATTCCATGGGCTCGATTTTCTTTCTTTGAGAAAGATATTTTTATTTTGTTTCTATTTCTTTTTTATTCTATTTTCTCTACTAGTTTTAATTTTTTAGTTTGAAAATACTTTTTAAACTTTATTGTTTCTTATCAAGTTTTTCAAAATTTTATTCTAAATATCTTAGGAATACAAGATGAACAAGTATATAGCCTTTCATAAGTATATACCAGGCGTGATTCCCCAACCAACCAACAATCATAATCACAATGAATACAAATCACATTTGTAATCCAACTAAATACATTTATTGCATGTGATTGACAACAAGTTCACATTTCAGTTATACTTCTTCGATTTTCATTATACATGTTATATCAAAGTAGTTAGCAAGCACATATAACATAAACAGAAAACGAACAATCCTACCTCGAATCAAGCTCGAAAGCTCTAGTAAACCTAAGTGTTCCCCTTGTTATAAAGTCTAGCTCATTCTTAGAATAACATATAATCAGTCCCAAATGATCTAAATACACCAGATTATATCCTAATTCAAAATCAAGGCCGATTTCATGATAATTCTATCAAAATGAGGATTTTCCACCACTATACCAAACAAAACTCTCCTCTATGATCACCACCACAAATTCTAAAGCTTAAGAATCTAATTACTAAGTTAGGAGAGTAATTTACTTACCTTTACCGATGATAGCGATGGAAAACAAATAAAATTCTTAGCTCACTACTACCAAAAGTTTCCTCTCTCATTTTCATTTTCTAATAGTTCACCCATAACGACGAGGTAGGTCATTACTCATTACAACAAATTATTTTTGGGGAAGGTTTTGGGTGAAGTTTTGCCATGCTTGGTCATAAATTTTGGGAGAGATGTTTGGCTTTTTAAAAAATTATGAATTATACCCATAAATTTTGAAAAATATTTAAAATACCCTTAAGTTTATATTATCATTTTATAACGAGCATGTTTCATAAAAAGTCATGACAACGAACATAATGAATATGATTCTAAAAAAGGAGGAAAACAAAAGGACAATACCATATTTGTATACGAAAAAAAAGCTATTATTACTCCTTTGTAATAAGAAGTGACTTCTTAGAGCAAGCTCGAATAAAATATGTATATAAAACTGCAAATAAATGATTGATGTTGTTATAAAGTATAAATATTAAGGTCAATTTTCAAATTTGAAAGGATTTCTTATATTGAACTTCACTTAAATACTATTTTTTTTTCAGTATTTAAAAATTTGAGTTATTTATCGAACAACAAGTTATATGGTTAAACACTATCTCAAAATAAATTTGAAAATATTTTAACCAAATGGTAAGTCTGAAGTAATTCAATAAGCCAGGTAGACAAGTTTTTGACAAAGAACCTTTTTGCCATAAATTGCAAAGGAATCTTCCCCTATTTGCCAAATGAGTTGCTTTTTAAGTGGAAGTTGGAAGCCGCAAAGGGTCACCTAGGCTTTAGGTTGCCTCTCTAATTAAATATTTGTTAGATCAGCTAATTCCTATAAACTTGTTGATTTTAGAAAGATACATTAGGAATTAATGTTATACAAGTACACAAAATGCCTTGGTAAGTGCTAAAGAGCATGAAACCAGTTGTACTCTTTTCTCTATTTGTCTAATAACCACTTTTAAATATTTTTTTAGTTTCACCTTCTTTCAATAGGTAGCCCTTGAGGTCTTGAAAAGGTAGATTAAGGCCTTTTATTTTATAGTATATGCTTACAAAAATTATATTTAATATATTCAGATCCAACCACCTGGAATTAAAGAGATTTTCTTTCCTCTCAGAGATGTTGGAAAGAACAAAATGGCTTACTACAATATTGTCAAACACCAAAAATCAATGTAATCTTGGAATTACTAATATAAGTTAAGTTTCATGAACATAGTTCAGGCAGTAATATATAGGAGTAACTCCACATAGTTTAGAGTATAATAATACGACAAACTAATTTCATATTTTACAATAACATTAATTCCCTAATCATTTTCAAAGACTTAATATAAAAAATCAATCAATATAGGTTGGATGTGGTAAAAGGAGTCATGTAGTTATTATTTCTTAAGGAGTATGTTAAGTCTAATTGGTGACAAGTAAAAGTCAACGCAGTAAAATAAATTAACCTGTTTCTTTGAGATTGCGTGCCTTCAATGTGACTATCATGTCAAGCAAATAGATTTGATTTTATATACTATTTAACATGCATGTATGTAGTTTTAACAATTATGCGCAAAATTACTCTTTGGGTTTCCTGATTTAATGATAATGTATTGTATTCTAAACTTCATTAAATAACTTACAAACGCGAATTGCATGCATGTACCATTTGAATGATGGACATTGTGCGAGGTTCTAACATGAAAGCCTTTCTGTCCACCACCAGTGCCAACTTGTTTTCTAACACACATTCGATGCACAATGTGTTACTTAAGCTTATTTCCTAGTTTTATTTGTGTGACACTTTTTTTTAGTCTGTCTAAAATATATATATTCCCATTTTTTATAGTTAGAAAAAAAAAAAACTTATCATTAAAATTCTTTTTTATCCTCTTGGATAATTTATAGTCACACGAATATCTAAATGTATGTTTTAAATACAATCCTGGAGTGTTATTTAGACAGTTAAAATATATCAAAGGGTGCCACATATCTTGAAGGGAGGGAATATCTTTAGAATCTTTCCTCGTGTTGGGGTACTTCTTCGCTTCACCTATGCCTTCTTTAGCTTTTATAACTCTATATATATACCACCTAAACCCATAGCAACACACAATACACATTGCTACTAGCCTACTAAATACTTATAACTTAGCTTTGCTTACTCTCTATAGTCATTTCTCATATGGCCAAGTTTGTGCATTGGTTCACTCTCATGTTATTAATCTTATCAAACCTGTTCCTTCTCAGCCAATGTTAGAAATCTGGCGCGCCTGTCAACACAAAATGTTAAGATAAAAATTACCTTAGGAGGCAGATTGAAGAGAGATTACTAGATGATGGGTAGAGACGTGATTTAGATTGATGAAGGATCTGTAGATGCCTTATCATTTGTTATCCCCCAGCGTCATAGTCCAGGATGTCACTCTAAACACGATTGATACATACTATAAGCACTCCATCGATCATGTAATGCTCATTAAATTAATTTCAGTCTGTTGTTCATTGCGTGGTATTATTGTTACGCTGTGGAATTAACTAGTCGCCATATGATGTATATTGTAGATAGTGCTTGGCGTGCAAAGATTAGAGCTCGCATAGGATACACATTCGCCTCTAAAATTATAGAATTTATATCTGAATTAGATTAGAGTACATTTCATCCATTTGATTACTCCTTATGTATCTGATATTTTGAAAGAGTACACGTGTGGAATCACAATTTTGAGTAAGTTCTAGCTTATGAAGGCCTAAGTTCATGTATTTTACTAATTAGACTAATTTATTCAGAACAATTTCGATACGTACAATTATTAAAGAGCTTAAGTTGTTGAGCTGTGGTAGACCTCTCTTAAATCTCTGGGTTTTCAAATAAAATTGTTTCGCAGTAGCGAGATTGTTAGAAGAAACTGTCAGTAAAAGACTTCAGTAATTTTATTATGTTCTTTCTGTTGAACCAAATCTTACTTGAATTGGTAGCATGTGTTCGCTCTGACGCTTAGATTTAGTTTATAGCTTCTGTTAGAGGTCTATATCTGTATGAAAACCACTCTGAGCATAAAACAATATAAGGGCACATGTGAGCCATCAACTATGATTCTCTGCTGGTCCTCCTCTTATAATAACTTTACACTTCTAAAATCTTTTAAAACTATTGTGCATAAAGATTTTCATTTTGTTTTTTTCTCTAAAAAAATACTACTACTATATTTTGTTTTTCTAAAACGTTAAATATTTTAAAATAAAAGTTATTTTATCAAGATTATGACTAATATCAGAATTGTGTAGTTATGATATTTACTTTTTTTTGTCGTTCCAAATTAATTATTATAATTTACTTTTCAAGAGTTAAATTATGTAAATTTACTTAATATTTTGCCTTTTAAAATGTGTTTTATCATCAATTATCAAGATAAAAATAATAATTTACAGCAGGATCCAAATTTCAAAATTAGTCCAATTGACAGTATTCTAACTGAATGGGTATAAAATTGCGGCTCATTCAACCTGCTTTTCCACCTTACCTTATAAAGGTTACTAATTATTAATTAATATTTAAGGAAGGGTCTCTATCACTAATCAAAAGAGCATCAACAAAATTGAGGAAGAGTCTCCATCACTAATCACCTTATTCTTCTTTAAAAAGGCCAAGGTCAAGCACTCATATTTTCTAAAATAAAAAGATTATGTCAGGTTTGACTATAGCTACGAAGTTAAAATAATGAGCTAATATAAAAGTGGAATCTTCAAAGATCTCTCAAATCGCTTAGCTGTATATCTGGTAGATTCCTCCAAGAATATGCTCTGCCTATGCACTACCTACTTTCTTTTGGCTTTCTCGAAAAGTAGTTTAAAGTCTTCTATGAGTCTACTTATGGTAGGTAATAGACTTTCGCCATTGCAATTATCATTCCTAATAAATAAAAAAATTGTTTGCGGATTTATCCAGTTGAACATAGCTCTAACCCATTCCGCTTTATTGAATTCTGCTTTCAGCATGGATACTAAGGCCCGCTTGCCATGAATTGTCCTCCGCCATTAGCTCGATCACCCACGGCTACCGGTTGACGCGGGTGAGTGTTGGTTAAAAGACGTTTTCAGGGGGCTGAATTTATAATAACTAAATAAATAAACCAAAGTCATCCCATGCTTTAATTTCGAGGGTGGAGCTAGCAGCTCGCATATAATTTCAGTTTAATCAAGTAGATTTGTTCAATATTGTATTTGTATTAGTAAATATGTATAAACATTTAATTTAAATCAATTTCAATTACTTAAATATTATTATTATAAAATTTAATTTTAATAAAATTAAAATTCAAGCTTCGCATTAGGTCAAAGTATTGTGATTGAGTTTAAAACACAAAATGGCGGCTGATATAAAATTAGGATCCTTGCATGTGCAAGATGAGAAGATATTGTTCATTAATTGTCCCATTGAACAGACTTTTAAACAGTAACAAGATTTTTCTTGTCCAGGGAGGCTCTAATGTTTAGGCCGTTCATTTACACTAAAATATTGGACACAAGAATCTGTTGGCCATGTGTACTGTACGACTCTATTTCTTTTATACATATTGTGCAAGGACGACCACTAAAAGCCAGCAAATTAAACAATACTAGAGAAAAGACTTTTAGATTCTTTAATATATACTTTTATAATTAGCTCCAAGGGTGACTTAATTAGTTATAAAGAATTAAACAACTATGTTAGAAATTCGTTCTCCCCTTTTCCTTTCACGTGGGAATTTTGTCAAAAGTTGCATATCATGATTCATGAGTAGTGAAAAGGATGGGTGATTCGATTTATTTTTGGGTTGAGTTAGATCTAATAATTCACAAAATTATGATAAGAAAAACAAAATTTGGCCAGAATAATATTTTTCTATGTTATTTTACTTTTTTAAATATTTTTACCTTTTTAACTTTAGTACATTTTAACTAAAAAATAGAAAAAAGATTGATTTATTTTAAAATAGAAAAAAATATTAGTATATTTTTAAAATTTCCTGATTAAATTCAGACCAAATCTTCTATCATTTAGCACTTTCCTCTTTAAAGCACATTGATATAAATGACAACCTATGATGAAGTACTTTAAAGGCATAAGAATTCTCTTGAATTTTTTTTTTTTCCATACTATATATAACTATAAACTATATAAGGGTAATAGGAACTTAGTTTTTCTGTATTCTATTTTAAGCCCCTAAATTTTTCGGTTCAGTTTTTTTATTGATAGTGCAGTTTTTGGTGGATATAATAAGTGTAGTTTTGATGGTTGTTTTAGTGCTTGTTTTTTCCTGCTATTTTCGTCAAGATTTGATTTAATGGCATGGATACGAATAACAACTTGTAAGTTTATACAACAAAATAAATGAAAAAAACCTGCGCGAAATACCAATTTTAAGCCAAGTATGCCAACTTCATAAACAACGGAAATCTGTGAAAAATGCCAAAAGTAATTTTATAGATATCAAACCAAAGTGATGCAGCTTGATAGATACAAAAATGCATTTAATTTGTGAAATAACATCGATCATCTTAATAGATACAACATGTCAAACACAAAAATCAATGTAATCTTGGTAATTACTAATTAATTAAGTTCATGAACATAGTTCAGGAGTAATATATAGGAGTAACTCCCACATAGTTTAGAAGTATAAATAATACGACAAAACTATTTCCATATTTTTACCAATAACATTAATTTCCCTAATCATTTTCAAAGACTTAATATTAAAAATCAATCAATATAGGTGGTGTGGTAAAAGGAGTCATGTCAGTTATTATTTCTTAATGAGTATGTTAAGTCTAAATGTGACAAGTAAAAGTCAACGAGTAAAATGAAATTGAACCTGTTTCTTTGAGATTTGCGTGCCTTCCAATTGTTGACTATCAATGTCAATGCAAATAGATTTGAATTTTATCATACTATTTAACATGCATGTATGTAGTTTGTAACAAATTATGCGCATAAATTAATCTTTGGTTTCCTGTTAATGAATATGTATTGTATTCTAACTTCATTAAATAACTTACAAACGCAATTGCATGCATGTACCCATTTGAATGATGACATTGTTGCGAGGTTCTAACATGAAAGCCTTTCTGTCCACCACCATGCCAACTTGTTTTCTAACACACATTCGATGCACAATGTGTTACTTAGCTTATTTCCTCAGTTTTGATTTGTGTGACACTTTTTTTTAGTCTGTCTAAAAAATATTATATATTCCACATTTTTATAGTTAGAAAAAAAAAACTTATCATTAAAATTTCTTTTTTATCCTCTTGGAATAATTTATAGTCACACGAATATCTAATGTATGTTTTAAATACAATCCTGAGTGTTATTTAGACAGTTAAATATATCAAAGGGTGCCACATATTTGTAAGGGAGGGAATATCTTTAGGAATCTTTCCTCGATGTTGGGGAGTACTTCACTTCAGCTCACATGCCTTCTTTAGCTTTTTAACTCAATATATATATACCCACCTAAAACCCATAGCAAACACACAATACACATTGCTACTAGCTCTAAATACTTATAACTTAGCTTTTGCTTACTCTCTATAGTCATTTCCTCCATATGGCCAAGTTTTGTGCATGTGGTTCACTCTTCATGTTATTAATCTTATCAAACCTGTTCCTTCTCAGCCAAGGTAGAAATCTGGCGGCGCCGTCAACACAAAATGTTAATGATATAAAATTAACCTTAGGAGCAAAGATTGAAGAGAAGATTACTAAGATGATGGGTGGGAGACGTGGATTTAGATTGATGGAAGGATCTGTAGATGCTTATCATTTTGTTACCCCAGGTCATAGTCCAGGCATTGGTCACTCTAAACACGATTGATACATACTATAAGCCAACTCCATCGATCATTTGTAATGCTCATTAATTAATTTCAGTCTTTGTGTTGTTCATGCATGTATTTATGTACGTGTGGAATTACACTAGGTATGTTGTTGTATTTATGTAGTGCTTCATCGATTAGGTCTCTAGGGTTCAAATGTTGTAAATTTGATTTTAGTTCTGAATTTAATTAGAGTTACATTTTCATCAATTTGATTTCTTATCTGATAATCCGTTGGATCACAATTTGAATTCTAGCTAGGGGCCGAAACAAAACTAATATAGAATTGAACGACATGCTATTTAAAAGCTTAAGTTGTTACGTGGTGACCTCTCTTAAAATTTGGTTCAAATAAAAAATTGTTTCGCGGGGAAATTGTAGACGGTAGAAAAAGACTTTTTATTATGTTTTTCTGTTGAACCAAATCTTAACCTTGAATTGGTGCATGTTTTCGCTCATTACGCTATAGATTTAGTTTTTTGATAGCTTCTGTTTAGAGGGTCTATATCTTGTATGAAACCACTCTGAGCCCTCGAGTTATCTCCCAATCCCCCGTAAATCATAAACTGTTATATATGCATATTATACATGCATTCAAAATTTTAAGCTCAATATCGCTAGTAATTTGTATCAGTGTGGTATTCAGGTCAATTATATAGATATTTCGTATCAGGCGTGGTATTTGAGTCAATAGAATATGTATCAGGCGTGGTACTCAAGCCAATCAAAGGATATCATATGCCAGGCGTGGTATAGAGCCTATCATAAGTATATTGTTGGGTTTTAAAAGGTGTGAATGGAAAACGATGAGTTGCAACTTTTATTAACAGTTGTGACTTTTATGAAGAGTTGCGACTTTAACTTTTATGAAAAGTTGTGACTTTTATATAAGGTTGTGATCTTTCCGAAAGATTGTGAGTTTTTCAAAGGTTTGTGACCTTTTCGGTAAGGCACAATAAGAACTTTTTCACACTACCCTTTGTTTTCTATAAATTGAGGGAATTCTTCTCATTTTAAAAAAATTAAATTCTGGACTTCCTCTAGTACTACTAAATCTAGTACTCAAAGTGTATTTTGGTGTGTTGAGTGGTTCGCTGACACCGTGGTTTTAGATACCGATACACCGGTGAGTAAGATCGTTCTATCCAGGAGGATATATTCCGTTAACCTTGGGTACTTGAGGGGAAACACTGTGCATTCAATGGGCTCGATTTTCTTTCTTTGAGAAAAATATTTTTATATTGTTTCTATTCTCTTTTTTATTCTATTTTCTCTACTAGTATTAATTTTTTAGTTTGAAAATACTTTTTAAACTTTATTGTTTCTTACCAAGTTTTTCAAAATTTTATTCTAAGTATCTTAGGAATACAAGATGAACAAGTATATAGCCTTTCATAAGTATATACCAGGCGTGATTCCCAAACCAACCAACAATCATAATCACAATGAATACAAATCACATTTGTAATCCAACTAAATACATTTATTGCATGTGATTGACAACAAGTTCACATTTCAGTTATACTTCTTCCATTTTCATTATACATGTTATATCAAAGTAGTTAGCAAGCACATATAACATAAACAGAAAACGAACAATAATCCTACCTCGAATCAAGCTCGAAAGCTCTAGTAAACCTAAGTGTTCCCCTTGTTATAAAGTCTAGCTCATTCTTAGAATAACATATAATCAGTCCCAAATGATCTAAATACACCCAGATTATATCCTAATTCAAAATCAAGGCCGATTTCATGATAATTCTATCAAAATGAGGATTTTCCACCACTATACCAAACAAAACTCTCCTCTATGATCACCACCACAAATTCTAAAGCTTAAGAATCTAATTACTAAGTTAGGAGAGTAATTTACTTACCTTTACCGATGATAGCGATGGAAAACAAATAAAATTCTTAGCTCACTACTCCAAAAAGTTTCCTCTCTCATTTTCATTTTCTAATAGTTCACCCATAACGACGAGGTAGGTCATTACTCATTACAACAAATTATTTTTGGGGAAGGTTTTGGGTGAAGTTTTGCCATGCTTGGTCATAAATTTTGGGAGAGATGTTTGGCTTTTTTTAAAAAATTATGAATTATACCCATAAATTTTGAAAAATATTTAAAATACCCTTAAGTTTATATTATCATTTTATAACGAGCATGTTTCATAAAAAGTCATGACAACGAACATAATGAATATGATTCTAAAAAAGGAGGAAAACAAAAGGACAATACCATATTTGTATACGAAAAAAAAGCTATTATTACTCCTTTGTAATAAGAAGTGACTTCTTAGAGCAAGCTCGAATAAAATATGTATATAAAACTGCACAAATAAATGATTGATGTTGTTATAAAGTATAAATATTAAGGTCAATTTTCAAATTTGAAAGGATTTCTTATATTAGAACTTCACTTAAATACTAATTTTTTTTTCAGTATTTAAAAATTTAAGTTATTTATCGAATAACAAGTTATATGGTTAAACACTATTTCAAAATAAATTTGAAAATATTTGTAACCAAATGGTAAGTCTAAGTAATTCAATAAGCCAGGTAGACTAGTTTTTGACAAAGAACCTTTTTTGCCATAAATTGGAAAGGAATCTTCCCCTATTTGTACCAAATGAAGTTGCTTTTAAGTTGGAAGTTGGAAGCCGCAAAGGGTCACCTAGGCTTTAGGTTGCCTCTCTAATTAAATATTTGTGGCTGTAAAGTGATCAGCTAATTCCTATAAACTTGTTGATTTTAGAAAGATACATTAAGAATTAATGTTATACAAGTACACAAAATGCCTTGGTAAGTGCTAAAGAGCATGAAACCAGTTGTACTCTTTTCTCTATTTGTCTAATAACCACTTTTAAATATTTTGTTTAGTTTCACCTTCTTTCAATAGGTAGCCCTTTGAGGTCTTGAAAAGGTAGATTAAAGCCTTTTATTTTATAGTATATGCTTACAAAAATTATATTTAATATATTCAGATCCAACCACCTTGGAATTAAAGAGATTTTCTTTCCTCTCAGAGATGTTGGAAAGGACAAAATGGCTTACTACAATATTTTAATCAGCAAGGAAACAATAACGACAAAAGGATTAGTTATAAAAATAAATAGAAAACCTGGAGAGAGTAGAAAGGCAAAAAGCAAAAGCTGCTCCAACAACATTGGTTGTCAACTAGTATAAATTTCAAATTAATTAAGTGATAACACTCACCAAATGTAGGGCGTCTATAATAAATCAAATGACCTAAAG
Source organism: Solanum lycopersicoides (assembly GCA_022817965.1). Taxonomy (NCBI): domain Eukaryota; kingdom Viridiplantae; phylum Streptophyta; class Magnoliopsida; order Solanales; family Solanaceae; genus Solanum; species Solanum lycopersicoides. The sequence continues at coordinate 58,903,356 of CM040619.1, forward strand.
TCAAATTTAAATGAAGGTCTTCAATTTAAATATATTTTTTTATAAAAATTTATCATAGTTAATTATCTAATTTTCTTTGAGACACGATATTTATAATTTATCAAATTTCTATTACTTTTTTATATATTTATAAAAAAAAATATTTTTTTATAAATAATACTCGATATTTTTTTTAAAAATAAAGCCTCATAAATTTTGGTCAATAGGTAATCATGCACTCCAGCACTAGACTTTCAGAAGATTATTAAAATATAATACTAAAATATATATGTGGCGTGACAAAATAAAAGTGCACCTGGACTGAAAATTTAATTAACGTACCTGGACGTTCTTTGTGGGCGGCTCTCACACAGTAAATCTACAGATTACAGAAAACAAAACTTGTTTGTTAACATACATCCATATCATATTTATTACTAGTAACTTTTTCTATAATTTAAAATAATTATTGTTGTAATAATTAATAATTTTATATCATATTTTAAATTAGATATTTGTTACTTAATACATTAAAATGGAGAGAGAAGAAGAGAGTCTAGCAAAATAGGTGAAAGGCGAATAACGTACTTAATTACATACATGTATCTAAAATATTAATACTTTTGATTATACATTAGTATACTGACAGTGTATTAATTAAGTTATCTCATTATATATTAATTAAATGCATCACCATCTAAAACTCCCCATTTATCCTTGTACTAGTTCTTTTTAAATTACAGACAAAGATTTACTTACTAAATTAATTACCTATGCACCTAGACTGCTTTAAAATAAAAATATACACCAGTCTCACATGGAGACACAAACTCGTGGGTTCACTTTAAAAATATCAGCAAGTTGGAAGCACTAGTATATACTCTATATATATTTTTCTTTGGCAAACTTACCAATATGTATTGTTCGCCTAAAGTTACTTATCAATACAATTGAAATACACACAATCTATATATTGATTATATATATATATTATGTATATGTATGTATAGTAGCATAACTACATAGATCGAAGAGTAATTAATTGAATATCCTTTATCAAAAATTATATTGTACATATTAAAAATACTTAATATATTATAGACAAGTCAAAACCTATTTTTTTGAGATATATATAAATTCTTGTGATGAGAATATGAAGTGTGAAGTCAATTAGTTAGTTATGTACAGTGAAGATTCCATTAGTTAGTTTTGTACAGTAAAATTAGTTACCATTAAGTTGTTAGAAGTAAAGTTGTTAGTGAGTTAATTTTCCAACTTACATTCTGTTAGTAGCAGTGTATATATAGGTTCACATTGTAATATTGCTTCTTCAATTCACATTCAATACAAACACAATTTTCTCTCTCAATTCAGTTACTCTCTAGTTGAGTTCATCTTCATTAACAGAGGAATGAAGTTCATGAATGGTGTTAGTTTTGTCATGGTATCAGAGCTTGGTTGATTGATCGTAGTTCTTCTTGTTTCGAAATCGTTTCATAAGCTTCTCCTCTGTATTTGCAGAAAACTCTTCTGTGTTGATTTCGATTGAATTTCGATTAGCTAATTGAGAGATTGTATTGTGAATTCTCTGTTTCTGTCATTTTTTTCTGATTGAGGAATCGTACTGTGAATTCTCTACTTCTATCGAGTTTTTTTTCTCGATTTCGTGTTTGGAGATTTGCAAATTTTTCTGGTTGTTTTCGTGTTGGATTTCCTCACAAATACTCGAACACAATGACTGATACTCAAACTGATTCCGCTTCTAATTCAACTACATTTCGATTGAATTTTGCTAGTCCTTTTTACCTGCATCCCTCAGAGAATGCAGGATCATCTTTGTTACCTAGAGTTTTTTATGGTACTGGTTATAGATCTTGGCGAAGGGATGTTCTCAGAGCACTCTCAATTAAGAGCAAAATAGGTTTTATTAATGGAGCAATTGTGAGACATGTTCCTACTGATCCTAATTTCATGCAATGGGAGAGATGTGACGACATGGTCACATCTTGGATCTTAAATTCCTTGTCCCTAGAATTGCGTGATAGCTTGCAATACATGAATAATGCCAAGGAGTTATGGGCAGAGTTAGAGGAAAGATACGATCAGACCAATGGGTGCAAATTGTATCAATTACAGAAGGAGATCAATGGACTTGTTTAAGGCATTTTAGACATCACTAAGTATTACACAACAATGAAAAAGTTATGGGTATAGATGAGCACCATCGATGTCAATTCTCAATGCACCTGTGTGTGTTCCTGTGGGGGTAAAGCAAAATTGCACAAGGCTGAACAAGATAGAAGACTGATACACTTTCTAATGGGGTTGAATGAAACGTATACGACTGTTAGAGGTAGTATTCTCATGATGAGCACTCTTCCTAGCATGGCTCAAGCTTTTGCCATTCTATGCCAAGAAGAAAAACAAAGAGAGGTCTTGGCCTCATAATCATACAGCTTTGGACTCTACTTCTCTCAATGCCTATGGACAGAACAACAACAATACATGTTACAAGGGATCCATAACAAATTATAGTTCATCTAAAGGAGCTGGAACTAGTTTTGGTAATACAAGCAATAACAATGTGTTTAGAGGCAATTTTAGTACCAACAGGTCTTTCTTAGTTTGCAATTATTGCAAGAATCAGGACACACGAGGGATAGATGTTACAAACTTCATGGATATCCATCCAATCCAAAGTTTCAAAAGGGAAAAGGAACAAGTTTTGCAGCAAATATGTGTGCCCCTGATATGAATACACAACAAGCTAAAGAAGAATCTGAAATAGGGAAGCAGATGCCACTGAACCTATCCAAAGATCAGTATGAACAACTACTCAACATCTTGGGAACTATACAAGCTGGAAATGGAGTTTTTAATTAAAACAATTCAAACAGCATACTGAGTGGAGCTGTGAACTTGACAGGTATACTTGCTTGTTATTTCTCTATCACTGATATAGGTGATCTTTCTTGTAAATGTGTTAAACTGACTGCTGGCTCTTGGATCATAGATTCAGGAGCATCACATTATATGACCAATGATAAAGCCACTCAAACAAATGTTAGAACACTTCCATATCCTTTCTTAATTTCACTCCCAAATGGTTACAAGGTTAAAGTGACTCAAATTGGTGATGCTTGGTTAAATCCAGCCTTAACTCTGAGCAAAGTATTATTTGTACCAAGAATGGCCTGTACTTCTTGTGTCAAAAATGTCATAATTGCTGCAAATCTGCTGAGAAAAAGTTACCTCATTCTAATTGTCATCTTGTTTCTAAAATGCACACTGCATCTTCTGTAAAACATCTCCCATTTCTACTATAAATAAAGCAGATTGTAATGTTGTTCCTTCTTCTTGTTCTACTGATAAATGTCTTTCATTTTCTAATGTCTCTAGTCACACTCATAATGATGAACGTTTGTGGCATGCTAGATTAGGTCATGTACCTTTTATAAAGATGAGGAATATATCAGCCTGTGAATTATTCTCCCAAACAACCTTTTACATACAATATATGCCTTATGGCTAGGCAAACTAGAATGACTTTTCCAGAAAGCACCACTACCACTACCACAAATTTTGAATTATTACATGTTTGATCTATGGGGACCATATGTCATTCCTACTCATGATGGTTATCATTATTTTCTCACTATGGTGGATGACTACAGCAGGTCCACTTGGACACAGTTACTAAGGTGCAAAAGTAATGCTCTCCAAACCATCAAAGTTTTTATATCTCTCATAGAAAACCAATTCCAAACTAAGTTGAAAGACATAAGATCTGATAATGGGTTAGAATTCACCTCAGCTGAAGCTATATGTTTCTTTCAAACGAAAGGAATCATACACCAAAGAATTTGTCCATATACACCCCAACAAAATGGACTAGTAGAAAGGAAACATAAATACCTACTTGAAACAGCAAGAGCACTTTTATTTCAATCAAAATTGCCTATGAGATACTGGGAGAATGTGTATTAACTGACACATACATAATAAACAGATTGCCCACTAAACTCCTTCAAAACAAATCTCCATATGAGATATTGTACAATAAACAACCTACATATTCTAATCTTAAGAGTTTTGGTTGCCTTTGTTTTTCAACTGTCTTAAAAACTCACAAGGATAAACTTGAACGAAGAACCACACCTCATGTTTTTGTTGGCTACCCATTCAATACAAAAGGTTACAAAGTTTTGAATCTAGCTACCAAGAAAGTTCACATATCTAGAAATGTTGCTTTCCATGAAAAGATTTTTCCTTTTGTTCTTGCCTCTGATGGCTCTAGTTTCAATTCTATTTTACAAATGCTCATTCATCCTGTTAACATGCCTTGTATGTCTGGTAAAATAAATATTTTTGCTACTAATGAAAAGCTGGACAATCTTACACAACATGAAGTCACTGACAATTAAATAACCAATAGTACTAACATACATAAAACACCATCTATTGATCCACATGACCCTGCAACACATAATACTTTACTTGATACAAATACTTCTGTGATCAATGATACTTTATCAATACCTACACCACAAGAACCTAGAAGAACTTCCAGTACAATACACACCCCTAGTTACCTAAAGGAATACAACTACACACTACCTAAGTTACACTCCCTCAATACTTTTATGTCTCACATAACCATGTATGTTTCACTAGTCTTTGTTCTGATAGTCAGCAGCTAGTCACAACCATTTCACATGAATGTGAACCTAATTCTTTTGAAGAGGCAATACAGCACCCTGCCTTGCAGCAAGCCATGACACATGAGTTTGAAGCTTTGTATGCTAATGATACTGGGGAAATGGTCATGTTACTGATGGAAGAAGGCTATTGGTTGCAAATGGGTGTACAAAATAAAGCATAAGGCTGATGGAAGTGTGGAGAGGTTCAAGGCTAGGCTGGTAGTGAAAGGTTATACACAACAAGCTGGAGTTGATTACCCTGAAACCTTTTTACGTGTGGTGAAAATGACTATTATTAGAGCACTGATTTTCTTAGTTGTTAAGAAAGGTTGGGATTTGTATCAACTAGATATCAACAATGCATTTTTACATGGTGATTTACATGAGGAAGTTTACATGGTACCTCCACAAGGTCTTACAACAGGTTGTGATAACATGGTGTGCATATTAAAGAAATTCTTGTATGGCCTAAAACAGGCAAGTAGGCAATGGTATGAGAAGCTGGCAAATAGTTTGTGTTCAAGAGGGTATCAACATTCAGATAGTGACTATTCATTGTTCTATAAAAAGAATGGGTGCTCTTTGGTATTTGTTGCTATATATGTGGATGATATAATCATGACTGGTACTGATGTTGCTGAAATTAATTCTTTAAAGTGCTTCCTACATAACCAGTTCAAGATAAAAGATTTGGGTAAACTACACTATTTTTTAGTCCTAGAAATCTTGTACATACATGATGGTGTTCTTATTTCTCAAAGGAAATTCACTTCTGATCTCCTGAACGATTTCGATGTGTTAAGTTACAAAGCTACTTCATCATCACTTGACTGACCTGAGAAGTTAACAGCCATAGATGGCAAACTCTTAACTGATCCCACTCAATATAGGAAGTTTGTAGGCAAACTCAAATTTCTAAATACTAGAATGGACATAGCCTATAGTGTCCAACATTTGAGCCAATTCATGCAATCACCCAGGGAACCGCATTTGAAAGCAGCCTACCATGTACTCAGATATTTGAAACAAGATCAAACCATGGGTATTTTCTTTTCAAACAAGCATGATTTCACTGTCAGTTAAGGGTGGCGACAGAACCGGTACAGGACGGACCGGATCGGTAATTACCGAAACCAGCACGAAATCGGGATCGTCCATCCAGAACTGTTTCGGAACCGGATCGGATCGAAACCGGTAGGTCCGGTAGTTCCTGGTTGGAGATGTCCCGGTCCTCTAGCGAACCGATAATAAACCGGATCGGTTTCCAAAACGGGCTTTTTTTAAAAAAAGAAATAATAATTAAAACTTAAAAAATTAGTTTTTTTTAATTGAATATAATTTATATTATAATAATTATAAATTTAAAATTAATAATATATACCTTTAAAATTTATAAAATTTAAAATTCAAAATTTATAAAATTTAAAATTCAAAGTTTAAAAGTTATAAAATTTAAATTTCATAGTTTAAAAGTTATAAAATTTAAATTTCAAACTTTAAAAGTTTTAAAATTTAAAATTCAAAGTTTAAAAGTTATAAATTTAAATTTCAAACTTTAAAAGTTTTAAAATTTAAAATTCAAACTTTAAAAGTTTGAAAATTTAAATTTCAAACTTTAATAGTTAGAAAATTTAAAATTCAAACTTTAAAAGTTAAAATTTAAAATTCAAACTTTAAAGTTATAAAATTTAAATTTCAAACTTTAAAGTTTGAAAATTTAAATTTCAAACTTTGAAATTATAAAATTTAAATTTCAAACTTTAAAAGTTAAAATTTAAATTTCACAATATTAAAAATTAAATTTAATACAACAATAATAAAAAAATTAAGGTGAATACCCTATACTTTTATTAATATTATAATTTCATCTACAAAAATATTAGTAGAGTATTACAAGATTTAATCTACACAGCCACCTTCTAGGAAGGGTTCTGTTTGAATTAAATCTCGAATTATCATACTATTACTAATAGTAGGTGCTACGATATAGATCCTTTCTTAAATCATTTAATATTTCTATAGTAACATGATCGGGAATTGGTTGAATAGATAAATCTTTTATTGCTTCAATCCCGTCGTCACTATAATCTTGCATGATTTCATCAACGTCATTTTAAAATTTTGTCGGTAGTGGTTCACGATCCAAATTTCTTCTCTCGGCATTAATCCAATATCTAAATAATACCGATATCTCCAAGCTATCTGATGCTAGTGAATGCCTATGATCTCCAATTTGAAATCTTGCTGCACTAAAAACGCCTTCCGAAGTTACTGATGACGCTTGAATAGCTAATATATCTCGAGCCATCGATTGTAGTTTTGGAAATCGTTTGCCGCAATTTCTCCACCATGCTAGAACATCTTCAGTAGGTTCTGTATTTTGATTAACATATGCATCAAAATCATTTCTATTATTGTGAGAAAGTTCAAAATAAGAATCTAAATAATCATCAATATTGTCTTCATTAAGTCTACTCCTAGAACTTTGAGGCTCTTGTTCACTTGATAAATTTATATTAGAATTGTATAATTCATACAATTTTCTAGCTTCAAATTTTATGCTATCTTTAACTTGTTGACAACTAGGAATTTTATCTAATTCACTATCAATATCTAAGTTAAAATATACTTTATCAACCATTTTTGATGCACCTATATCTTTATAATGAGGGTTTAACAAATAAGCAGTTAAATAAATTTGAGAAATAGAAATATAATATTTTTTTAAATTTTTCAATCATTTTTTGAATAGTTTCTTGAAATCTTGATTTATTTTTAAATTTATATAATTTAGAAGAAATCATACAAATATCAGGCAAAACAATATAAATTGATGGACTATAAAGTACAGATATTCTTTTGGTAGTTAAGTAAAAAACTTTTAGGAAATCTATAAGTTCATTTATGTCACGCCAATCACTATCATCGAGTCTATATGACATAACTGAATTATGAGCATTCCAAATCATTTGTAAGGATATTCTATATTCATAAGCGACTACAAGCATTTTATATAAAGAATACCATCTAGTAGACACTGTTTTTGGAATTTTTCTAGGTGGAAGATTATATTCTAAACAACGATTTTGAAAATCTCTACGCCTAGACTTAACTTGACATTTAAATATAAAATGACATGCATTTTAAACTTTCGTGCAACCGTTATTATACATTTGTATACCATCTCTAACAATCAAATTATATGTGTGTGCAGTACACCTAATATGATAATCATCACCATAAATAGGACAAAGAGTAGGTTTTAACAATTCAACATCAACATTATAATTTGAAGCATTATCAAAGGTTATACTACTTATTTTATCACATATTCCATAACTTTGTAAAATATTTAAAATAGTTTGAGCTATATAACAACCAATTTTTTTGCATCTGACAACATTTATAACCTAAAATTCTTTTTTGCATATTCCAATTATCATCAATCCAATGTGCAGTAACAGTCAAATAATCGTTACCGTTTATACTACGACCCATATCAGAAGTAATAGCTATTTTATAATTATTATAATAAAATAAACAACGAAGATATTGAAAATGTTGTGCTTGATAATCAAGTACAGCCTTTTTTATTGTATTTCTAGCAAAATCTTTAAAATATGAATTATATACAATTTGAATATAATGTATAAAATCGGGATTTTCAGCAAAACTAAATGGCAAACCCATAACAACTATCATTTTAGCTAGTTCTTCAAGATCTTTTTCTCTACTATATGAACGGGATAAAGTAGAGCCAGAAACATTAGAAGGATTTTTTAATTGTGTTTGTACCATGTTAGAGCCGCCTACTCCTACATTTTCATGAAGGGGGTACCGTTCTTTTTAGCTTCCGCTACCGCTTTAGCATGCAAAAATTTATTTTTACAACAAGACATTAAATGATTACTCAAATGTCTCGTCCCACCAGATTTATCAACAATTTTATGATTTAATCTATGTTTACATTTATTATAAATAGTTTGTGTTTTATCTTCATTTTTGTCATAAATTGCCGAAAAACTAATTTTTAGCACGTTCTACCTTAGGCCTAGGATGTACGGGGGGAACTAAGGCAGGACAATGAAAGGAAGCGGGACTAGGAGTATTAGTAGTCGTAGGTGTGTCAGTGTCATCATCATCATCATCGAAAGTAGGCGTATCAGTATAATCATCAATGTCATTATCATTATCATAATCTCGAGGCAATTCCTCATTCAAATTACCAAAGCGACGTTGTAAAAGTTCATGATAAGGATCTAATCCTGAATTACTATCAATATTAAAAACAGTATCATTAACATGTGTATAATCATCCATATTCATTCTTACTATAGTAGATTTTTTAATTTTAGATCTAGAAGAACTACCGATTTTTGGATTATCGGAGGATGTAAAGTTATACATATTTTCAACATGCTCAATTGCACTTGTTTTACTTTTTCCTTTTTGAACAACATTTATCGGAATTCATATTAAAATATTAAACGTGAGATTATATATAATACGAAAAATGTAATGCAAATAAATAATTAATCACAAAATAAATAAATAATTATTTCAATATAGATGAAATGTAAATTATAAGTTGGAACGAATGTACCGAACATCTACTTAAAAAAGTAGACGTTTATGACCGCCAAAAGCCGAAAGTGAAAAGTGGAAAGTTGAAAGTTGATTTTTGAAGCTTCAAATCCAATTTCCAAAGACCAAATAAGGCAAAACCGGAATTTCAATAATTTTAAGAGATTAAATATTAGAGAAGTAAAGAGTAGTAGAGAGTTGAGAGAATAGAAGATGATTTTGTAAATTTGTGATTGAAAAGAATGAAAGTTTAGGGGTATTTATAGGTAAAAAAAGGGTTAAAGTGAAATTTTTAAAACTTTGGGGTATTAAAAAAGTTAAGGGGTGGTAGGGGGTGTAAATGGCTGCAAAAATGGGGAAAGAGCCGTTGGGGGACCCCACTAGTCGTTACCCAACGGCTCTAAAACGATCAGAATTTCAAAAAAAAAATAAAAAATTAATTGGACCGGACCGGACCGATAACGGACCGAGATTTACCGGAACCGGGATAGACCGGTAAATTCCAATTTCCGTCCTGTTATCTGTCCCGGAACCGGACCGAACCGGTCCCTACCGGGATAAATTGGAACGGAACCGGACTGGTAATGGACCGAACCGGTAATCGGGTAGTGCCGATTCCGTTGCCAGCCATACTGTCAGTGCCTACTGTGACTCTGATTGGGCTGCTTTCCCTGAATCAAGGAGGTCTGTTAGTGGCTACCTAGTACTTATGGGAGACAGCCCTATCAGCTGAAAATCTAAGAAGCAAGCAACAGTGTCCTTATCATCTGCTGAAGCTGAATATAGAGCAGTGAGACAAGTTGTGGGAGAGCTAGTGTGGCTTGAAAGGTTGCTAGGTGAATTTGCTGTGCAATGTTCCTTGCCTATACATGTTCATTGTGACAGTCAAGCAACAGTTCACATTGCCAAGAATTCAGTTTTTCATGAAATAACAAAGCATATTGAAATCGACTGCCATTTTGTAAGAACTAAGCTTCAGCAAGGCTTAATCACACTCCACCATATATCCACTGATTCACAGTTGACAGACATTTTCACCAAGACTTTGACTGGAGTTAAACATACTTCTCTATTACACAAGTTGACTGTAATTACATCACCTCCAACTTGAGGGGGGTGATGAGAATATGAAGTGTGAAGTCAATTAGTTAGTTATGTACAGTGAAGATTTCATTAGTTAGTTTTGTACAGTAAAATTAGTTTGCATTAAGTTGTTAGAAGTAAAGTTGTTAGTGAGTTAATTTTCCAACTTACATTCTGTTAATAACAGTATATATAGAGGTTCATATTGTAATATTGCTTCTTCAATTCACATTCAATACAAACACAATTTTCTCTCTCAATTCAGTTACTCTCTAGTTGAGTTCATCTTCATTAACAGAGGAATGAAGTTCATCAATGGTGTTAGTTTTGTCATCTTGAATGTTCTTAGCTTAATTTGTAGCTTTGTTATATTTAATATATAAAAAAAAACAATTTATACATTATGCACATATGTAATGTAGAATTTCCATAATCCACTCTAACTTATTTAGGATTACAGTGTAGCTGAGTTTTTGTATAATCATCTTTTCTGAAAAGGTTAAATCACTTAGCTCGAAGTTTCGAATTTCCTTATTTTTCATGGCTAGTGCTTCTCAAAATAGGAAGAATGTTTATTTATTGTTGTTCGAAAAATATATGAAAATTATCATTGTAATATTTTATATTTTCAATCGCTTAAATTTGAAAATTTAAAAATATAATAATTTTGACGAACAAATGAGAAAGATAATATGTAATTTGTCGCAAATAAAAGAGGGTTTATGCAGTAATTGTGATAAACTTTAATGATGATAAAAATGAGAAACAAACTTTTTGGATCAAATTGAAATTATTGATGTATTTGACACGCTATTAATGTATTGACACATTATTAAGTTAAGATTACATGTATCTATTTTTTATTTGTGTATCTAATTAAGTGTATATGTATCTGAATAAACATATGCATGTATTGGAGAGTTACACATTATTTGAAATTCACTCATGTATCTGGTACATTATTAATATATCTGACACATTATTGATGTGTTCGACTCATTATTGAGTTAAGATTATATGTATCTAATTATTTTATCGGTATATCTAATTAAATGTATATGTAATATACTTATGTATCTACATAGTAGCTTGTGAATCTAAGTTAAAAAGTCTAAACTTTGCTGAATTCCTCAAAAAGAGAGAAGGATTTTGATATCTGATTTTTTTAGGACTTGTGATATATCATATACTTTAAAGTTGTTGTAGATGTGATTTCTCTTTAATTAATGGCTTTCAGTCATATCTCTTAATTAGACACACTCCTTAATTAATGACTTGTAATTATATCCTTAATTAGACACATTAATTAATACGACGTACATGTATCCAAGATACAAAATATGGTATGGAATATAATATAGCAAACTAGTATGAATCTAAGTAATTAAATATTACCTCCGTCCACTTTTATTTGTCATAATTTTTCTTTTATAATCAAATAATAAGAACTCTAACTAACATTTTATGATGTATTTTCATATTGATATGCAAAAAATTACAAATTATAATACTTTTCGTATAGTTTTTGGATATCTAAATTTTTATTTAAAATATTTAACTAATGTAATGTAATTTAAATTTTAAAATTAATAAAATGAACTTTCAAAAAGCGAAAATATGATAAAAATAAAGGGAGGAAATATTGAAGTAGTAAGATTTGCGTAAGTTTCCCTATATACAACTTGTACCTTTGGATTTGGGTTACTGGGCTTCTTTCTTGCGCTCTATTAGTCTGTGGGCTCATATTAGCTAAAAAAAGCCCATTTTTCTGAAAGACTCCACATCTTGCTCAAGCCCAAATCCTCGTTCTAAAATGGGCCATATTGAAACCTTAATTTCTACAGACTTGGTCTTCTCTGCAGGGTAACTGAGCAAATAGCCCATTTTGGGGCAGTTTTTTGAGCTATGCCACTAGTTTATTTCTAGCCTCTAGGTATGGAAACGGGGCGGGACAAGGTGGGTTTTAGGTTATATAAAGTAGGACGGGTTTTGAGCTATGCGGGAAGGAATAAGATTTCTATTGATTGAGCTCAACCCAACGAAACGAGGTGGATGACTCGATAATAATCCAACTGTAACGAGAGGGTAGTTCATAATATTCTAATTGTAACGAGGTGGATGACTCAATAATAGTCTAACTGTAATGAGGTGGATGACTCGATAATATTTCAACTGTAACGGGGTTGATGGCTCAATAATGTTCCAACTATAACAAGATGGATGGCTCGGTAATATTCTAACCATAACGAAGTTGTCACGACCCCAAGTAGACGTGATGGCACTCGTCTTATCCCCATCCTATCTTGCCCCGTTTCTTTCACATTCCTAACCATTTCAAAATAGTTTTATTTATAACAGGTTGAAGTTACGAAAATTCCTTACAAATTTTATTTGAAATGAATAGGTCATGTACTAATTAATGTATATGATTGAATATCAGTCGCATAACATTTTTGCATGCACTTCAAACTACTACGGAGAATGATCAATACCGAGAAACAAGTCTACTGTCTTTATAACAAACCTCTTTGGTGGTTTATACTTTATAATATTATGTTTATTTTTATATTCTAACTTTTCTTAATGATTCTATTATCATGTTTATCGTAAATATGTTAAATTAAAAGTTAATAAATTTCATCTTTATTAATATATTCTTTTATATAAGAAAAAGTTACGTTTTTATTATTTTCTATCATTCTAAAAATCATAAGAAATCTCTTTTCTATAATTTCTCTCACTTTTCGGGATACAATCAGTATATACTATCACCCCAAGATTGTTTTTCCTTTTTTCACATCTAAAATCACTCTATGATATCTCTATCACTCTATTTTTTAATTTCAATTTTTTTTCTCAATCTAAGTTATGATCACAAGTTAGGGGGGAGGTCGAGTTATTGGTGGTTCCCATAAAGGCTTTGAGTCAAAATCTATGGGTGACACCATTGTTGAAAGTGAAAAAAAAAACTATAAACATTTGACAAACGCAAAAAAAAAAACTGTAGAAGGAGTTATTCATCATTTTTTTATTGTTTTCAGCATATCAGATTGTTAATTTTTTTTCTTGACTTTTTGTTGTTCATCTTTTTCTGGATACATATGGGTTCAATTTTTAGTGTATGTAATCATTTTTATTTCTTAAATTAATGTAACATTCATCTATTTCTACATTATGATATATTACAATTTAAAAAAAAATAAACCAAAACAAAAATATTCATTAAATTAAAATTTATTATTTAAAATAACTCAATTTTTCGAGTATTTATTACTTAAACTGATCATTCTGCCCATTTTATTGCAACGAAGTACATTTTGACATCTGCTCCTCATCACTGACAAAGGGATAAGCTCTGTTGGACCACAGTCAGAATTTTCTTCGATTTTTTTTTATATATATATTTTTTTATATTTTGAACAATTTGTTATAAAGAATTTTAAAAGGCTTTTTCAATTTGATAGAGTGAAAACTGATGAGTACATGTTCATTTTTAATCAGAAGATTTGAAGTTAGTGAGATTTGAAGACGTTAAAGTTCTTAGTGTTTGTTGTTTCTAAGCATTTCAAATCACTAAAATCTTATTATATCAAGAATATATATAATATATAGTTAGTTAACTAGTATCTGTGATATTATTTTTTGATAAAAGACGTTAAATTAGACATTCATACAGCTTCGCTCCTCTACCAAACATCAAATAGAATAAATAAATAAATGTAAAACTCAAATTTTAAAATTTGACATGCCGAAATGTATTATACGATCCGTCCCATGTTTTTTTGGCACAAAAAGTTAGATGAAGACTCTGGTTGCACTGCTGACTGCACCATCATAGTGATTACTTCCACGTCATGCCAAAGGGAGTGGTCCCGCTTCATAAATTTTGCGGATATATTTTTGGGAAATTTTTTAAAATGTCATTATTTTAACATTTAAGAGGGCTCATTAGCAACACTTTTAATATTTAGTAAAAATGTCAAAATTTTTATTTGTTATGTATCTTATTTATGTTTTTATTATTTATTTTTATTTAAAGAATACAATTATTTAATAACAAAAGAGAGAAAATCAAGGGAGAGAATATTTAAAAAAAGGTAAAGATCACTTAATTTTCTCATCAGTTACATTTTCAAATAAAACTCAAATTTTGTTCTTTTTTTTCTCCAGAATCTTAACCTTTTTTTATTAGTTTGTATTCATTCCAATAGGTATGCCAAATGAATTTATAGGTTATTTAAGAAACATATTTGTATTCATATATTTTTTTCATATGTATTTATTTGTTTTTTTCAAAAATCTTGTATTTCGTATTCATTTCAATATTTATTTTATTTGTATTTCTATTTATTCTAGTTTTTGTTTAGAATATTATATAATAATATGATGAAAAAGTGAGATAATATTTTTTAGAAAAGGAACATATCACTTAAAATTCTCATCATTTACAATTTCAAAAAAAAATATTTTTCATTCTATTAGATCAACTTTCCTTTGTCATGTTTTCATTATAATTGTATATCAATATTTTTTATATTTTTTGTGTATGTATACACGTATCACAATATGTTTGAGTATGATTTATGAAAGAGTACAAGATTTTTTGGGAAAAATAGCATACTTGGTGAAAATAATAAATCTGTTGAGGAATGATATAATATTCTAAAAAACTAAATACAAATTGACTATGAAAGAAATAAGAATACAAGATTCTGGAAAACAGATAGCTTACATAGTAAAATAATGTAATCAGGATTCAATATTCTAAAAAAAATATATAAAAAAACTGTTGAAAACAGGATACATATATGTTTAAGAAATACAAATTCATATGAGATAGCATACATAGTGAAAATGATATAATCATAATACAATTTTTTAAAATAATACAAATTGACCGTTAAAAAATAGGATACATCTATGCTTAAGAAATACAAATTCATATGAGATACGTATTTGAATGGCTACAAATAAAAAAGAAATAAAATATTCTTAATAAAAATACAAATGATGAGTAAAAGAAAAATAATTGACATACAAAAATTAATATGAATATTATTCTAATATGAATACAATTTCGCAACCTTCTTCTTTGACTCTCTCTTTCTTCTTCGTCTGATATGTTCCTTTTTTCCAATTCTTTTCAGCAAATTCAAATTTGAATATGTGTTTATTTGTGAATTAATAACCCTATAAGCAAAATTTCAAATTATTAAATATGAATATATAATAAAAATCAAACAATATATTATGTATAAATGCTTATGTGGATTACTACAAATTACAATCTACTAAATCTCAAATATGAAAACAAAATCATAAAAAATAGTGTTTCAAATACTAAAATTCCGAAATGCATAAATATTTGATGAGTATGTTAACAAACTCATATAAAAATCGAAAAAATGACGAAAAATCTGTAATACATACAATCCAAAATTCAACATAATTTTTTATTTCGAAAACAAAATGTCATGAAATCTCGCAAAATAAATGATGATTTTGAAAATACCTTTATGTATTGAGAGATTTCTTGAATTAATCGATAGATCTGAATAAATTGGTATGAACTTGAATAATTAGTTCTTCTTCAACAATGAGAGAGAATAATGGTGAAAATGGTAAAAGAGCAAAAAAAAAATTGAAAATCTTAAAGATGGAAATAAATTTAATGGTATTAAAGTCTAGAAGAAGTCTAAATGGGTAGGGAATATATTTAATGTTGTACTATTTTGAGAAATAAAAGGAAAGACAAATAATAGTATTTGGATACAAATTATTTTTAAAATATTGACATTTTGACATTTTAAATAAATATTTTAAAGTGTAGATATTTTTAATAATTAAGTTTGAAATTATGACTAATTTACTAATTTTCCCTATATTTTTTGCATTTAGTATATGAAAAAAAATATTACGTAATAATATCGAATATAACATAAATAAATATTATGACGGTGAAGACGGTGGATAGGAAGTGTGAGGTAGATGGGACGTGAGCAACAAGAATGGAAGAAAATGTGACGTATTGAAATACGGGGAGGACATTTAGTGTACAACTTGTGTAATTTGTTTTTTTTCCTTTAATAGTGTTTATAAAGAAAGTTATTTTTCTCAATTCAAGAAATTATTTTTTATAAAAATATTATTTTTCAAAAAAAATTTGAACAACTTTGTATGTGTTATAAAATAATATATTGTGGATGTCCACTACATAAAATGGTTACTATATTACTTCCCTCCATTATTAAGATAACCTCCACCTTTATGATAATTATTCTTGTAACATTTCACCTCCATAACCTCCTTCTTTATATTCATGTTTAATGTCATGTTATGACAACATTTTGTATGCCTCTATGTTATACTATAAATAGAGGCATAAGGGTTCCTATTATATACACTTAAAGGTTTGGTGAACACTTGAAAAAACAAGTTAGTTTATATTGTTCTTCTCTCGTCTTACAATACGTTATCTGCACGAATGTTCTACCACTGAAAGATTGAAGCAAAATAAATAAAAGAAGGTAAAATAATTGTGTTTATTTTCTCTCGAAAATAAGGTAAGTTATTGTGAAATCTATTTTATATTTTACTTGTGAACAAGGGGAATGATCCATATTATTGTTAATGTGTATTTTTTTCCACCTATGACTCTCTCTATATATATATATTTTTGTATGTGAAACTTGTTATGATTTTATTATCTCCGAGTCAGAAATGATTTGATTATGTAGATGCATAATATTTATTTCATCCCCGCATAAAGCTCGATCGCAAATGAACTATTTATTTACATATGAAGGTACATCAAGATCTTGGCGTTCAAAGAATCAAACATTGGTAACCACTTCTTCAAATCATGCAGAAATTATATTGATTTATGAAATAAGTCGGGAATATGTTTGGTTGGAATCATGATCTGTCATATTCAACCAATATATGATTTTCCTTGGCAAGTCACTATATACGAAAATACTATTGAAAGGAGGATACAATCAAATGAAATAGGACAAAACATATTTCACCAAAAGTATTTTTCACACGTGATCTTCAACAAAATAGTGAGATTGATGTTCAAAGACTCGTTCAAGTAATAATCTTGTAAACTTATTCACTAAAGATTGCCATCATCAATATTTGAGAATTTGTGATGCAAGACTAGAATGCACTATTTTCAAGATATCAAGTGAAGTTTTTATCAGGGGGAGAAAAATACGCGTTGTACTCTTTTCCTTAATCATGATTTTGTCCCAATTGAATTTTTCTGGTAAGGTTTTTAACGAGGTAACATTCAAAGTGTATTAAAAGATATGGTACTCTTTTTCCTTCACTAGAATTTTTTTCCATAGGGTTTTTACTAGTAAGGTTTTAACGAGACATATTATCTATGGACATCCAAGGGGGAGTGTTATAAAATAATATATTGTGAATGTCCACTACACAAAATGATTACTACATTACTTCTCTCCATTATGAAGATAATACACTACACCAAGAAGTTACTACATTACTTCCCTCTATTATGAAGATAACCTCCACCTTTATGATAATTATTCTTGTAACCTTTCACCCCAATAACCTCCTTCTTTATATTCATGTTTAATGTCATGTTTATGATTAACATGTTGTATGCCTCTATGTTACACTATAAATAGAGGCATAAGGGTTCCTATTGTATACATTTGAAGGTTTGGTGAACACTTGAAAAAAAAAGTTAGCTTATATTGTTCTCTCTCGTCTTATATTCTTCTTTTCTATATCTTTATATTGTTAGTTTATTTTAGTTTTACAATAGAATGAAAATTGCAAAGTATTTTCTCAAAAGTATATCCTTGTTTCTATATGTACGAATACGCCTATAATTTTACACAAACACCACATATTTTTTGTGATTTTAAAGATTAGAATCTATTTTGAATATTTTCTCTATATTGTTGTACTTAATTTTCTTAGTGATAATACGTGAAAGAGAAAAAAGCTCAGCAAAACAAAAAGAAATGTGATAAACTACGAGCTACTCCATTCCTCAACAAATTTAATTTTGATTTTCATTAAAATCACCGTGAGGAGGTTTGAACCTTGCCAATTGACCATCATATTAAATAAAAAATAAAAAAAAAATCATCAAATCACTATCATAGTAAAAAAAAAAAAAAAGGAAAAAAGAGAGATACTTCGAGCGAATTCATACTATGCGGATAAAAGAATAATTATTGGAAAAAATAAATTCAAAATAGATCACAATCTTTAATGGAATGAAGATTAGATTGATGATTACTAGGACAAAAAAAAATGGAATGAAGCCACTTGGATCCACCAATACTTTATTTGCTTAAAGATGAACGATCCTATTATTATTCAAGAGATCAATATTTTTTTTCCCATTAATGTTTAGTTTGGTAAGTATTCGATATGTTTTTTAAGTTTTTTTTTTTTTTTTGTAATTTCATGTTATTTGGATATATTTATATTTTATTTTATTTTGAGAAAAAAGAATCTAAGTCCAAATTTGTACGTTGAAAAAAAAAAGGTTTAAAGGTGTTATTTTCAATCCATAGTGTCTCTATTTTACTTGTACGTTTTGCGATATTTATGAGGAATATGGAGCGCTTTATAGGCTAAAGCAAAAGATACTTAATAATATATGTCCTCTTAAATATGAATCCTAACAATATGAGAAAATTATCAAAATTCCTTTCTCTTATATAATTTAACCTAATAAGAAAAATTATGTCCATAAATAAAGTACCAAAGACACCTAAGCAGGGGCGGAGGCTCTAACGGGGTTCATTCGGATTTCGTTTGGTAGAAAATATCACTATTTATATATGATTAAAATTATTATTTTTTATATATATTAGTTGTCCAACCCTCTTCGATTAGTTCGTGTGTTTCGTCCTTCAAATTTTAAACCCCCTTATTAAAAATCCTAATTTCGCAACTATAACTACGCTCTAAAGTACAACATTAATAAATCACATATCTCTTTATTTTTTATATAAATAAATATTTGTAACTATGTATGAGATTTCTTGAACAAACTTTTCGAGAACACATAATTTGATAAACATTCACTTGTCAATAACACTACTAGTAACTAGTTATGCTTTAAGAAATTTTTGTACATGATAAACATATTTTTTTTACTTCGAACATATAATATCTCAAATTTTATGACCAAAGGCGTACTCAAAATGGCCACGCAAGGAACGTTTTTTTTCTTGTTTAAGGCGTACGTGGAGTGGAGAATAAGTAGATGCATTTCATTTTAGTCAATGAGTCGACGTGGATCACTTAAGCACACAATGATATTTGAAGAGATTTTTAAAGTGTAAACTTTATACCAATGATGGTCCTCTCCAATAATTGGATTCCTTTTCAAAACACTGACAATATTGGACCAATTAATTTCAAGAACTTGATTTTCTTTTTTTGCAAAAGTATATATTCCCCACTTTTTTCACAAAATAAAAGTATATTAGTAAAACTTTTATTGGAATGTTTTATCCTGTATCATTTTCACAAGATACCTCTAGAATTTGTTCAGAATCCTTCAATCCATAATCAAAAGGTTTATGATGTACTATCAAGTTGGGAATAATTTCTACTTTTATTTATCATGTACTATCATAATTCAATTACTCAAATTAGTAATTGGGTAAGTAACTTTTAATCATTATGCATTAAAAGTAAGATCTTTTCATAGCACGTTTGAGTTATATTTGAAACATTTTTTAACATGATCTCCTAGGAGTTTATAATTTTTTATTTCTTTTGATAACTCGAATTTACATGCATTAACCAAGTATAACTTTTATATACTATAGATAATGTAATTTTTTTTTTGTTATTACATAATGGAGGTTTACTTTAAAGTTAGTGTGCATAAAGTGCTCATCCGAGAGATAGAGACTATGACATAAGTTACTATTCTAAACAAAAATGTAATTTTTTTGTACGTGATCATCAAATAAATCATATCCATCCCCAAAAGTACGCATCTGTCTTGGTAACTTGCTTATCGTAAACGTACCTGGGGTATCCAAGGAAAACCCAATGGAATATATGCAAATTGATTTAGACTTTGACTTTACACATAGGAAATGGTCTTCAAAAGTTGCATACGTACTTTATATGTTGTGTTTTTTATTTAGTGTTGGTATCTGCGATAAAATTTTAACTCAGATTCGTGTTGGGTAGGGTTTCATTTGAGAAATATCGCTCCCAACTAAGAATTTTAACTCAAATTCGTATTGGATAGGATTTCATTTGAGAAATATCGCTCCCTACTCAGGATTGTTAAAAGAGGAACACCTCTAACACCCATAATTACTTTATATTAATTATATATATAATATAGAACTTTTAAATCAGAATTGTAAGAAGGAAACTAGAGATGTGACTTGTATGTTTCCACCTAATTTGTGTAGTGCCTGTTTGACCCTAACTGCAAAATTAAAATAAAACAAAAATGGTTATATATACTAAATTTCTTTAAGTACTAAAAACAAATCTATTATTTGAAATCGTTTTAGTATTTAAAATGTTTCATTTATGCATTATTCTCTAGTGTACTTTCATAAAATAAAATTGTGTAAAGTTATTATATTCATCTATACCTTCTTGTTACAAATTTTATTTCATAAAACAACTCAATGCTAAAAAAAAATGGCTGGAGAGTTAATTAAATAAAGAATTAAAGGAAAACGTGGTGGTTAAAAAATTAAAATGTTACACCACGAAAATAAAGAAGATTTAAACATACTGATGCCATACTCTTAGTTAGGAAATCAACAACAAAAATATATTAGAGTAGGAAAATACTTCAAGATTTAGTGTTAGGTGTAAAGAGAAAAGTTTCGCCTTAAAATATCATCAACTGTGATTCGAGTAACTTCTCTTTAAAATCGATGATTTATTAAAAATAAATCTTTATTTAATAAATAAATAAATAAAAATACGCGTTCATCATACATATTGCGAACTCCATCTATAAAGTTACCTGAGATATATTATTATTATTTGTTAGAATGATCAATGGTTTGGATTTTGGAATACAGTCAATCGCAACCAAATGGATCTGACGCGTAATCGACAGTACTGTCAGTACATATGAAACTGATTTTTTCAAAAATCATTAAATTATATATTCTCATTTATCATTTAATTTGTTAACATGTTAAAAACATTTTCCACCATGTTATTCTTTCTTCAAATTTGTTACACCAGTAATGATGGAGATAAAATACATAATTAATTAACATTTTAAAATACTTTCTTCGTTTAAAAAAATTTATTTATTTTGACTTGATACATAGTTTAAAAAAATAAAACAGATTGTCCTATATGAAAATGTATCAAAATCTCCTCTAATTTTATGATTTTAAATATGCATCATGAAAAACTGAAATTATAATTTTAATACTCCCTCCGTTTAAAAAAGATTAGCCTAGTTTGAGTTGGACGGAGTTTAGGAAAAGAAAAAAGACTTTTTAATCTTGTGGTTCTAAATTAAAGTTATGTCAAATGTACTAAAATGCCTTTAATATTGTGGTTTTAAATATGCTACGTGGAAAGTTAAAGTTGGAGTGTTGCCAAAAAAGAAAAGGGGTCATTCTTTTTTAAACAAATTAAAAATAAAATAGAAACATTCTTTTTTAAACGAAGTGAGTATAAAAAAGAAAATATTTTTATATAAACGGACTAAAAAGAAAAACAAAATAGCAGCTAAATTTTAATGTGTACTATTGACTTTTAGCGAATAAAAGAAGAAAAAAGAAAGAATTTTTTTGAGCATGGGCCATGGGGAGTTATTGATGCGATTGATACTTATCAGTAGCTCAATCATTAGCTATTGAGCTGAACAGTGAGTACTGTGCACTATTTTTGTCCAGACATGAGCTACGACACCGCCAAAGAGGTAAATTAAAGCTTCTTGTACGCCACATAAATATCCATCCGATTATCCCTTCCGTATGGTAAAATAATCGTACACTAACTCGTATACTGTCACAAAATTCTGCAACCCATCGACAAGTTAAGAACAAAGAAGCTGCATTTGATTTCGTTGTACAGGACATGATCCGATAAAATTGAAACCATACAGAGTGCTAAAATTAAAAGATGCGGAGCATGGCGAGTTCAGTCTCATCCAAAGGCATTGCTGCCATTGTTGGTGTAGGCCCCAAACTCGGCCGTTCAATCGCCCGCAAGTTCGCCCACGAAGGCTACACCGTTGCTATCCTTGCCCGTGACTTAGGTTCGTGTTCTCTCAGTCAACCTCTCTCACATCTTTTTCATAGAAACAGATCTAGAATGAATTTTATAAATTCGACAAAATATATTAATTAATTTTTAGTTGAAGTTTGTAATACATATAAGGATATTTATTCTGAACTCATTAATTTTAAATCATAAATTCGCGTATAGCTTTTGTCATTTGGTATATATATGACTAAATTAGAGTAGTGAGGTCACATTTTAATAGTGTGTTGTAATTTATTGGAACAGGTAGATTATCAAAATTTGCTGATGAGATAGCTAGAGAAGAGAAAGCGCAGGTGTTTGCAATTCGTATCGATTGTTCAGATTCGCGAAGCATAAGAGAGGCATTCGAGGGAGTTTTATCACTTGGCTTTGTGGAAGTGTTGATTTACAATGCACACCAACCAACATCTTGGCACCCAACAAACTTCACTGACATTAAAATTGAACAATTTGAAAAATCTCTCGCTGTCTCCTCCGTCGGCGCTTTTCACTGCGCTCAACAGGTCTCCTTTTTTTTTTTTTTTTTTTTTTTTTTACATACCACATATTCGTAATTATGTACGTTCGTGGAATCAAAATTCTAATTAAGTACCACTGAACAGCATTGATTACCTTGTTTGAGTTTCTGGTTTCAAATTTTTTTAGCAATTTGGGATTGAAAATGTCAGGTAATTTTAGGCATGGTGGAAAGAGGAAGAGGGACAATTCTTTTCACTGGTTGTTCAGCTTCTCTTAGTGGTATAGCTGGTTATTCTGAATTATGTACGTGATCATCATAATTAATTTTCTTTTTACTTACTATTTTTATTTTTGTAAATTTACGATTCGATGAATTAGTACTAAACTAATGAAATTTGTGTTTGTTTCCGTGTTAGGCTGTGGAAAGTTTGCAATGAGAGGCCTATCCCAATGTCTGGCAAAGGAGTTTCAACCTCTTGGAGTACACGTGGCGCATGTCATCATCCACGGTATCGTCGGCGCACCTGCCCGGTTAGTCTTTTTGCTCTCTCTAAGATTCTATTTTTACTCAACTTTTTTTTTCTTCTAAAAAGAATTTTAATAATTTAATTAGAGTTTAAGTCATTCGTAAAAAGAGAAAGAAAAAAGAACAATATTCAATAAGATGCAAGGAATCCTTTAGCTGTATTTATATATGTAAACAATGACAACTCATTCCTTTTTTTTGGGATATTTTTTTGGGAATATATGTAGCTTAATCACAATCCTATAAGATCATTAGAGAGAGAGAGAGAAAACAACATGACATATATGTTGTTCTACCTGACTCAGCAAACAAAATATCTGATTTTAAAAATATCATTTGTGTTTGATCAATATATTTACAAAAATATTTTTAAGCAGACTAAATTTTTTTAAAGAGTTTTTAACTAGATTTTTCTTTTCTCAAGATCCTTTTCACAAAAGTTTGAGGAAATTCTTAGGTTTTGAAAAACCATTTGCTATTTAAATTTGATCAAAAACCTTTTAGAAAAAAATATTTTGTCCTTTTAAAAACTTATGTGAAATTAGGTTCTTAGGCTTAATTTATATTTCAAAAGCTAGCTCGGAGGATTGCCCTACTCTTAAAGAGTTCACTCATCTCATTAACCACAGATGTGGACTTTTGTCATTCTTTAACACCCTGTCTCGCACCAGTGCTTAGCATCTGGTGCGTGGACAATTTTGATATTTGGGAGCTCCAACATCGAGTGAGACGGATCATGCTCTGATACCATAAAAATTAGTTCTTATGCCTAACTCACACCCCAAATTTTCCCACTAAACCTTGTGGTGAGTAGCATGTAAATTATTTATTTTTCGGCCAAGAATGATACGTTTTAATAACCTGTATTAGTGTAAATATTTTTATACATATATATAAGTTAAAAATATTACAGGGGGCAATAGCGTCAAGTTCGCAACCGAGGT
>CM040619.1:58928900-58944125 GCA_022817965.1 Solanum lycopersicoides
CTCAAAGAAAGACAGAGAAGGAAATGCTCCGGTCCGTCCCAACAGTAGAAGAAAAAAAAAGAGTATTTTTTCTACGAGACAAGAACGGAGAGATCAGTATTAAAGTTTGAAAATAAAAAAACAGGTAATTGAAAATTACCGAAGCTAATTCTTCTATGACAATTGCTCTGTTGCCATCTTTCTCAAAAATTTCATATGCACAGCGCGCATGTCGTTCCCATTGGTCAAGAGCCTCAAGCTGATATACACTTAATGCAGCAGCACAGAATTCCTCAAAATCCATCCTTCGGTATTGCAGTGCATTAAGCTGATATGACAAGAGGGCAAGAAACTTAGCATCACAATTTAGAGCTTAACATATTCAGTAAGATAACTAAATATGAAGGACTTAAGAGCATACTGAAGCAACGAAATCATGAATGCGTGCCTCCTTCATGGCATCTGTTGCATATTTCATCAGGGCCTGGAGATATCAACTTATAAATGTCAGAAACATCCATAAAATCATAGAAACAATTACCTATTAATTTGGAAGAAGACAAACTGCTTTAATGTTATCCAAGTTTATTGTGCCATTTTTGTTTGGCTCCAGCAGTGCAAAACTGCTGCTTCAAATGGACCAACTCATCTACGGTCAATGTCTTTGACAAAGCCTGCAAAAAACTCCAATGACAGAAAATCAGAGACGCAGAGAAGTCAAATGTAAAAGTAGTAAATAAATAGAAAGCAAACACTAAAGCTGCTCATAATAGGCGTTAACACTCCATCGATAGAATTGTACATAAAAGACTAAAGAGAAACAAAAGAGCTTTCTCAATTGCATCACACCTACCCGTAGAGCAGCTTTCCGAAGAGCAGATGAACGCATGTAAGTCTTCATGAGTTTGAATATCAGTATATCCAAAGGCACTTCTACGTCGTAACTATTCTTTATCCAAGGATGACCTGAAACAGTAAGTCTTCCAGAAGTTTCAGAAAAATAAAGAACAGAATCGCCCTTCTCTAAGTTGACACAAGAAACTCACCCAAGGCCTGAGCTGCTGTCATTCTTTTCCGTGGATCCTTATTCAAGAGACGTTTCACAAAGTCTTTTGCTTCAGAAGATAATGTGGGCCATGGCTGCTCTTCGAAACCTGGATCAGCTTTGAGAACAGCCCTAAATATCCCAGACTCAGTTCGAGCCCAAAAGGGACGGCTGCCACACAGCAAGATATATGAAATAACACCTATACTCCACACATCAGCCTCTGTACTATAAGATCTGTGTAGAACTTCTGGCGCTACATAATATGCACTACCAACAATATCATTAAGCCTTTCATCTGCAAAAAAATATGTCTGCAAGTTAAATCACAAGTTGTGTAGCTACTGAATAATAATATGAATAACCAGTTCCTTTTCTATTTCTTTTCCTCTATTTATATTCTTTTTCTTTAAAGAGGGGTTCCCAAAGTCACAAAGTATTAACCTTAATATCAAGCGCAAATGGACAAACCTGGCTTCACAAAATCAGACAACCCAAAGTCTATGGCTTTAAGTTGTGCATTTTCGTCCATGGACATGAACAAGAAATTCTGGTCCATTAAAAGGTACAGTTAGAACTGAAAGAGTTACAGAAATGAGGAAAACAAAGCAGATAGGATATCTTTTCTAACAAATTATAGTTTCATTACATGCAAGAAGAAAAGCTGATTTTGAAAAATAATCTTAATTCCCAGTAGCGCATGCCATATCCTTGAGCAATAAATGTGACCATTTGAAACTGATTAACATCGCATCCTAATCCATTCAAGTGATGGGCTTCCTTTTCCTTTTTTTATTTTTTATCTTGGGGTACGGAGGGTTAGGGAGATGATTCACTATATAAACTGATGTATGTTCTTTCTAAGCAAGCATTTTAGAACTAGTAAACTTTCACACCTCTGGTTTAAGATCCCGGTGCACCACACCTTGAAGATGACAAAATGCAACAACTTTCAATATTTGTGTCAACACAGCCCTTGCATCATCTTCAGTGTATTTTCCACCTCTGCAGCACAGAAGGATTGGCATTTATATTCTTGATCTCATAAAAAAAGATTTACTAGAAGTCAACACTGACAAGGTTCAAAAATAAAAGAATATTTTAGCATAAACACCAGGGACTACCTTAAGAGTATCCTATCCAAAAGCTCACCTCCTTCACATAGCCTGAAATTCGACAAGATTGATTAGCTCTATTGCAAAAGAGCAATGAGAACATGAGAATTAGCAAGTCAAACAACATATTTTTAATAGCAACTGCAGAAAAAATGTGATAACCAAATCCATATTTTACTGAAACATCAAGAAACTTTCATATGATGCCACTTGACCCAGATTGATAATGCATACAAAGTATACTTTAGGCTAAAACTAAGGTTCTGTATGCCATCAATAGATACAAATGCAACAGGAATTGAGCAGCTAAAACTTACTCCATCACTATGTAGACATTTTCGTGATCTTCGTATGCATCATAAAATTTTACTAGATTTTCGTGTCCTGTTAAAGCTCTTAATATCTTCACCTCTCTTCTCACATCCTCAATGGCTATCGTCGTGGTCATCTGAAAAAAAAAGAGTAAAGATGAGTATCAAAGAACTCAGATGAATCTGGAGAAGAAATATAACCCAAGGATGCCCCGACATAGTCAACGCACAAGTAAAATGCCAGAAATACGAGAAAGCAGCTTAACCAACACAAATTTTCTTTGTTCTTTTTTTTTTTTTTGGAGATAAGTTCCATCCCACAGCAGTTATTTTCCACCAAACAGCAAAGACAAACATACATGCCAAATATTCTGAAAAACGCATAAAAGGACTCCAACTATAGGAATATAAAAGAAGTCCCATCATACATAATGTCAGCTAACCCTGATGATATAGATAAAGCAATCATATGCATTATTTTATTTTGATAACATTAGTGCCTGGGTCGACTAATTCCACGCTACTTGCTACCTCCCACCAACAGTATTACTGTGTAATTATATCCACCAAGGCTTGGACAGCATACAGATGAAAGAATCACCCAATGCTTTTGCCTCCACTGGGATTTCAACTTGAAGCTTTTTCCCTTCATCATTATAGAAATTCAGAATGCAATTGTTTGGCAATATGAACCTATAATCTCTAGAATATGAATGGTTTTTGAAGGGAAGGGAAAAGGAGATTGGTCGGAGCTGGTTGCTTTACTACTGATGATGACCTCTTCCTCAGGGTTCAAATCCCTGATGATGCCCGCTCCCGGTTAATGCTACTTTTAGTGAATCAAATGGAGAATAGAACAAATAACATTTATTAGTCACATAACTCTAGTGATCTGCAAATGATAAATGTGCTTCTTACGAAAATTTCAATTGGACCCTTAACATTAACCAGAAATACCAAAGATCATGTCAATATATTCAATCAGCAAGTAACTTCTTCCTTCCCTCAATTTATCAGCTCTGAACTTACTAATTAGTCAACCCGAGACAAACAGAACATGATGGATCCATTTCATAAGGTTAACAAGTTATCCCTAATTCACAGCTACTGAATTTCATGATTCTTCCAAACTCAAAAAGATTCAAACTTCTTATCAGGAAGAACATAAATAAGAGACACAAATAATACTCTTCCTATTTTGGTACACTAAATCATTCAATTATCACAACCTTCAAATATATTCAAATTAATTGAACTGTTAAATTTATGAACTTTAACGAGATAATTTTCCTTGCTGAGCAGATCTGACCACTATAAACCAAGAATTTCAATTCAATTAACTCAAAGATCAAACTTAACAAAAATTTCAAACCTTTGCTTTGGGTATGACCTTTACTGCAACTTCTTGTCCCTTAAGTTCACCCTTCTTGAACTTAGCTTTACAAGTATACCCAAAATGCCCTCTCCCAACTTCTTCTCCAAGTTCATACTTGTTCCCAAAATTCTTCGAAAACCCAAAACTCTTATCAAGACCCCCACCCCCCTCCAATTCATTTCCTTCCGGAATTGCATTGGGTTTCACAGAACCATGCCGCCGTGCTAGCACAGCTCGTATGTGTTTCGCCGGGGACGGTGGAGGAAAGGGCCGCTTAAAAAACCTCCGGGGAGTAGAATTCGCCGGAGATCTCGCCGGAGACTTCTTTGAAAAAAAATAATGCGCCGGACTTGGACTGTAAAATGGAAAAAAAGGCGACTTTTTACCCACTTCAGCTCCCTCCTTGCTCTTACTCACTTCGTTGTTATTATCTTTAGCCGGAATAGTAGTTCCGTCGGGTGCATAGAGATCATTGTTGGAATAATTGGGTTCAGGGGAAGGAGGTTTTGATGTGCAACCACCCATTGAATTAGTTGAAGAATTTAGTTAGCTCAAAGATGAAAACTTTGCATGAGAAACCTTTTTGTTATTTAAATTACTGAGAAACGGCATTTGTTGTTCTCTTTTCTTGTTCTATGAATGGCGTTGGAGAGATGTGATTAAAAAAAAAAAAAGGAAAGAGTAGACGTTGGCTTCTGTGGAAATTAAATTAAGGCTGAACTGAATGTTTTTTTTTTGCTTTTCATAAAAGAGAAAGATGATAAAACAGATAACCAAAAGATGGGGCCAAATGATGTGATGTTGTATGTCTATTTATACCGCCCAGAGTTTGTTGTGAGATAATCCCAATTCTATATTCCTAATTAAGTGGGTTACTTTCACGCATCTAGACTAATTTTACGAAATATATATCTATTGTTCAATCATAATAGATTATGTGTAATGAGCTAGTGTTGATCTTATTATAAGCAAAATCGAACTTGTTGATTAATAAATTATAAAACAAAAAAAGTTATATTTTTTGTGTGGTTTGTAGGTTATTATATGATAGACGGTTTACCTAATGTGCACAAAGTGTTCACCCGAAGGATAGAGGTTGTAGCGGTTTGCGGATTATCCGGGGTTTCAAGAAAAACCAAATAAAGTATAAGTTTATACATGTCCTAATTCTTAACTAATTTTATGTTATATTTGTCATCTTTCATCAGCTGAATTCTCAAATAATTTCACCAATCACGTAACTTTATCGACCAAGATTATAAAATTTAAGAATAAATCACTTAATTCTTTTGTCTCTAGCAACTAAAATTTAAGCATGATATATCATGATTTTCAACTTACTTTATTAATCATTAAAGGACATCTTTCGAGACTAATATGTGGATTTATTATCAAAGGATTAATTTATGGTTGAATTTGTTTTGGAGGATTATGTGTTAATTTGGTGGTTTCAAACAAATGTTTTTTTTATGAAGAAAACAATGTGGATTTATTTTAAGTGACAAAACAATTATTTTTTGGTTAGTTGTAATTACGTTATGAATGGCCTTTTAGTTGGGTGATATGATGATCCTACCGTGTACTGATAATAATTAGCTTTGTACAAGTAGGTAAGAATATAGTAATACATCTACATACTGCGTACAATGAGTTTGATGATCGACTATGACCACCTTAAATGCATAAACGATAATTGATTCTTAATCTTCAAAGTAAAATTGCACATGAAATTTTTATTTTTTTAAAAAATAAAATTTATATATTTGTAAACTACATAAAAAAAAGTATTATAGGTCACAATAATTGATAATTCAAAATATTTTAAAGATATCTAATCAAATATAGGCTTATTTGAATCTTGATATCTAAAATGTGTCACTTAAATTAAAACTAAATGAATATATATTATTTATTACTCTAATCTATATGATGTTTTCCATCATACCACTCATGATCGAAGTTGCACATATGGGAATTGAATGTTAAAGTATATATGCTAAGTTAGTTTCCTCTTTGTCAAATCAAATAAATTAATCAGATTAGACAATGTTGGATCCTCATATCAATTTGTTGATTCACGAGAATTCAGTAGCTTTTATTTAGATCAGGTATATCTTAAGAAAGTTACTAAATATCTAATTGTAAACCTATATTAATTTGAAGTTATTGTAGGATCGAAACTCATATTAAGGTGTATGTACATTCATGATTCATTAAAAAAGTTGTCAAAGTAGTCTTGATTTAGACGCCAAAGCTATTTGAAAAGCATAGCAAATCTGAAGTTTCAACCACAGAATCTCACTCGTGCTTGTCCCCCACCTTCAAGGGAAGCAATGAAACAAAACGTCAACCAAGTTTCGTCTAATTTAAGTTTTGAGAATCAAATGCATGTTTATCAAGCATTTTATTATTTTTAACTTGTAAACCTACATGTAAAATAAGTAAAAAAATTGAACAAGCTAAGCTAAGGGGTATCATATGAACCCCATTGCTTGAATGTGGCCCCACTCCACTTTTGGATGAGTTGTTTATCTCCTTGTATAGTTTTGACAATCAACTCATAACTAGTTTCGAGGGTTGAGTTAGTTCAAAGATTCATTTGTTCATATGAAATCAGAGTTCAACCATCTCAATTCTTGATTTATCATATAATAGGGTCTCATGTTATATACTTCAAACTCCAACCGTATACAATATTAAGCATATAAATTTAACTAAGTTCCCAACAGCATCGGTAATCGAGTAATGAGGCATTTATTTTCTTACCATTCGCATCTCATGAGCTAATTTTTAGGTTAAGTTATGCTCCAGATCTATTTCTTTCATATAAAGATATTATAAAAAAATTGAAGTCCTAATTTAGATAAAAATTAGACGTCATGACTTTCGCATTCTGATCTAAGTTATTCTTAGAGATCGAGGAATTACATGTTAAGAACAGTAGTACATCGTTTAGTATGATGAAAATACAAATTGCAACAACTAGTGCAGGTTCATTGGATAGACATAGACAATAGGAATAAGTGAGAGGGGTGGCTGAATTGTCTGCCACGGAAACAACATTAACAATTGAAAAAAAAACTTTAATGGTTGATCTTTTAAAAAAAACGTAAAATGAAGAAGTTGGTGGTCGATATTCATATTGGAGATTGGAGTTTTTTACGAATTATTCGAATTCGAACATTACAGGGCTCATTTCCAAGGTAGCATACTCTACATGATTTTTCTAATTCTAGAGTTCGAATCGAGGCTTTAATTAAGAATAATGGAGAGACCCCAACAATCTTACCACAACCGCACAACCCATGAATGATTGGTTGAATTTGATTTTCAACATGTGCGTTACTGCACGAGATCATCTTGAAAAGACATGAGATGACTTTAATTTTTCAATCTTCTAGAGGCAATAAAAGGATATATAAATAATGGCGTACACAAGATTTTGCGTAAATAAAATAAATTTATTATTGCGATTCAGCTTATAAGTGCGTTTAAATTAAATTTGAAAATGTAGTGATTCTAAGTTCTAATTAAGGCTCTACTTTCTGTCTTTAAGCTAAAGAGTATCTATTTTACTTTATTGGAATCTAGCTATTATATAATATGCATATTATTTCTTAATTTTAATTTGATGACATGAAATTTTCTCCACTGGAATTGGAAAATTAAACATGAAGTGATTATGTAGGGTTGACTTGTCTATTTGAAGAATTATTTTGTAGGTTGATCTCTAAACAAAGAAACATAAGTGGATATTATTATGTTACTGCCGGACAAGTATTAATTGAATGATTAAGATTAACTAAAATAATGTTGTAGTCAACCCTTAAGTCAATTTCCACTAATTTTGTACTCTAAAACTCTAAAAACATCATTTTTGGATATTGTCATTGTCGTAAGTGGATAGGATTTAAGTAGTGTTGACTTTTTTTATTTTTGTTGCCAAAGTAGATGAATTCATGATTCTTGCTCCAAAAGAATCCTTATTAATGTTGTGCAAAAGTCAGCACCAAATCACACATATGTGATATGCCTAATTATATCCACATTTATTGTCTAGCATCTTCAAATGAATCCAATTTTTTAAGCAAGTGTATGTCAATAACCATTGGATTCATTTTTTTTTTTTTGGTATAATTAGTAGTGGCAAATGGGTGGGTTGGGTCAAATATGGGTGGTTGAAAATGAGTAAACATAAAATATGTAATTATTCAATTCGCCCATATTTGATATGGGTAAAAATGGATTGGGTAAAGTACTAGTTTACCGATATTTTACCCATATTTCATAAATAAATAATTATTTACTTAAGAATTCAATATGGAGAAAAAATTTTAGTCTTTTTTTTAGATAAAATATGTTGAAAATGCTTCATTTAGTTTTATTTTATTATAAAAGTAAAAAAAACTTTTAAAAAAATTTGGGGGTTGGGGGTTGGGGGGGGGGGAGTTCCTGGGTAGGGTGAAAAAGATTTGAAGTTAAAAATATTTTTCAAACAAACTTAATATTTTTGAAGGGTGGGGGTTGGTTGGGAGTAGGGGGTGGGGTGGGGGACGCTGGCTGGGATGGGGTGGGTCCAGGATAGGGTGAAAAAATAAATTTTTGAAGTTGAAAATATTTTTTTAAAACAAACTTAATTTTTTTTGTGGGTGGGGTGGGGTGGGGGTGGGGGTGATGGGGGACGATGGTAGGAATGAAAAAATAAAATTTTGAAGTTGAAAATATTTTTAAAAAATAAACTTAAATTTTTGTTTATTTTTGGGGTGGGGGGTGAGGGGGCTGGTTGGGGGTGAGGAGTCGAGGGTAGGGGTGAAAAAAATGAAATTTTGAAGTTCAAAATATTTTTCAAAAACAATTTATCTTTTTTTAGAAAGCGTGGGGTGGAAGTCGAGAGTTGAAATATTAATAGGGACTCATATATGAAAGTTTTGAAAAATCGCTTCTAAAATTTGATAATAGAAGGTTTTTCGAAAATTTAGAGAAAACTTGCAATACCCATATCTGGTCCGTAGTTTACCCATAATATACCCATATTTTAATTGATATAATCCCAAATATTATCATATCTTAAATCACTATTTCAACTCATATTTGAAGGGCTATTTGGGCGGGTCAGTGAAAAATGGGTTTAAATTGTCAACACTAGACATAATACATAAATATAAAATTGTAAGACAATTATGTCCTACAATTTTGAGTGTATACAAGTAGACACTTAAACTTGTATAAAATCAAACAAGTAGATACATGTGTCATGCATGACATAATACACATAGAATGCCATGTAGGACACAAAATTGTCATGTAGGGCAAATATGTCTATTTTATTAATTTTATACAAATTTTAATGTCTACTTGCGCATATCAAAAATAATGATCATAATTGACAGCCAAATTAAAAGTCATATTTTATGTATGATGCTTCTTTTTTATCTATGTATGTATCAGATAAAATTATATATATCTTGAGAAATTATTATAGTATATATTATATTAAATTGTGCTAGTATGTACATACATTTTGCACAACCTTAACCACTAAGCTATCTCTCTCAATTGGTTTATTTGTATTAATATTTAATTATTAACCTAGAATCATATTTGACCTATATAATTGTGTTTATATCATTGCTCACACTATCGATAAGCAATCGGATACAATATTTTAATTTCCAAAATTGTCATTGAAACTTTTACTGACATTTGTGTTAAGATAATAATGTTCTTACATCTTTAAATTTCGAGTCCACTTCTAAATGCTCTCATTGTGTAGAAAATGAAGTTCTATATTACTTGGTTCACATGAATATATAAAAAAATTTAAAATATATAATTCTACTATAGTGATGAGACCCTAAAAATATAAAGTGATAGTGTTATAAGGTTGGGTACTCGATAGTGACAAAGTAATAGCCCCAACCGTCCAATTGTTTTCATTGTCCCTCTCAATCTTTTCTTCACTATGTGCAAATTGTAGCCATGACAATGTGGTCCATAGAGTTTTCTTACCCTACTTTATGTCATTGGTACATATCTCTATGCTTTGTTTTCTTCTTTCACTTCATTTTCTTTTCATTAGGGATTTATCTTTTCGATAGTAGAATTCAATTTTAAAATTAATTAATTCTCATTTTCTTGTAAAAAGAAAAAAAATGCATGCCTTGGACAAGAAAAAGAATCCACGGAAATTATGAGAAGTATAGACAACTAAAAGAAGACCAAATAAATAATAAAAATAGCGGGGCACACAAAATAAGTCATGTCATTGTACGAAAATATTTAATAATAAAAGATAATGAAATTGTATAAAATAAATATTGTTAATTACAAGTTAAAATATTAAATAAATGAACATAATTTTAAAATA
Source organism: Solanum lycopersicoides (assembly GCA_022817965.1). Lineage (NCBI taxonomy): Eukaryota > Viridiplantae > Streptophyta > Magnoliopsida > Solanales > Solanaceae > Solanum > Solanum lycopersicoides. The sequence continues at coordinate 58,939,093 of CM040619.1, forward strand.
CTAAGTTATGCTAAAATTAGCAAGTACTATTAATTTCATGACTAAACACTAAATTTTAAAAGGAAAGTAAAACTAAATTACATATTTTCTCTATTTAAATCAATGTCAAATTAATTTTAAACAAAGATATCCAACACTATGGTATTTCTTAATATAAAATCAGATGTTGGAGTGGAGATGAGGCAGTACCAGTAGGGTCATATTTGGCACAACAAAGCTGCCTTTAAAACTTAAAAGCTGTCAAATCTTGCTTTAATCCTTTGGTGGGAGGATTATTGGGACTAGTACCTAAAAGAAATTGGACTTCTTGTCACAACACTTTGTCATAAAAGAGCTTGTTAATATATATATTTTTCCTCTAATTATTTGTTTATTTTTATTTTTAGTTATTTTTAATTATTTATTCTTTTTTAGTTATTTTTAAAAAATAGATATTATTTTTATCTATTATATCCTCAATTAATTATTTTGAATAAAGATAGAACTTTTTGAAAAGTTTAGATTTTGAACCCATCCACCTCATAATAAATTAATAAGGATAAAATAATAAACTCACCATGTCAATAATTATTTTCTTAATAAGTGCGTCAATTCAAAAGCACTATTGCCCATTTACTGATGAGATATTTCCAAGTTTTTTCTATCAGTTTACTTGCTCTAATTAGGAGTTTGGAACGTAAATAAGCCATAAAAATATAAAAGTGATCAAAATAAGCCACTGTTTTAGCAAGGAACTAAAATAGGCTTAGTGGAAGAAAAAAATTCATTTTATGCAATATTCCAAACGTTTTCCGTTAGTCTCATGACGTGTATATCTTAATATAGAACGAAACTATTTTTTATACCTTGCAAAACGGAACTATTTCTTACATTTTATAAAGTGTAAATTTTTCTTACACTTTGTAAAGTGGAGTTTTTCTTACGCTTTACAAGGTGGAAAAAAATGTTACATTTCAAGAAAAATTACTTTGTCGAAATTCAAAATGATGGGTCTCTTTATATATATATATATATATATATATATATATATATATATATATTACACATCAAATTTTACATTTCAAAAGTTGAAATCCCATATCATATTTTTTGGAGAATTTAAAATTAAATTTCAAATTATAATTTTAAATTACATACTCAATCATTAATTATAAATCATGATTTTATATCGTATGTCCAAACACAAGTTACACACCATCAAATTGATGTTTGTACTGATGAAATAGTGTGGTATAGATTGCTGCTCACAAGCCAGTGAAACCCAAATAATGTTGTTTGACAGAATATTATTTTTATAATTAGTTTTAATTAACCTAAAGGAAAAAATATAAATCTTTCATATTTGACTATTTCTTTGATTCTTGGAGTAAAAGATTTTGGACTCTTATAGTTTGAGATTCGACATTTCTTCCTACTTTACGTTATACACAATGTTCAGGTAAAGTAATTTTTTTAAAGTGTAAGAGAATAAAGACATCATGGCCCCAGACCGATTCAATGCTGGATATGATGAGGGTTATAAAGAATGGCTGAAAAACAACATACGAAGTATCTCCTCCCCAATTCCACGCAGCTTTCGCAACGTAACAGACAAGAAAGCCAAAGCAATGGTCGAGCTACGAGAGGTAAAAAGCGAAGCCCAAGAAATATACGCCAAATTTATTGAAAACCAAGATGCTCTTGAAAAGAAAACTCAAGAAATGGAAAGACTAAGGTTTCTTTCACTTTATAAAGTGTAAGAAAGATTTCGCTTTATAAAGTGTAAGAAATAGTTTCATTTTATAAAGTGTAAAAATAATTTCGTTATCTATTAAAATATACATGTTTTGAAACTCACAAAAAACGTCTGAAATATTGCATAAAACGAAAAAAAAATTCTTACACTAAATCTATTTTAATTACTTACTAGAATATTAACTTATTTTGATCATTTTTATCTTTTTGTGGTTTATTCATGTTCCGGACTCACTCCTCTAATTAGTTGATTGACTTGATTCCACATATCTTTATGCGATGTCTAACACATTTTTCAACCGTATTGCTATCGATTTCTTTTTATAATAATTATGTTGCTATTAGTTACGTATTAATTACTTATACGTTATATGACCTTGTTTTCGTATATATAGGAAAATTTTCCTTTTATAAATAAACAACTATATTTTGATAAAAGTTGTTCTTTTGTTATAATAAATAACTAGTATACCCTCAGATCTTTATGTTCAATATTATAAAAATTAAATTATCTTTATTAAGAAAAGGAGGAACAAGGGATATAGAGTGAAGAGAAAATTTGGGTTTTTATTTTGGGTAAAGGTGTTCTAAGAATCAGAAAAAATTTCAACAATAATATACTAGTTAAAAACTTTGACAAACCGAAATCGCTTTGAAGAACTTTCATATATAGCAAATAAAAATTCATATTTGTATGCTATAGCAAAGTTTGCATAATTGCGCTCCATAGCAAACATAGAAACTGTATAATTCACTATACATATACAGTTGAAGCAAATTGTATAAAACGAAGTGTATAAAACGAGAAAGAGAAAGACACTTGAGCAGAGAACTGTATAAAAACGAAGTGTATAAAACGAATTGTATGATTATAAGTGTATAGAACGATTATATACAATTTAAATTTGTATAAAATGAGAAAGAGAGAAAGACGAAAGAGACTTGACAGGGAATATACAATTGAATCAATTGTATAAAACGAGAAAGAGAGAAATTAGATACAATTTGAAATTTGTATAAAACGAGAAAGAGAGAAAGGAAAAGAAATTGGGCAGGAGAGTATTTTTATTGTATAATTATAAGTGTATAAGACGAAAATATATGTACTTGCATGTGTATATATAATTTTCTCACGCTTTATACAAATAGAAACGCAATTTATACATTTCGCTTCTGTTTGTATAAGTGAGAAAGGCGAGAGTGGCGAGCGAGATCTGGAAGAGGGAAGAGAGGAGAACAAAAATATATGTATTTATACAATTTCTTCTGCTTTATACAATTAGAAACAATTTTTATACACTTGTGTTTAGATAAAAAGTGAAAAAGCGAGCGAGAGATTGGAGGAGAGTGGCGAGCGAGATATTTGGGAGAGAGGCGCCTGGCAATTTTTTGTAAATGTTTGCTATGGAGTACAATTAAATCAAACCCTATCTACTCCATTTATTTTAGGTTATTAGTTTGCTATTATATAAAATTATCTCTTCTAAGAATCAGAAAAAAATTCAACAATAATATACTAGTTAAAAACTTTGACAAACCGAAATCGCTTTGAAGTTTCAAAAGCCATAAATTTGTGGCTTGACTTATAAACACTTTGGGTATTTATCAAACGTATAGGTAAGCAAAAAAATGCTTATAAGCTAGATTAACCAGCTTTGCCAAACACCACCTAACACAAGTTGATGTGCTAACAAGGCGTATTTAAGGATTATCATCACGCATCCCCACTGAAAAAACATCAATAATGCAAACCTCACTTTTACCATGCATAACTAGTGGTGTAAGCATATACTACACAAAATAATGAGGGACATGTCCATATAATCTAAATGATGTAACAGAAAATACCTTTTGTCCTCTTATAAACATGGACTAAAACTTCATATAATCATTCCGCCAAAGACACTGTCAAAGATGCCCAATGTCCCAAGTGCAAGTCAGAAGGGATCTAGCCTTCGGCATAATGTCAAATCATCTCATCTTAAATCATAAAACATGGTCACTACAACAGCAAATTAGTCGAAACAAAATTGTTCATTGACTGATATACAATCGAGCAATGACCAACGACATATAGAGAACAGAAAGCAAAAGGGCATCAAGTTTGCTCAATTGTTAGTTGCATCCCCCAACTAGCAAGTGAGGAAGAACTATCCATCCCTCATGGATAGAGATAAGAAAAGAAAGTGAATTTATTGAGTCCCCATAAATGAATCACAATGGTCCCGATTTCTCTAAAATATTGCCTTAAGCTTTTAAAAGAAGAAATGACTTGAATTACAACAAAAGGAAAAGAAGACTGGGTAATCATTGTCTAACAGCCTTCCTGATCATTAACAAGTTACTAAAGCATTCAAACGGGATTGACATAAATAATTCAATATCTCCATTCATGACAAACAATGTATAGTACCTCTTTGCAAGAAATCTGAATGTTGAGAGTAGCATGCCAGAATTAACCGGAAGTTTTGTCCCCACCAAATCCTGAGTTTAGAAATTCTGTCTTGTTGAGATGACTTACATCAGCCCAGAGTTTAACGGTCCATTCATCCTTATCAGACAAGTGAAGTATACCAACAGATGTATTCCAGATCTTACTTTTAGACCTCCTATGTGGGGAAGCCCGCATGTGAAGTGCTCTGATTGCACCCCCGTGAGATACCACAACTACTCGTTTTCCTACATCATAAATAAATAAATTTCATACCCACAAAGCATCTTTATGATATAACACTCTTTGATCAATCCAATAATTAAAGAAACCTCTGTGGTCCTTTGAAATCCTCTGTAAACAAGAAGTGCAGCGTTGATAAAGTTGATCTAAACTTTCCCCACCACCCTGCAAATAAATGGTGGAAAACTGAATACATGCAACTATGAAACTGACAAGATCAAACAGTCTCTGTTCCTTCCCCTCTTTTTCTTTTATCTTGGATTGGTTGATCGTATGTCCTGGGAGTCCTGATTCTAATTTGGTTCAATCTAATGGCAGTTAACGCTTCCTTGATTATCGATTTTAGTTCAATTTTCCAATTTGGAGCTCACTTATGGCATACATATGTGACGAAGCAGATTGAATAGCCGAAAAGCATAAATAGAAGAAGCAAATTGAAAAAAATTCATATTGATGACTACAAATTTGTTAAAGAATGTAGGATAATGCTGATCAATGGCAGTAATAACACATGGGGTGCTCTTCTACTTCTTTTTTCCTTTGTCCTTTTGGGTTTGTATAGGAGAAAGGAGTACTCACTGGAATAACTTGATCATTTCGGTCAGAGAGAAAAGCCTTATAAGCC